>CP092886.1:48879104-48909709 GCA_030710605.1 Cordylochernes scorpioides
AATCATTGATTTATGTATAACTCTATATTAATGAAGATAACACTGATTACCTTGTGTGGTAAGTTTTATTAAAAATCTATTCGGCGGCCCATTGCCACTATTCTAATGGTCAAATGTGTCGAAGTAAAAATTAGTGAGAGCGATTCGCCAAAAACATCGGATAATAAAGCACACAAGGTTGGCGAGTGTTATTTTCATAAATACGCATGTGTCTATCAGCAACCAACCTGAAAACTTTCTATACCCTCTATGCTACAGCCAGCGAAAATAAAACAAAGCTAGACCTAGCTTAATATACCTGACGTTCTTATTTAGCTGAAAAAGGACACCCCAAAAGATTGTGAAATTATTTTTTCAAAATGTTGCGCAGAGACACCTTTAATAAATATAGTCACTGCGGATCTATGATTCTTGTATATTTAAAGGTTATTAAGCCGATCTGACAAGATTAAAAGTAACATTGTCTCATTTGGTTGAGAATAAGTTATTTTTATACCACCACAGCGTACCAGCACATTTACCCGGAGTTATCGTAGCCAAACTGCATTATTGAAATTTGATTTTCAGAAATGTGTTTTCATTCCGAACACTGTACTATTTGAAATGCATTGATATGATCGGTTAAATGAACCTAATCCTACATCTACAGCCTGATATAATCCGAGTGTTCAATTTCTTACCTTGTCTAATACAACATGCAATTCAGGCGAACAAGAATTGGCACAAATAACAAATATCTCAAATTTCTGATTATGATAGGATAGTCCTATATGTTTGCATAGATACATTGCATATAACACCGATTATTCAACTTGTAAATTCAATGCAAGACTGGTTACCTTATACTCAGAGTGGCCGACCAGGAAAAAATCGAAAACCTTTTTATCCTTACTTCTAAACTGGAGATGGTTGATCAAAAAGATTTTAAAACTTTCTAATGGCTATTATGGCTATTTTTGGTTCTGAATTTGTGAGTATTTTGAAAGGAAGAACAAACAATTTCATTTTTTGAAGCATTTTTAATAAGGGAATTTCTAATACATTTATTAAAAGGAAGAAATGCCTTTTTATACATTGCCTATATATATATATAATTAAATAATATTATGTATTAAAACCTTTATATTTATATTATATGATCTAAAATGCAAATATAATTTATAAACATATATTTTATTTCCATTCATTGACTGTTCTACATTTTTTTTACCATAGTTAGTTTTAGAATATACTACGTACTTTGAATATTGTTGTAAATTGGAAAAGTTAACATAACTAATATTTTTTAATTCACTAATATAGGATAAATTTTATAAATTCTATATAATTGTGATAAATATTTAATGTATAATTTGCTTCAAGTAATTGAAAATAAAAACTATTTGATAAGTAAATAATTATCTTTCCTATTTTCACGACTGCATCTTCAATTCCTCTATCTTTTCAACAACATTATATTCATAACATATATATATATATATAATTAAATAATATTATTTATTAAAAATTTTATATTTAAATATATATATATTCTCCTATATATTTTTTAAAAGATAATTTTATGTCATATAAAAACAAGTTATATCTATAATAAAATTTAAAAATACGAGGGTGAGTAGAAAAGTAAGGTCTCCTATTTTTTTTCATAGAAAAACACATTTAATCATAACTTTTTATACATAATTGGAAAGGTTGGACACTTTGCTATTTTTCTACATAGTCGCCTTGATGCTCAATCACCTTTTTCATCCTGTCAACCAACTTTGTAATTCCGGTGTTGTACCACTCTCCCGCCGCCTCCTTGAGCCACTTGTTGAGCAGCTTTTTAAATGCGAAAAATAATTCCCCGGTCGAAATTCACCGTCAGTTAGTGGAAGTGTATGGTGAGAAGTGCATGGACATCAAAAATGTGCGGAAATGGTGCCGGGAGTTTAACGAGGGGCGGATAAACGTCCACGATGAACATCGGTCTGGGCGGCCGAGTTTGCCGGAATCAACCGTGGCTCGAATCGACGAAATGGTGCGCGCAAACCGGCGGATAACCCTTGAAGAGATCGAGGATGGCCTGAATGAAGATTGCAGCCACTTCTCCGTGCACAAGATTGTGTCTGAGACCCTCGGCTACAGAAAGGTGTCCGCCAGGTGGGTCGACAAGTGGCTCAAAGAGGCGGCGGGAGAGTGGTACAACACCGGAATTACAAAGTTGGTTGACAGGATGAAAAAAGTGATTGAGCATCAAGGCGACTATGTAGAAAAATAGCAAAGTGTCCAACCTTTCCTGTGATGTATAAAAGGTTATGATTAAATGTGTTTTTCTATGAAAAAAAAAAAATAGGAGACCTTACTTTTCTACTCACCCTCGTATATTATACAGCTTGCTAAAAAGTTCAACATTTTAAAGAAAGGGAGTAAATATAAAGATTTCACACAAACACATAAAACATTTATTTGATAAACGCTCACACCTAATCTTCAGCATATACGCATTAAAGATGCGAAGTTAAAAATGTAGAAATTCAAGAATTTAGAATGGAATAAAAGTTATGCATAGAATAATGATTTTAATTTTCAAATAATTTAATATTATTGAGAAAAAAAATGAATATTTGGCTAAGGTCTTAATATATTTTGATAGTGCAATTTTGTTTATTAATATTTAGAATCTCTATTGCAATAACTTGGACAAATTAAAAAAACATGAGCTTATTGTTGAAGAATATGTTGGTTGATTAATGTAAACCCTATTATTTATTCAATGCTCGTTTTCTTTGTTGTTTATTTTCTTTTTGACAATTCTGTTAGCTACTCTACTACAATATGAATTATTGTAAATATTTTCACGCGCAATTATCCAGATAGGATATAGCGTGTCTTATTTGCAACTGGTAATAAATAAATAAATAAATATTACAACAGGTTGGAAAAAGATTGGTGTCATGCTGAGTCTCGTCAAAAATGAACTGGTGACAGTTTAGATCTGTAACCTTGACTGTGACATTCAACCCTCCTCCTATATATTTATAAGAAGAAGAATATAATGAATGTTTCAGATGCAGAATAGTCCGCACACGATGGAAATAGGATGCTTGATCGTCCAATTCCAGCCAGCGATAGAGACAGTAGTGGAATGCCTCCAAAATTGGATGGTTGTGGTCGGAGGAGTGATCAGGAAAGTGGCCATTGAAGAAGTGGCCAAAGTCCATAGCATCATAGCGGTAAGTATGCTTTCATATTTTCTCATTACCGAAATACATCATTTGTCTTTACCTTTCATTTTCTCAATTCCATTTGATACCTTTTAAAAATTAAATTAAAAAAATATATATTTCAAAATTATATTTCTATTTAAATAATATGAATATTCAAAATTAGTATTCTTTATATAATTTGTTTTATTTTAGTTATAATATTAATTTTAATCGAGTCATGTGGGGGCCCATTTTGGCAACTTTTGTTTTGCCAATTTAGTGCATATGTCTAGAAAAAGTGAATTAAAAATATGTCAGTATTACACTTACCTCACTCATTGTTTCAGTATTATTGGATTTAATAAAAGCTTTTATAAAATTGTTTATGAAGGTTAACCTACGACCCTGGCCATCTTGGTCAAAAATATCTAGCTTTAAATTTCTGAAACTATATATATATAGTTTCGTGGTTCATTTAGAGCAATTTTCTCCCCATGCCTGAATAGTTTTGTTGTTAGAGCGGCGGAGAGTCCAGGTTTGAACTCATGAATCAAATATTGCACAAATCCTTAGGTTATCTAGTTGAAAATATCTGTTTAATAATATATCTGTTATGAATCATTTGGTATTTAAAAGAATGAGTGCAATGCACGAGCATTCGAATGACATCTAAATTGTCTTTATAATAAACTAGCCGAATGACCCGGGCAACGCCCGGGTTTTAACCCGATTAAATGCTTTTATTCAAATACTATTCGTTACAATTATAAATTGGCGCCGTGGATGTCATTCTTGTGAAACGTCCCGCTCCAAACTTTGTGTCTTAGAAGCGATATTTTTATAAAGAGATGATCTGGCTTTGTGTCTTCTGCTCGAATGAATTTTTTTTCTGTTAGAATTTTGTTCCTGCATACTAAAAATGAACTGGCTTCACCCGTGGTCTCTGCTTTTTGGAATTTTTCCGGATATAATTTTGTATCTGATAATCAAATATGATACAGAAATATTGTCATAATCATTTTCTGACTAAAAAAAAAACAACTATTTTTGCCCAGAACCTGTCAATTTCAATTTTTCTTGGCTAAAAATGCGAAAAATATCTCTTCCATATTATTTTATATGTCCTGTTAAAACACGTTTTACATGTACATTAGGTCAGCTGATATTACCTCTCATCTTCACCGCTAGAGGCGCTGCTTGCGAGCGAAAGAGCAAATTTGCAAATAACTCGAAGAATATTCGGGATAGAGACCTGAAATATTCAATATAAGTTTTTCCAGATTCTACTATACATACTGATAAAATTTCAATCATATTAGTTACGTATTTTATGTATATTACGTAGAAGCATTCCATTCACAAAAGTAAACGATGACAATTGATATGACTCTGATACTTGTATATTTTAGAAGAGATATAGCCACGTTTGAAGTGTAAAAGGGAGATTATCTGACATGGTAGAAGAGATATAGCCACGTTTGAAGTGTAAAAGGGAGATCTCCCTTTTACACTTCAAACGTGGCTATATCTCTTCTACCATCTCCTTTTTACACTTGTATATTTTAATAATATAAATGAGTTTTAAAAATTGTAAAAAAAAAATGCATCGGCCGGGAATCGAACCCGGGCCGCTCACGTGGCAGGCGAGCATTCTACCACTGAACCACCGATGGTTATAAGAAATGATTGACAGAATTGATTAAGAATTGATTGATGACTCTGATCCTTGTATATTTTAATATTTCTAAAAATAAATAATTTCAATATTTTGACTAATGAAAGTGTTGATTAATTGATATTAAATGGAAAAAATAGTGTCTGTGTAGCAAGCTATTACTGAACAAAAATTTTAAAGTAGCATAATATATATTTTTTATTATTCCTAAATATATTTTAAGACAAATATAATTAAGAAAAAACGAACGGGTTTTTAAAGTGAAAATAAATTAGGACTATATATATATATTTAAAGGTTCCAAAAAGTTTTTTTTTTCAAATATTTAAAGTACCAAATTAGTGCTATAACAAGATCACACTGAAGCTTCGGCAGTTACGCGTATTATAAGCGGAACATAAGAAAAAAGGAAGAAAAATTGAAGATAGAAAAAAGTTGAAAAATAATAAAAGGCTTATAACCATGATAAAATTTGATCAAAGTAGTAGAAGATAACGAAAAATTAATATTTTAAAATAATATTTTTTAATTAAAAAAGTTTTTAATATAATAAGTTTTTAAATTGATATTACTATGGAAATTTGGAGTTAATTTGTCTATGTTTTGGAATGTCTTTATCTAAAGTAAGTCTCTCACCCACTTCCCAGGACGTTTGCGACGGTCGTCAGGACACAATAGAAAGGAGACTCGCCACTAAATACTATACGTCCCCAGTCAGCGGAGTTCCAATTACGAGTAGACCGCTACCGACAACACTGTAGTCGGACTTGTCGGTTTACGTGTGTGAGGGGTAGGCATCGTAACGGTTGGCGATCTCTTAGATTTATCTCTCTCTGTCTTCTGTTGATGGTTATTTTGGACACTTGTGGTCACACGTTGGATGGTAGATAACGTCGAACCCGATGCTACGACAGCCGTTACAATCGCTCTGTCCTCCCGTTCTGTTGTGTATTTTGGTCGATCGCTGCCGTCCTGACTCTGAATTCTTCCGTTGTTGACCCACTCTTACCAACACCGTCTAATAGCCGCGTCACTTCTACAGATATCGCGCGATTAGTCGATTTAACCAACCAGCCTTTTTCGATATAATGGTACGACCATTTAAAACTAAGACATATGTTCGTAACAAGCACGAATCTTTAGGCGAGGCATCAATCCAGTATAAATAGGTTTACTACAAACAACAACAACAACAAAAAGGCTTTTATTAGGGCTCATTGCCCTGTATGGATTCACCATACAACAACAATACAATACAGCAATTCCTCTCCCTTTCCCCTTGTGCACGCGAGTCTTTGTTTGAAAAGGGATTTATTTAGGCATCTGTTCTAAAACTTTCCTCACTACCTCTTTTGTGTACGAATCTATTTACAATTGATCTGTAGAAGTTATAGAATTCTATTGCTATATTTTTCTTTTCTTAAATAGTTCTCAGCGTCTTCAGTGGGTTGCTAAGTCTCCAGAAGGTGTTTTTAAGAGTTTTTTCTCTTTCTTCTCCTAAATATCGGCATTCAATGATATAGCGGGAGATTTCATCAGATATCATATTTCCACATATCCTGCAGTGAATGTTTTCCTTTTTGATGATGAGAATATGACTTTCTCTATCTAGGGTTGAAGTAATTCTAGTCCGCGCTATTAAGGCTATTATCTTCGATGACAGATTCCATGACAAGTATCGTTCTGGCATAAATTAATTACAGATAAGTTTATAGTTTGAAAAATAAATTCGAATTGTCGAGTCTAGCGAAGTCTTGTTGAATAAGCTGTTCTATTTTTGTTTTCATAATCTTGGGAAGTTCTTTTTTAATTGTGTCATAGTTCGGTGGGAGGTTCAGCCATGACTGACCACAACAGTTGATTATATCATTAACGGTTTTACGAGTATATTATCCTATAGAGTTTTTTGACATTTGATGTACTTCTTTCAGTCTGTTCCAACATAATTTTGGCAGTCTGTACTCGTCCATTTCCAGTATTCTCATGTAGTATTTCAATGTTAATTTTGTGGCGGTAGCAGTGAGTGAGATTCTTCCAGTTTCCAATCTTAGTATGTGCCCCGGGATATATCTAGGTAAATCAAGAAAGTTTTTTATAAATGAGGTTTGAAGTTTCTCTATAATTTCCCCATTATCGCAGGCCTACACTGGGGCGGCGTAAAAAATAATTGATTTTATCGAAGATTCAAATAGTTTGAATGCAACCTCTATGGAATCGATTTTTTCTCTTTTTAGAAAACCAATGGTTGAGTTTAGTGCGGTATATGCCTTTGCTTTGAAAACTAGCGCAGCTTGTCTGGTTCTGTGTGTGTTTGTATAGGGGAATCCCAGATATGTTATTCTAGGGGTAACGGTCCACGGAGTGCCTCCCCAGAACCAGTTTTCATTTCTTGCTGGTCTTCCACCATTTCTGAACACCATTATTTTTGACCTTTTTTTCATTTAAAACTAACTTGTTTTCCTTCAGATAAGTTCTAAGTAAAATTATTTCGCTTTGCAAATTGATATTTGATTCTCCTATTATTGATATGTCATCTGCATACAGGAGAAGATGAAAGAAGCCGAAGTCTGGAAGATAGAATCCTGAAAGTGAAGAATTATTATAATATTCAATTAGATCAGATATATAAGTTATAAATAGTTGAGGTGACAGTGGCTCTCCTTGTAAAACTCCGGAATCAATTTTTACGTTGTTTGAGTATTCACCTTTCCATCTAACTGAGATTTTTGCTGCCTCATAATAACTCTTTATTATTGATATAAACCTTGGGCTGATTCCCATTTTTTTAAAATTCATTCCAGAGTATTTCATGAGGAACTGTGTCGAATGCCTTGGTCAAATCAACAAAGAAAACGTATAGTTTACCTCGTTTCTTTCTTAAAGATAGTTGGATAAGGGTATTCAGGGTAAAAATATGGTCTAGACATGGGCGGTTTTTTCGGAATCCTGCTTGAATTTCTCCTATATATTGTCTTTTCTCAATCCATTTGTTGAGTCTGTTTCTTAGAATTGAGGTAAATAATTTGGACATATTGCTGCACAGTGCGATTCCTCTGTAGTTAGATGGGTTATTTCTGTCCCCGTTTTTGAAAATAGGGTGAATAATTGAATTCGTCCAAATCTCTGGATATTTCTCTGTTATCATTATCTTGTTGAATATAGTTCTTAGTTTTTCTAGAATAGGTGTTGGTAATTTCTTTAAAAGTCCATCGGGAATATTATCCGGTCCTGCAGCTATTCCATCCGCTAAACCTTTAATTTCAGCTTTGATTTCATCAAGCGTTATTTCTCTATCTAGTTCTATATCTTCCCACCTGATCATCAGGTTTGCCCTATGGAAGGGTTCATTGTCGCCTTTATTTAGCAGTTTCTTGTAGAAGATAAACCAGTCCTTTATATCTATATCAGCTGATAGGGTTACTTTTTTTCTGAGAATAGATAGAGCGCTCCAGAAAGATTTGGCATCTCTAGCATTTTTTATTTTGTCTATTTTGTCTTCATTATATTTATCTCTTTTTGTTTTTAGTAATTTTAAGTATTTCTTCTTATCCTCTATGTATTTTTCCGGTCCTGCTCTTCGCCTGAATTAATATATTTCTTTAAGCTTGATTTAGTTGTGTTTTTCATTTGATAGCATTCCCTATCGTACCAGGGCTTAGATATTGTGTTGCATTTGTTTACTATTTTGGTAAAATTTGATAGTTCCATTTCCTTGAAAATTTGCTCGGTGAAATTTGCAGTCATTGTATCAACATCTGTAGCGATGTCATATATTTCTTCTAGTGCATCCAGATTTCGTTTTAGTAGTTCTTCATTTTGAGACCAGTCGTATTTTCTGAATGGTATCACGTTTTTTTGTGTTGATTGCTTCTGTTTATGATCTGTATTTAGTACTAAGATTATTGGTAGATGGTCAGAATAGGAGAGTTCTTCTATCCACATATCAGATATGTTCTCTATTAGACTTTGTGTGAACATAAAGTAATCGGAGACTGATGAACCTCTATCTGACACAAAGGTAAATAAACCTTCTGTGTCTCCTTTTGTTCTTCCATTTGCTATTTTATTGAGTTTGAATCATTGAAGGCAATGAGTCTTTCTGATAATGGAGAACTTATTTGGTCCTTGGAATGTATGTGCTTATTTAGGGCTGTTTCCAATTGTAATGGGTTGTGCAGACTGCCCCTGTTCCCTGTTCTTATATTTATGTCACCAGCAATCACAACTTCATTGCACTATTTTATTTAGTATTCAATCTGATTTATCAATTTGGTTACATTTTGTTCATGTGATGCATTGGGGGGTAGGTATGTAAAAAGCAAACATGTGTTCACATCAGACCCATCGATTAATTTGTTTATAATTATTGTTATCCAACAGGAACCTACCTATGTTTTTTAAATTGTAAAATTTTCCTAAGTCCTACTATAATTCCTCCGGAAGCTCTTCCCTTCATTTCTGTCTTGATTGCTGGGAGTTGTATAATATGGTAATCCTCTGTCAAAATTTTGGTTTCTTCTATAAGCCATGTTTTAGTAATTGCAAGCACTTTGATTTTTTAAAATAGTCTATGAGTGAAAATAACGATATGATTCTGTGGTATCCGTTAATATTCCAGTGTGGTAATCTAATTGTCGCCTTCTTAGCAGGAAACTGTTTGGGAACATTTTCAGACAAAGATCTACATATATAGTTACCAGTTCTATTTGTGTTAGAATGTTTACTAACTATATGTTGCTATAAAACTTTACCTCCCTGGTCCATAACTTGATCATTTGAAACATAGTATCTTGTGTTTCCCACTAATAAAGTGTTGTCTCTCAATTTAGCTCTTATTACTCTATCCAGGAGTTCTTTTATTTTTCTAATTAGTATTTTTCTCTGGTTTATATTATTTAGAAGGTAATCTTTATTAAGAAAAATTTGTTATCTCGGAACTTGAATGAATTTTTCAAAAGTACAATTCTTTCTTTATATTCGGGTACCTCAATGAGAAGTGGTGAACTGAATTTCTGGACAATCTTCTGCATTGTTGTATTTCAATTTCCTCTGATATTTGCATCTTATCTGTAATTAGTTTTTGTATCAGCAAGCGAGATTCGTCGGTGCTTTCATTTTCTTTTCCTTCTATTCCAAAAAAAATAAGTTTCTTTCCCTCTGTTTCATCTCGTAGATATCCATCCTTTTCTCGATTTCACAGATCTTTCCCGAGTTAGCCGATACAGACCTCGTTATAGTTTCTAGGGAAGTCTCCAGTTGTAGTAGGCGCTGGTTAATTAGGTTTACTAAAAAAAATCTAAACGGAAATTTTGAAAATTAGCTCCCGCCGCGCCGAATATTGGGTCTAGAATACTCATGCTGTATGCACAGTCCAAATGCGCTGGAGCTTTTGCTTTGCATAAATCGGCCACCAAATATCAATCATTTTCATGTTTGGTCGGAATATCTTTGAATACGTATTTTCATTTAAATTGGATAATTCCATCTTGGTGCTTTTCGATTTCTTTTATAGAGTGAATCTGCAAACGTAGCGGGAAGCTAGCAGGAAATGATCATGCGTTAATCGGAGATCAATTATATTTCCGACCTACAATGTATATTGTAATTATATTATTGAGAGATTGTACCTATATATAAATATAAAAATAGAGAATATTTGAATTATTATTAATATTTCTATCGATTATTATAAGTTTATATATTAAAGAGAAGATTATTAGGCTTATGCGAGATCAATGTTGATGACTCTAATTCATGTAATTGAAATGGGAGTCAAAGTGGCCACAAGCTTTCTAAACTGCTCGAAGGCAAAGGTATATAGAAGAGTGAAGAATGTTTTCCACCATGATATCAATTACGTGGTGATAAACATTGGGCTCACCAATGCTAAACTTCAGATAGCTTGGCACGCAGAGTGTTAGATAAAAGTGTTCGAACTTCATATAAAGTAAAAATCATAGATTCGACTATCTCTTCATATAGATATCTTTGTATATTGCACATAGAAAATGAGGAAAGACAAACTTCAGGATGACAGGGAAATTTATTTATTTAAGGCAAGAAAAAATCAACATTTAATAAAATTCCATAGAGGAAATGAGGGAAGCTTACAGAGTAGCAAAATCTAAACATCAAAATTAATAATTGTTCATAAAACAATAAATATTTTGATACATAACTCCTTTGTAATGGGATCTGTAACTCACAGATTTCAAATCTTGCTGCTACTGACATGGATCTGACTAGTGACTTCGGTGGTTGTGCACCAGAGCCTGAAAGAAAAAATCGATATTCCACCGCGTGATCTGGAAGCCATGAAGGAAGTGCTGACGGGATACGACAACTTACGCTTCGAACAACTTCACGTCCCTTTCCTTATCATGGATGTC
The DNA here is from genome assembly GCA_030710605.1 of Cordylochernes scorpioides. Lineage (NCBI taxonomy): Eukaryota > Metazoa > Arthropoda > Arachnida > Pseudoscorpiones > Chernetidae > Cordylochernes > Cordylochernes scorpioides. The sequence continues at coordinate 48,890,357 of CP092886.1, forward strand.
CATGAAATCTACCGCATGTTATATTTATTTGAAGTTGAGGTAAGGTATTCAATATAACTATTTTCATTAATGCGTGAGGGTTAAGAGCATGTAGTCTCTCAATCTTGTGTACATTTTAAACATTTGTAAACGTATATCGATACCTTTTTAAAATTTAAAATTTTGCGTTTTCAAACCCATATTCATGCTAAAAAATGTTAACACTTCAAAATTTAATCTGGGCACAAATGGTTCAACTAAAAAAAACAGTAAATCTAAGTTTAATCTTCGAGACAGCCGAAGAAGCACTTAGTCACGCCAGAGGGGGGGGGGGGGGGGGGGGGGCGCGTTCTCTCTTCGGCTAATCTTCCGGTTCCCCGACTAATTGAATTCTACACATAACTATTTTCTGTTTGCCTTTAAGGTATTCGGGTAAAATTGCTTGAATTTGAGCCACATCTTTTAAACATCCCCTATAAAATTGATCATATGCCTAGAAAAGTTCGAAGGTCATGAACAGTTGCTGGTGTTAATATTGTGTGAGACTATTATATTCTTTGGCTCTAGTTGTGTGATCAAATAATTACATTTTGTTTCTCCTTAAATTATAAAATTTATATTGGATTTATGCCTCAACTTGATGCAACCAAAGCTCGGGTCTATATTTCCAAAAAAAAAAGGGATTTTAATACTCACCTTGTGGATTTTTTGAGGCGAAGAAGTTTCTATAATCGTATTTTCATTCGATTCTTCGTTCATCTTCGAAATGCAAATAATCCGACTTACACACAACACGATATATAGTAGATGTTTGAGAAAAAAAATAACTTTTGTGTTTTTATTTAAAATAAATTATTTTTATGTCAAAACTAACAAATTTATAAGGATTGGTTTATATTTACATCAACTAGCAAATAAGTATCTTGAACCTTCTATATTTTCAAGAGAGAGAAGCGCAGAGTTATAAACAATACGAATTTATTTTTTATGAAAAATTCTGTTAAATTTTATCATAATTTTGTATATTTATTATTCATATATATATCAGATTAATATGAATTTTTAAAACATTTACAAAAATAACACGAAATAAAGCAGACGACTAAAAGAAAATACATTTTCTAAAACAAACAAAATATAAATTCGATTTCAATAAGAGAAATTAGAATTACGATCTGCCCTTCAGACTGTAGGTGGCGTTACTACTGGCTGATTTGCATATTGGTGTTGAAATTATAATTATTTAGATATTTATAGACATATTACCTACATGGATATTTATCGTGATGCAAATGGTGTAGCAATTTTAATAGCTAGCAGTGTATAGATTTCTAAGAGTGTATTTTTCGATAGTGTATGATTTAAATATATACATTTTTGTAATTTGTTGTGCACAGGTTAACCCTGACGAACTCCATGATGACGAAATACTTGATGAAGTATGGGAAGGCTTGCTATCCCATACGAAAAGAACCTACTTACGTCTGAGGCCTATTATTCAAATATTTAAAAAGGTAATTAATTCGAAATATGATATAGATATCCTAATATAAAGTAAATGTATTAACCACTTGTGTATTACAGACAGTACTAGAGCAAACCGATCAATTCAATATCTTTGTTCGCGATATTTACAAGAGATATCGTGAAGATGGGCCTGGATCGGTGAAATATGACTTCGACCTAGGTAAGTTATTTTAGAACTTGTTCGTGTTTTTTTATTGAAATTAATTCAAGTAACCCCCGAAATAACAACGAGCTGCCTGGAAGGCCGCTATATCAATATAGGTATATATATATAATATATATCAGGGAACAGGCTAAATCAATGTTTAGGTGATTTCTGTTCCACTAGATGGCGCTCTGCCAACTAAAAAGCAAATGTGCTCATGGTCAGGATATGCCTTCTTCTTTTTAATATCAACACCTGACCTTTTTATTTTTTATTATTATTTTTTCTCACACATATATATGTTATATTAAATTATTATTTGAAATGTTGTATAAAAATAGTATTTTATTAAAAAAAAATATATATATACATATTTCATAGATATAAATACTCTGTTTAAATCGACCGCCAGAGGTCACGCTTTCTCTATAAATATTCATTGTTGTTCTTCCCCGTTGGTCGGCTCAAAACATTTGTACATTATGTAAATAATCTTTTGTTTTATTTATTCTTACGCCTTAAGCCAGGCAGTACTTTTACAAAATTATGTTTTTCATATGTATTCATTCCTCAGCTCAATAAAGAAATCTCTAATCAAGACTTTATATTTTTATCAAGATTATTATTCAACCACGACTGCACCACCAGAGCATAATCACCAAGATGATCAAAACAACAGAAATCTTATCTTTTTTATTTTAAATATAATATATATATATATGAAAAAAACAATAGAAAAAAATAAAAGATAAGTGGGTCAGGTGTTGTTGATATTAAAAATAAATAAGGCATCTCCTGACCACGAGCACATGTGCTTTTTAGATGGCAGAGCGCCATCTAGTGGAGCAAGAATAAACTAAACGTTTAATTAGCTTGCTCCGTGATATTTGGCCAAGCCAATTTCTTGATAAATCAAGAAAAGCCATTCACGAACGCGTTTCGCGCTGTTGGCGCTCGTCAGCGTGGAAAAGGCTGTAACCACTGCGATCAAAAATATTTTAGGTCCCAATGGCTTCCAGAAAAATCAAGAAATAACGAGCGCCAACAGCGCGAAACGCGTTCGTGGATGGCTTTTCTTGATTTATCAAGAAATTGGGTTGGCCAAATATGACGGAGCAAGCTAAATAAACGTTTTGTTTATTTTTGCTCCACTAGATGGCGCTCTGCAATCTAAAAAGCACATGTGCTCGTGGTCAGAAGATGCCTTTTTTATTTTTAATATCAACACCTGACCCACTTATCTTTTATTTTTTCTCTATTGTTTTTTCATATATAATATATATATCAGGGAACAGGCTAAATCAATGTTTAGGTGATTTCTGTTCCACTAGATGGCGCTCTGCCATCTAAAAAGTACATGTGCTCATGGTCAGGATATGCCTTCTTGTTTTTAATATCAACACCTGAACGTTTTATTTTTTATTATTATTTTTCTCACACACACACACATATATATATATATATGAAAGAAAAAAATATCCCAGTACAATATCTCATTTGTACTATTTTTCTCACACACATATATATAACTTTCATTTTACTATATTCAATGAAGAGGATGGTGCGGCACTACACACCTTTTGTTGTTGTTGTTTCACCTCTTGATTGGCAGGTTTTGGTTTGTAAATAAAATTTTAATTTATTTTATTGAGCCGTCTGCCAGAGATGGCACTATGATTTTAATTTAAGTAGCTTTGCACATGACTCATATTATCAAAAGTAATGTTTCGTGGTTTTTATTATTTTTATTTTTACCAAAATGATGTTGCCAAAAACTATGCTTTTCTATAAAAATAATTGTACACAGGAGGCGCGTTCATTCACGTGCTGTATGGAATAGCAGCAGGTGTTGTAAAGGTAAAGTCTCCTAAATTAGTATTAGATCTGGGGAGATGATTCTATATATATTTTCCTCTATATTTACAGTAAGGATCAACTAAACAAGACCATCTTTTTAAAAAATATTTCGTTTCTAATTTAGATGCACTGATAAATAATTATTGTTTCATGTCAGTTTGGTGTGCATGATTATTTATGATGGTTCACTCGACTAAGAAGGACAGTGATCTAGTGTTCAATTGATCAAGTTTTTGGTAAAAAAGCCAAAACACTACCTTGGAAAATTCAGCTAGATGGCTCTTAGTTTTAGCGTTTGTTTGATAGGAAAGGGTTATTACTATAGATAAAGTTATATAGATATGTCACTTAAAATATTGCTATGATATATACTCTACACTATATACTATATAAATTACTATAACTAAATTAGCCAGGTGTAACACATGCTACGTTCGCGAGTAGCGCGAGCTCAACTTTGGAATTCAAGCAGTGGAGGCGTCTATACAGTAACAAATACCTGTAATATTACCAAATTGAATTTATAACGGGTCATTGAAGGAATAGATATTTCATAAATAGTCATCATGATGAGTTATATGAACATTTCTACCAATGATAGACAAGCCTCATAATCCCCTGCTCACAAAGTTCCCTTAGTTTAAAACATAGCCATCCTTCTGCCGCAGCTTTCATCTCAACGCCTGACTAAAAAAAACTCCCTTTTAACCCATTCTTGAAAATTCCAAAGAATTTCGCTTGTAGAAAGGTCTGGAGTGTACGGAGGGTGTTCCAGAGCATTCCATTTTATCCTACAATACGATGTAGTCTGAGTGACCTTGGTGGAGTTATCAAGCAGATGTTAGACCTATTAAAACAACCGAGAATTACAGTACTTTTTAGCACACGGAGAAGCGGAAGTTTTTGAAATTATCTCTCGGCGTTTATATCGTTGTTACACGAAGCGCACATCAAATTATGTAATAGTACCTTACAATCAAAAGACATTATTTCAAGAATTCAAAGATCTTCGGCAAACCTACACCTGGGAATGTCTTTCTTCTACGCTTTTGAGGTCGTGATGGTGGCATCATGTTTCATAGAGAATTTTATGTGTTTCAAGAAGTCTATTTCCCCGTTTTCAAATCGTCGAATTTGAGTCTTGCTAAAGATTTTCTTTTAGGTCGTTTATTGGGTATGTGGTGATGCGGAGCGCATTGAACGAGTTTTTCGCAGCTCTCGATGTATGATCAGGAAATATGTGCGGTTTGCATTAGCAGTAGAGGCGCAAGACCACATACGCTATTTGGTGGATACTTTGAAGAAATGCTCTTGTTTCTTGTATCTTATTTTGAACAGCGACATGGTGACCGTTGTTACTAGGCCTAGAATCCGTTATATATGAATAGGTTTTTTTAATATTTCGTCTAATTGAAGACCTCTTTGTAAGTATGCTGTTAAGACATACGGCTTTCGGACGACGTAATAAATATTTCTAAAAGTTTGAATTCCAATCAAAAAACAAGAGTATTACAGGTCTTTGTTCTTACTTGGATGCTTCTATTGTTCGAATTCTAGAGTTCAGTTGCGTGCAACTTACAAACACAGCATACTTCCCGTGAATAATTAAGATAAATGTAAAAAATAAAATATTAAAATTTTTATCGTTATTTATTTGACCTGCTTTTAAGAAAAAAAAAACGACAAATTTTCGATTTGAAAATATATATAATAAAAGAGAATACAAAATTTCAATATATTAATATATTCTGAAAATATTTATAAAATATCCAATAATTAAATTTTGAAAAATCGGTTTATCCGACAGCACCATTGTTTATGTGTATTGAAAGTGCCACCTCGGAAATTATGCGTGAAATACGACCTTACAGAAATTGTGAATATCCCTCTCTTGGCAGTTTTCAATATCTTGAGGCTATACACCTAGTTTAGCATCTAGGTTCACATCGAATTAAATTTGCTATTGAATATTTTAATTTAATTGAAAATAAATAAAATTAATATCGCGTTCTAAAAATATATATATATACGTTTTTAATAGTTTGTAGTAGTTATAATTACCTCCTAAATATAATGTTAGAGATCATGATTGATAGAGAGTTATACTAGGATTAAAATTAACGCTACTTTCACGCACAACACACACACCATCACTGGCCGTTACTGTCCTCAAAGCGTCGTCTACGCGCACATATATTGAGTTGGTCCACCAAAGGAGACCCCTGAGGAATTTCAGCGCGAATACGTTATTTTTCTGCTAGCTGCTATAACGGAAGGCTGGCCGTACACCTCTCAATTTACTCGAAAAAAAAAAACAACGCTGGGTGATTTGCTTTCTATGTTAGAAAGATATGAAAAGGCTGAAAATCCCTTGGAAACTGGTAGTACATTATGGCAAATATACTCTATCATGAAAAAGCGTATTTTTAATGATCAAAATGTTAAAATTTTATGAGAGAATTTTGGCACAACAAGAGGGACTGGACAGTCTTCAACCTCTACCACGCACGAAAACATTCAAATAGTTCGTATCTTATTTTTGGAAGATAGGAGTGTGTCATCATATATGAGTTTAGGTGTGCATTGAACATCATTCATGGTTCATAACATTAGGTCATCCACAGCGAGTTCATACTCAATACTGTTCGCGATTGGCATCGAGATTGTTCAGCATTAAACACAAATGCAAACATTTGAACATCTGCCAATGCTTTCTCGAGCGTAACACGGAAAGTGACGCAATGATAAGCAGATTGGTAACTATGAGCCTGAACAAAATTATCATAATATGGAATAGAGACACTTGGTATCACTTAAAAAGAAAAAAACATCAATATTTTTTCTTTGTCTGGGAAGGTGATGATAATCCTTTTCTGAGACGTAAAAGGCCCTATTTTTCTTGACTTCTTGGACATAAGAAACACCCTCAACAGTGTGATACATACAGAGATTTTGATTAAGCCAGCCACTCGCAACAGCGAGGATTACTGTGTAGGATAGTTGAAGTTGTTGAATGGACAAAGCCCGAGCGCACAAGACTCGTCACAATGTCGACAACCATCCCCTAGTTGGGATTTCAGATACCGGACCATCCTCCCTACAACCCAGACCTCGCTAACGCTGAATTTCTCTTGTTTGAACCATTCAATAAAGAATCGAGTGACCGTTGATTGTAATTAGATACGGACGTTTTGAATGAACTGCCAAAGTAACTTCATGACCATCTGAAAACCTTGTTCCACGACGGAATCCTAATTCTGGTGGCCCGCTGGACCAAGTGCTTTGCCAAGGCCGGAGTCTACGTTGAAGGATGATGCACTTGTTCTCTACCTTCTTTCATTTAAAAGAGTGTATAATGAAATTGTAGTTACTTTTGATTCACCTTTGTATAAAATATCAATTTGTTAATATTACAATCCCTTCGGTAAAATTATATTTAAAAAGATAATTCCATGAGGGAAGTTCATTTTTCTATCACGCCAATACAAGCTTTCGGGCGTAACAGTCCTTCGACGGGTAGAATTACGATATTGAAATTATTACCTCTCGAAGGGCTATTACGCCCTAAAGCTTATATTGTCGTGATAAAAAAGCTTTTGCCTCAGCGAATTGTAACTTATTTATATAACAGTATATAATTTTTTTTTTAAATATAGAAATGGCTTTCTGCATTTGAAATTTTCCGTACCAAAATCCTAATGTGCTCGATATTCATTGAAAAAATGAAAATATCAGTACACATAATTTTTACTTCACTGTTCAGATAGTTAGACAAGCTGTTAACCAAATTTTGTTGCGCAGGCGTGAAAAGATTAAGCCATTATAGACGTTCAATGACCAAGGCCAATATTCGTTTGAAAGAATTAGTCTTGACTCTCAAGTTATTTGGCTTAGTGTATGATCCAACAGAGGAATATAAAATTTGGACTTCCGAGATGGAAGCCTTAACAACAATCTATGAACTCTACAAACAACAAAAGGTGAGCACAGATAAATTTATCCTTGTATTGTGACTCTAATGAATTTTTGTGCAGGAAACAATAGGAAAATGGTCCGAGGGACTTTGGGTTAATCTCAACCCAAATATTTTGAATATCGGTGTTGAAAAATTCCTAAATGATATACGCAATTTACCAAATTATATAAGAGAGTTAGAAACAGCAAGGTTGCTTGAAGAAAGAACAAAGAATTTCCACTCTGAAATTCCTCTCTATCTTCAAATGAAGAACGAAGCCATTCGAGAAAGGTAAAGATCCTATGTGCTAAATTAACAAAGCCTATGCTAAAGCAATTCTTTGTTTTTACAGGCATTGGCAAAGAATCATGGAAGGCCATGGAATTGTATTTGACACAAGTCCTGATAATTTTACTCTTGCCAACATTTTTGCCCTAGGATTACATCGCTACGGTGACATTATAATGGAAACAGTTAATCTTTCTATGAAAGAAAAAGCTGTTGAACAGGTAAGAAATACGATTTTTTATTAAAGCAAATTAAATTTAAAATTTTGTTGTGGATTATTCACTGATCTGAATTTGAGCGCTCTGCTTAGTGAAGATCAAATATGCATAGTTTCAATGCAATTACTAAATATATCTGATGTATTTATTAAAGGTAGTACCTTTTCTACACTTATATATCATTTACTCATTTTATCACTATATATATATATATATATATACTAGACGAATGAGAGAAGTCGGGTAATGCACGGATTTTGCCCGAGTACATTTTTAGCCGAATGTATTTATTGTCACGTAGAAAATTAGGGCACGACAAACGTGAGGATATGACACTAACATTTATTTATGGCAAGGATAAACCAAAATTCTTAAAACACCAGAGAGACAATGAGGCAAGTTCACAGAATAGCAAAATATAAATATCAAAATCAAAAATCTGCCCATAGAATAATAAATATTCCGTTACATAGGTCCCTATGGGAGCTGTGACCAACAGTCTTGGAACTTTGCCTCTACTACTTCAACTCTTTTTGGCCTTAAATACCTATTTCTTGATTTATCAAGAAGCCTCTGGAACCTTTAGTTTTTATATATATATATATATTGAAAAATTGCTGGGGGTAAATTTATCCATAGAAGCATAGGGCGCCTCTCCCGTCCAAATAAACGTCAAAACCTGACGCCATCTATTGACCGTCGCCGCAACTAGCGGCCTCGGGTCGGTGACAAAGCCACAACACCAGCTTTGGCAAACTGAGAAGCGTCCACCTAGAGACCTTGGTTTCGGGCTAATGGCCCTCGTCAGTCTAGGGCGGACTTTATTCCATGAGATCCACATGGGATCTAATGGAATCTTCACAATCTACCAAAGAGGTGTTTTGCTGGCAAGGTGGCTGGGCCAAATCTATGGCTAAAATATAGATTGAAAATTTGCGGGAGGAAATTAATCCATAGAAGCATAGGGCGCCTCTCCCGTCCAAATAAACGTCAAAACCTGACGCCATCTATTGACCGTCGCCGCAACTAGCGGCCTCGGATCGGTGACATGTCGCTAGATGGCGTCAGGTTTTGACGTTTATTTGGACGGGAGAGGCGCACTATGCTTCTATATATATATTCAACAAAGATGCTTATATTGGATTCATAATTATTTTATTGTTCCATTATTTCGAGGGGCAACTCGCCTCTCTTTATCGAGGATGTTTGTGTTTTTCACTAAAACAAGCTAGTACGCGTACACCACTCTCGTTCAACAAGGCCAATGAACTTAGAACTTAGATATAAAATTCTTAGTTATCGTAAATGAGCATGGTGATATATGTATAATGGCGAATAAAATAATTATAAATCCAATAAATGCATCTTTGTTGAATATAATTTTAATTATATGGATTGCTCAATCTTCAATATATATATATTTAAATGGCAATACACTTTTAAAGTGGTTGAATTTGATAAGCTAATATCGTAATTGTAATATTATGTTGTATTTTTGGTTTTCAGACAGTTAATGATATCACCGACACCTGGAATAGAACGAAGATGCCTTTGGACTTAGTCGTCATAACGAACGAGGAACCCGATTACATCTTGGCTCCGTTTGATGAAAAAAGAGCTCTCTTGGACGAACACATGGTGACGCTGCAAAGCTTGGCGCCCTCTCGTTATGCAATTCCGTTTGTCGAAGCTATAAATAACTTGGAAGAGGAACTCTCCACCATTTCTGCGATCATTGACGTGAGTAGAACTTGGATATAAAACTCTTAGTTATCTTTAATGAGCATGGTATTTGTGGCATGGAATTCATGCTTATGTGAGCTACTACTTTTGTATTATAACATATTAGTTTGATTTTTTTTATTTTTTGACATTGATGTTTCACATATTTTACATTTACATACACTATTACATATTCATACTCTTAGTAATAAACGTCAACAATTTTTTTTCTTTATTATTTTGTACTACACTCGGAAACTAGATTTTAAATCTATATTTTATCTCGGAGAGAGAGAGAGAGAGAAATACTATATATATATACATATATATAATATAAAAATTAAATTTGAATTTTTTTGAATATTAATCTTTTTTACAGATCAATTTAATGAATTGATGCATAGCCATGTGCGGTTAGATTTTTAAAAGTAGGTTATTTTCAATGTTGAATCAAAATTTTAAAAATATATATAATATATATATATATGAAATATTTTCGTTCACATTTCACATAGAGAGAGGAATGCAAAATATTTTTATAACTCTAGACAAAATACTTTTTCGAAGCGTGTACATCTGGGTCGATTAGGTCATTAAATATTTTGACACAGGATCTTTTGTACAAATTTTAAAATGGGATCTGTTAGAATATTTTTGCTTGGGTATATTTCCCCACGATTGAATGGTCCAACAATATCATTCAGCACAGTCTGTTTGCTAACAAATCTTTGTTCGTGGCCAGTCTCTCAGCTTATTTACTTCAGATATACACACAAAATTTGTATTATGCAGAGAAATTAAAAAAAACTCGAATCTGAAAAGATTTATAATAGCAGTGTTTCACGCGTCGTTTTCAACATATAACTACGTATGACTTGTCTAAATGTAATTTATTTTTTAATTATTATACTGATTATACTAAGTATAAGCATATTTTGATGGTTCTTTTGTAGACAGAAGAGTTTTTCTTAAATGTTCTTTAGTAATGTAATTAAAGCATTCACAAATTCGTACGAACCATAATTATCAGGAACTGTACCATTTGTAATTAGGATAACTAAAAAATATGTGTCGCTTTGTTCTAGGTTTATTGTGAGAAAGAGTTGATCAATTTTTTATGATGAGAAAAGCGTAATTCGTCGATATTTTAGAAAGATGACAGAAATCAATCAAATATAATTCACAGTACAAATAAGGAGGTTAATATACTAAAATGAGGTTCACGATCAAACCCTTTACTCTCATGATGAAAACGTAAGAGGTCTCTCAAACGCTTTTTCTGATAATGATGATCTTAGGCCGAAGCGAATACTTCAATGTTAACATTTGAATGAGATGTCTTCGCCAAAAATAGCAACTGGTAGATCTGCAAATAAGAATGATTCTGCTATTTTTTCTATGTTTCATAAGGAACAATGTGAGGAGTAATCCTCAGTGCACCACATTCCTCACTTCTGTAGTAAATTTGTGATATATTGCTTTAATCAACAAGATTACCAGTAGAGGACCTAATTATTAATTCATCGAGTTATCTATGTTCGCGCTATATTGAGTGTGATAGCTAATTATATTATACGTATATTGGGGTTTCAGGTTTGGTATATCATTCAAAGAAAATGGCTTTGTCTCAAAAACGTCTTAGCAGAAGGAGGTATGAAAGATCTACCGGAAGAAGCAGATGAATTAGTACGTATTGATCAAAATTTAAAAGAGGTAAGTAATTTGAATATATAACAACAAGCCTTTTATTGGAGACCTATGCCTTACACAGGATTCGCCCAGGTCATAACCATCCAGAAAAGATTAGTTATTTACAGGTAGTCATTCATTTAAATATAAATTTACACACGGTTCTCTTTCCTCACAGATTCTTCTCTTGCGCAGCCCTGTAAAACGTGGACAGGGTCAATGCATTGGATTTACCTTTTGTTGTCCTAGACAACAGAATTGTAGAACAAGATGATTTGATCTAATTTTTTGTGAAAGAATATTCCTTTCACACACAAACCTTTTAACTTCAAACAGAAAAATATGTGGTGCTACATTTCCGAGTCGTTTTTTAATTACATAATAGACATATTCAGTCAAGTTGAGCTAAATATTTTAGCGTGAATTTCTTTGAAAAGTGTAAAAGGTATTCCTACTTGTGCGATACATCTTTTGACTGGTAATGGGAGATCTCCGATCAAATATTGTTCTGCTGTTATAGAAGGGAGTAGATTTTTATAGTGCGAATATAATTTGGAATTTGCTAATTATTCGAATATATATATGTATATACATATGTGTGTATGTGCGTGCATGTTTGTATGCATGGTGTGTATATATTAGCAATGTTTCAATATTATTATTAAGAGATCTATTTTTATGTACCTGTGTGAAAAAATTTTTTAATTTCTCAAATAACACACATATTAAAATTAAATAAGTGTAAACTAATATAACATTAATATATATTCGCTAAATATTACCTTTCCGTTTTACCTAGGAGAAACCTGCAGGGAAAAAGAAGCGATAAAATTAAGAAACATACTTATTATACCGCAAAGAAAAACCCGTTAAATCACTAATTTATCAGCGTATAGCAAATACTGACCATAGTTTGTTTCAAATTGAATTGGCTTTCCTTCTCTCTGCCATTACAATAACACATATTACTAATCAGAAATGTTGACCGTAAAATCTCTGAAATCTAAAGGTAAGAACAGTATCATTAGAGAAATAGAGATCCCAGATCAGTTTCATCATTACGATAATCTTATAAAGCAATAGTGAGTCCCGTAGATCGCTCTCTCCCACGTTCACTCTTAACGTTCACGTCCACTTCCACGTTCACATTTTTCCGCTGAAGAACAAGAGCTGGAAAAAGTCCCGAGTTAAAATTGATAAGGGAAAATCATTGCGATATGATTAATATTTTAATATAAAAAATATATTTGAGCCGGCGTCAGGAGCTTTGATGGAGATCCAGATGTTATCAATGACATTTATTCCTAATTTTTCATTCACTCCTTGGTCTAGGCTCTGAGAATCAGGCGTTTGAGACTAGTCACTGCACCAATAAGCCCAAACATCTTGCTTGTGTACACACAATAGGTTTTTTAATGTCCAAGAAATAGTGGAAAAATATTTTTTCTTAATTGAAGAAAAGCATTTTATAATATATTTAAGAAAAATATGTTTATAAATCGTGTCTCTTTGCGAATCCATGAAATCTTTCTGTCTCAAGAAAATAAAAGAAACTATTGATTTACTATGTATTTACTAAGAACATGTGGATAATTAGTGGCTAATATTATAGGATAAAAATCAATAAATATTTCGTTGCACGATCAAACGATGCTTGTTTCTAGAATTTACCACTGGCATATCTGGCTGATCTGGAATGATACTTCCTTTCTTTTTCATTTTCTGATATATTTCTACATTTCTAAAATATGAATGCATCAATAGAGAGTCGTTATATATAAATTTCTGTGACCATGAATTACTGTAGGCTGTACAGCAAATAATTTGGATAGTATAGAGGCATGGATATATAGACCAGACAAAACAGAGAGAGATGCCATTGATAGGTGATACTTTCCCAATTCATTTTTTATAGACTCATTAGGGAATGGAGGTATGACTGGACATTCGCTGACAACGTCTTTTGTGTTTGCAGATAGCGCATATGGTCTACAATAAGAACAATATCCTCACAATCTCTCGAATTCCAGACCTCCTTCAGGAACTAGAGGATGTTAACGCCGGCCTAGATGAGTGCCGCAAGTCTCTCAACAATTATCTTGACTATAAACGTCTCAGTTTTCCGCGATTCTTTTTCCTCTCGGACGACGAAATGCTCTCCATCTACGGCACCCACGAGTACACGGCCATTCAGGAACATATGCTGAAGGTATTTATAAAAACTTCGTTTATACATGAATTGATTTTCCCTAAATTAATTGACGAATATATTCATTGAAACCCAAAGATTCAATCTGTTTATAGCTTAGTAATAAATTTCTTCAATATTTCTATGTAAAATTAATTGAATTTGAATATAATTATAGAGAGAATGTATTATAAAACATCAATAGGTTTACAAGAATGTAATGTCGGTTATAATACACTTCAATACATTGTTCGATGCAAATATTTAGATGAAATTCTTCTGCCCTAATATATTTTCCTTAACGATCATAATCATGATTCTATCCCTCAGTGTCGCATGTATAAACAGAATCGTCCGATAGAGTATTAGATCTCTAAAAAGTGGTTTGGTAGATTAAATTGGCAAAGCCGCTAGGAGGCTCTTTCATCGCAGTAAGGACAATAGAAGGATTGTTTTAGTCGAAAATAAAGCTTATTTCTTAAACTAGTTTAATTTCTTAATTATATATATATTGGGATGAGACCGACTGTTCTCTTTTAATTATGAAGTAGTATTTGAAAGATATTTATGTGGGAAAAAAACGTGAAATTATAAGAATTATTGGTGCTATAATATATTGAATATAAATTAAAAAATATGCCTCAAGTTTATATGAATATATACGGATTTCTCTATCTTTTATATTTAAAAAAATGTTAAAATTTTATTCAATATATCCTATATATCATGATGCATATTAGCGCGCCATTTGTTATCAAAATTCGAAACTATTATAGACGCGTGTGATTCATTTTAAAATAAAAAAGGGAGTAGAAATTGTTTATTTTTAAAAAGAATCATACGCGTCTATAATAGTTTCGAATTTTGATATCCTATATATCCTATTTAAAAAATATCTCGAATATAATTTTGTTTCAGATATTCGATAATGTAGCAAAGATCAAGTTTATTTCACGACCTAAGAGCCGCAATATTGCTGTCGCCTTGATATCGGCCGAAGGTGAAATCCTGGACTTCCAGAAGACGGTGCCGATCGAGGCGATGATCGAAGATTGGATGACTTCAGTGGTCAAACAGATGCGCTTGGCCAATCAGTCGCTGACGAAAAAAGCCATTTACACGTATGGAAAAACCAAAGGCAATCGTTCCGATTGGATGCTTGATTTTCAAGGAATGATTTGTTTAGCCGCGAATCAAGTAAGATTGTTTTCTTATCTCAGTAGTGTCGACTATATTTATGCGAAATATTATTTTCACATCACCCAAATACATTTCTTCACTTTGTCAACGTTTCGGTGACTATTTGCTTTTTACAAGTCCTACTTCTTGAGTTTGGTACTTTTATACACGGAGTATACTTATACACGTGTACGCGGATTTTATAGAGGTACAAATTTACTCAAAAGACCTTGCTCAACCAGAATAACCTTTGAAACGGCGGTAAATTATCACTTAAATGTTGAAAGTAAAGATATTCATTTTGTTGATGAGAAGACTAAAATTGTATATACATTCTCCAATCAGCAAAAATGATTTATTCAAATCGAATTATATTTGCTGAAATGATAATTATAATGTTAATATGTTTTATTATATATAAAGATATATACACTCATATATTGATTATACGAATATATATATATATATATATATAAACGAAAAAAAAAGATAAAAAGATCAGGTGTTGAAATCAATATTAAAAATGGCATATCCTGACCAGGAGCACATGTGCTTTACAGAAGGCAGAGCGCCATCTGGTGGAACAGAAATCAACTAAACATTGATTTAGCCTGTTCCCTGATATTTGGCCAACCCAATTTCTTGATAAATCAAGAAAAGCCATCCAAGAACGCGTTTCGCGCTTTTGGCGCTCGTCAGCGTGGAGTAGGCTGAACCACTGCGACCAATATATATATATATATATGTAGAATTCAAATTATAAATATAGGATTTCTCCCATTTGCATATATATATTAAAAAAACGAAAGAAAAAAATAAAAGATAAAAAGATCAGGTGTTGAAATCAATATTAAAAATGGCATATCCTGACCAGGAGCACATGTGCTTTACAGAAGGCAGAGCGCCATCTGGTGGAACAGAAATCAACTAAACATTGATTTAGCCTGTTCCCTGATATTTGGCCAACCCAATTTCTTGATAAATTCCACCAGATGGCGCTCTGCCTTCTGTAAAGCACATGTGCTCCTGGTCAGGATATGCCATTTTTAATATTGATTTCAACACCTGATCTTTTTATCTTTTATTTTTTCTTTCGTTTTTTAATGTGCTAAGCGTATTTACGCAAGTTTGGCCTTAAATACCCATTTCTTGGTTTTTCGGGAAGCCATTGGGACCGAAAAATCTTTTTTGGTCGCAGTGGTTCAGCCTACTCCACGCTGACGAGCGCCAAAAGCGCGAAACGCGTTCGTGGATGGCTTTTCTTGATTTATCAAGATATTGGGTTGGTCAAATATCAGGGAACAGGCTAAATCAATGTTTAGTTGATTTCTGTTCCACCATATGGCGCTCTGCCTTCTGTAAAGCACATGTGCTCCTGGTCAGGATATGCCATTTTTAATATATTGCTATATATGTTGATTATTTATAAATATTATTAAAGATAGAAATTTATTTTTTAAATATTGAAAAAATAAGCCTACATTATCTCTAATCTAATAATTGTCTGAATATATATATGTGGTAATTTAAGAATCATAAACACCTGTGTAAATACTCACCACCTCTTCTTACATCCCCTACTCTAATATGGACTTTTAATCATTGTACCCAATCCTCCTTTAATCAATTTGACTTTGTATGTATCGTTTTATGTGTTCAATTAAATAAAGAGATACATCTAGAGGGAACGTAGAAACCTAAATTACCTCACCAAAACCGAAACATGAGGTCAACCGTCGCGACAAGCGGCGCCAGTCGTCCGGTGACGTCAGGGCTTACCCCGCAAACACGAGGTCAACCGTCGCGTCAACGCGGCGCCAGACGTCCGGTGACGTAACACTTGAGCATATAAAAAGGGCTTGCCCCGCGGCCAAAGTAGTCAGTCAGTCAGCAGACGCAAGATAGCAGACAGCTCGTTAGTAAGTCTTTGTGAACGGGGTGGATGGCCCGCCGGCCGCAACTTGGTCTCTGCCTTCCCTCTCTCTGATGCCTCGGGTTCCCCTTTGAGTCGTCTCTGTGTGCTTTACCACTCACCACCATCACGACTGCGCAATCATCATCTTTCCACACGACTCAATACAACAGACCAGACCACCGAAATACTACAGCTAAAGAAAGAAAGTCGACAGGATTCGACATAGAGTCGACAGGATTCGACATATATATACACTGCGTGACATTGAAAATGGAACACCAAGAAATAGTGGCCAGAAAGTGATGAAACTCGGCAGACAGAGAGAGACAGGGACGAACAATAAGTGATCTTTATTTCAAAATGATAGTCATAATACAGAGCGAGAACGGCGTCGGCTTAGTAGCAAGTAGGACCACCGCGGACGGCGATGCACGCAGCAACACGTCTAGGTAGAGAGTCAATCAGAGTACGGATGGCGTCCTGAGGGATGGCTCTCCATTCCCTCTCAACCATTTGCCACAGTTCGTCTTCTGAACGCGGCTGTGGCAAGGCATGCAAACGGCGTCCAATGATGTCCCAGACGTGCTCGATTGGTGAGAGATCAGGAGAGTACGGTGGCCAGGGAAGCATCTGTACATCTTGCAGAGCTTGTTGGCTAATGCGAGCAGTGTGCAGTCGGGCGTTATCTTGCTGATAAAGGGCATTGGGTACCCCCTGAAGGTAGGGGAGTGTCACCGGTCGCAGCACATCATCAACGTATCGTTGGGCCGTCATAGTGCCCTGAATACGAAGTAAAGGTGACCTGGAATCATACGCGATTGCGCCCCAAACCATGATTCCACGTTGTCGCACGGTGGGGCGTTCCACAATTGCTGCCGGATTGGACCTTTCTCCACGTCGACGCCACACGCGTACACGGCGACTATCACTGGACAAGCAGAAACGCGACTCATCTGAGAACACGACCCTGTGCCATTCCGTCATCCACGTCGATCTAGCCCGGCACCATTCCAAACGTTGGCGCCTATTCGGTGGGGTCAATGGCAGTCTTCTTAGCGGACGGCATGAGTGCAAGCCATTAGCAAACCAATCGATGGGAAATGGTTCTGGTCGAGATGGAATGATCTAGGGTATCTTGCACATGTTGCAGGATGGCGGTACAAGTGGCTTGTGGGGCCGCCACTGCTTGTCGAAGGATACGCCGATCCACACGTGCTGACGTCACTCTGGTTGCACCGATATTCCTATAAATTGCCACATTTCCTTGTTCCAACCATCTTCTCCACAGTAGGTGCACCGTGGACGCACCAAGGTGTGTATCAGCTGCGATTTGACGTATGGACCAACCTGCCCTTTTCAGTCCGATCACCATGCCCCTTGTAAAAGCGTCTGTCTGCTTGAACTGCCTCCGTTTACGATGACCTGGCATTCTCTGTTATTACACGTGTCTTTTGACACAAGAACAAAATTTCTACAATGATTTTCCTTGAAGAAATAACGACACGAATACTGTCCTTTCTGCAAGTTCCTTCCCTTATATCTTACTCCATGTGCGCACGAGAGCTGCGCATTTTACATCATTTGTATAACTCGGTTAGGCGCGTCTACCCTGAAATTTGCATATTTTTCTGGCCACTATTTCTTGGTGTTCCATTTTCAATGTCACGCATGTATATTATATGCTTCTGACTTTAACTTTTTTTACTACGCTAGTCATTTCTTCATGTCTTCATTTTTATGCTTGGCCTCTATGAAGTGTAACTGCCGGAATCCCTGAGTGATTGTTGCAAGCTATATTTGTTACATTGAAATAATACAATATTTTAGTGGATATATACTACATTTAATAATTTTATTCATATAAACTATATAAATTGATTGAATTTAAACTTGATTTAATTTAGTTTAAAGTTTTAAAAATAAATTTAATACCACTCCCTCTCTCTCTTTCGATGAAAAATTGCTTTATTGTTATTACTATAAAAATTATATGACTATTGATAAAATGTATTACAGTAGGAGGACACCTAATTGCAGAGCCAAAGTGTCCTTTAGGGAGAGGTGTCTCTTATCGGAGAGTTATTAAATAGTAAAAATGGTAATTTTGCGAATAAAAACTGTCCTTTATAGAGAGGTGTCCTCAAGCGCGAGTGTCCTCTCATGGAGGCTCAACTGTACTAACATTCTACCTAAATGAACCTTGATGATGATGAGAATAAACAAACATATTAAATACTCTAAGAGAATATATTATTTTATATGAAATATATAATATATATTCAGCTATATAAAATATGTATTGTGTATAACTGATATGTTTCTATTATAGGTTGAAGATTAATAGTGAAAGTTATTTTATAATAAATTGCACTTTATATTTAGATATCTTTAAAGATAAATGGAAGATACGCCATTTTTATGCTACTATAATTATTTTATTATTTCAAAATTCTTGCACACTTGCACATTATAAAACAAAGCCTTTTCATATAAAAGATGATGATAAAAACGTTCGATTCGTTTCGAATCAAAACAGAGTAAAGTAATAATATATCACTGATATATTATATTTAAACAAAACAGATAACTTTGTGTTGTCAGGTTTGGTGGACTGCTGAAGTGGAATGGGTGTTCGACGAAATACGGAATGGAGAAAATAAAGCCATGAAAAATTATTCCGTGATGCTATCT
>CP092886.1:48909809-49005761 GCA_030710605.1 Cordylochernes scorpioides
GGTGATACCTGCTGATGGCTCATAGAAACACTAATGAGTTAGAAACAGCCTTTGCACAAGAGTGGGCGTTGATACCACAGGAGTTGATAAACTCCCTAATTCTTAGTATAGGTCGCCGATGTAGAGACTGTCTATCAGTTAAAGGCGATCACACCCCATATTAACAACAATATCCAAGATATTTATGCACTGACTGCAAAAATATTATTGCTTGACCGGCTAATTTCATAAAATACGTATTTAAATATCTTTTATTTCGTGTATTTTAATCAATAAAGGGGTAATAAATATTTGTATAAAATTTCATCAAAAATGTTTGATAAAAATTGGGATAAATAAAAAATATGTTTATCCTTTAATTTTACAGGCCAGTGTATATATATATATATATATATATATATATATATATATATATATATCTTATATAATGAAAAAAAGATATGATTTTCTGCTTGTATTTAGGATCATCTTGGGGATTAAGCTATGGCGGTGCAGTCGTGGTTGAATAATATAGTCTTGATTATAGATTTCTTTATTGAGCGCGCGCTGAGGAATGAATTACATATGAAAAACATAATTGATTAAAGTAATGCCTGTCTTAAGGCGTATAAATAAATATAACAAAAGATTATCTACATAATTACAAAAACCTTGGATCGGCCAACGGGGAATAACAACAATGAGTTTTTATACGGGAAGAGCGACCTCTGGTGGTCAATTAAAACAGAGTATTTATATCTATGAAATTATAACTTTAAATAAAATAACATTTTAACATAATTCTAAATAAAATATTTTAATTTAACATTTAAATAAATTATTTTAATATAACATTTCCCCCCTGTGAAGAAAATAATATGGGTTCATTCAGAGAAAAGTGACAAAAAAAAATATTGTTAAAAAAAGATAAAATGATTTATAGAAAGAAAAAAAAAAGGTGGTGATATTCCATAATCATATTGGTTTTTAGATGGTAACCAATAGACAGGAAAATACAAAATTATATAAATGTAGATGATGACAATTATTGGTAGAGAGTGATGAATGACTATCAAAAGGTGAGAAATAGTGATAGATAGAAGTGATACATAGTGTGAATGATTATAAATATTGTTGGTGGAAAGTGAACAAAAATGTGATAATCCATAATCATATTGGTTTATTGTTAACCAATAGATTGGAAATTACAAAGTATGAATGATGATAACAAAAATATGGGTAAAGAGTAAAAATATGATATTCCATAATCATATTGGTTTATTGTTAACCAACAGATTGGAAATTACAAAGTATGAATGATGATAACAAAAATATGGGTAAAGAGTAAAAATATGATATTCCATAATCATATTGGTTTATTGTTAACCAATAGATTGGAAATTACAAAGTATGAATGATGATAACAAAAATATGGGTAAAGAGTAAAAATATGATATTCCATAATCATATTGGTTTATTGTTAACCAATAGATTGGAAATAGATACAAGAAAAAATGCACAAATATAATATTAAAATGAGGTAGGAAAAATAAAATGCATATGAATGAAAAATATTAATATGATAGCATTGTGAAAAAAAAAACATTGGATCATTATAAGAAAAAAGAGCATTTGTGAAAAAGTAATAAAAGGCAAGGGTAATATGTAAAAAAAAGGCAAAATGCAAAAACAAGGAATGAACATGTAAAGATTAAAAAAGGTAATGGTAAGAATAGTGAATGGGCATAAAAAAAAAGAATCAAGGTGGATAATTATAAGAGGTAAAATTTACATAGTTGGTCTCGCCAAATTTACATATTTGTTAGGCGAAAATGAGAAACATTAAAATACTATGGCATTTAAAAAGAAATTTAAAAGGGGTAAAAATGCAAATTTTGTAAATAAAACATTTTTTATGAGATTAAATAAGAAAATAACATATCAAAATTTAGGGAATTTTAAATACAAGGTAGAAATGTGAAGCAATAAGGTATTGAGGTCATTAACGAAAATATATAATTGAAATATGATTAACAAAGATTAATTTTTATTAAAGATTGAACATGTGAGAAATATTATTCTGTTGTTGTGTTCCCGGCCGACTGCTTTACATCTAGAATTTTAAAAAATGATATTTGCAAATGGTTTATATTATTTAAAGATAAAAAATGACATGGGTTATAATATGGCATTTAGGAGCTACCTATACAAAGAAAAACTAAGGATTAAAAGGACCAAAGGTGTGATAAAATTTAAAGGTCAAAACTATGGTAAAATTGATACAGAAAAATAATTTGACAAAAAGGGTATTAACTATATAAGTAAATAGGCGATTGAAAACTATTGTAAATATTGGGTGTAACTACAAGTTAAAATGAGGAAAACTACGAAATATTGTGGATACAAAGTACCTTGGGTTGGATGATTCCGGCTGGAGTTGAATTCTCGGGAGATGGCTGGTGTTGGGCGGAAGGTGTGATGGCTGGTGATATCCAACCTCGGATGGGAGAAGGATGCTTGAAAATTCTTGAGATGGTGACGGCTATGTTTGCTTGAAGATGCTTATTTTTGGTTTAAAATGAGTTATTTTTGATTGAAATGATCTATTTTTGATTGGAGAATTTGCATAATTGAATTCGAAAAATTTTGCTTTTGGCATAACAGGTAAATATCCTGTCGACTTATCTTATATAATGAAAAAAAGATATGATTTTCTGCTTGTATTTAGGATCATCTTGGGGATTAAGCTATGGCGGTGCAGTCGTGGTTGAATAATATAGTCTTGATTATAGATTTCTTTATTGAGCGCGCGCTGAGGAATGAATTACATATGAAAAACATAATTGATTAAAGTAATGCCTGTCTTAAGGCGTATAAATAAATATAACAAAAGATTATCTACATAATTACAAAAACCTTGGATCGGCCAACGGGGATTTTTTATTTATTTCATCTCAATTTACAGGTGTTACATTCGAGCACAGCTCGCGAGTCACCTTGTCCAGATTATTTACACATGGCGAGTTGTAATGCTGGAGTGGCCCCCCGAACCTTACAGGAGGGCAGTTGTTGGGTGTTTGGCTGTCAGCTAGCCATTGGGTCCAGGTCGTCGGATTCGGTGGCTGAGGTCACCTTGATTTTGAACAATTTCTTGTATAGTTGGATTTGAGGATTTTTGAAATTGCGAGAATAGTCTTGTCGCAGAGTCTTGATAAATCTCTTCTATATTAGGCTGGTTGAGATCTTCTTTGATAATTTTGTTTGAAAGATTGAATGGGGCTCCTATAGTGGTTCGTAAGCAAATCCTTATGAAGGCATCTATTCTTTTTTTATCCGTAGGTGTGATATATTTGCCCCAGACTGGTAGTGCGTACGTGATGATGGGTAGAATACAGGTTTTGTACAACGTGAATTTATGCTTTGTTGTTAAATTACTTTTAAAATTAAGCAGGCTTGATAGAGCTATTTTGGCTATCTTTGCCTTTCTTATGGTGTTTTGGACATGTAGGTTAAATTTTAATTTCGAATCCAAAGTGACACCAAGATACTTGGCATGGTCGGCCCAACTAATAGTGCTTGAGTTTACTGTCAAGTTGGTTTGTGGCTTGAATTTTTTGTTATCTCTTGGGGGAAAAACTATTGCTTGAGTCTTAGTTGGGTTAATGTCTAGTTTCCACTCATCGCACCATTTGATTATGTCATTTAGGTAATTCTGAAGCTGAGTAACCAATAGGTCGACTGATTTAGAGTTAAATAAAATTGCTGTGTCATCTGCGAAGAGCTTAAGTTTACATTTAGAGTGCAGTGGGATGTCATTAATGTAAATATTGAAAAGATAGGGTCCGAGGATAGAGCCTTGAGGTACTCCAGTCTGGATTGGCTTTGGTTCAGTTATAAAATTTCCTTGCTTGACTGAAAATGTCCTGCCCTGTAGATAATTCTGCATAAAATTTATGATGTCACTTGGAAACTGGTGTTTTGTGAGTTTCTTTATAAGGCCATTATGCCAAACTTTATCAAATGCTTTCGCAAAATCTAGAAAGACTGCACCTACCACTTCCTTGTGGGATCTTCTTATCTGGATGTAGTCCATAACTGCAATGAGTTGGTGAGTTGTTGAATGCCCCCTTCTAAATCCGAATTGCTGCGGGATGATGAAGTTAGAGTTGTCCAAGTACCTCTGAAGTCTACGTAAAATAATTCTTTCGTAAATTTTGCCGATGGTGGGGAGGAGGCTGATAGGTCTTAGATCTTCAGGGGATTTAGCGGATTTTTTTGGAATTGGAATTATGATAGCATGCTTCCAGACTTTGGGGTAGTAACACAAGTGCAGTGCGGCGTTGAAAACTCCAGCTAGAAATACAATCCATTTGATGGGAAGATTCTTGGCCATTTTCGGAGTGATATTGTCATGGCCAGGAGCTTGCCAACGGGGAATAACAACAATGAGTTTTTATACGGGAAGAGCGACCTCTGGTGGTCAATTAAAACAGAGTATTTATATCTATGAAATTATAACTTTAAATAAAATAACATTTTAACATAATTCTAAATAAAATATTTTAATTTAACATTTAAATAAATTATTTTAATATAACATATATATATATACGAGAAAACAATAAAAAAATAAAAAATAAAAAGGTCATGTGTTGATGTTAAAAATAATGAAGGCATATCCTGACCAAAAGCACATGTGTTTTTAGTCAGGGTATGCCTTCATTATTTTTAGTGTATATATAGGCATACCAGCCTAACGGAATATTAGCGTTTTGTAATAAATAAAATGTTTTATTTTATTTTAGATCCAAAATATGCCTTTAAATTAATATATATATTAATATAATGCTTTGTAATATATGTAAACTGAGGAGAGAAGGTGTAGATATAAGAGTTATTTGTGGTATATATATATATTAAAATTGGAATAAATAACGTTATATATATTGTGTTTATGCAGGGCATCCTTCTTCCCGAGATGGCGGCATGGATCGTGCAACTCCGCATATATCCCCATGGATGGAAACAACCAAGACACATTCATCCATTCATTCTACAATGATATCATTAATGATCCAAAAATCCATAATTTATGTTTTGTCGCCCAAGATAACATAGATGACGTCATCAGGTCAGTTCACGCCACCATCTACAAGTGGCGCGAGTACCGGGTTCTGTGGTTGCGCTCCCCTGAGGATGTGGTAGAAAGGCTGACCCAGAGAAATCTCACCACCGCGTCCTTTGACACCATCTTTCATGGATTCTATGATATAAAATTAGCCGTAAGTAACTCATTACTATCAGCTATCTATATCTAGAGCTAGAGAAGAGAAATCCTAGCGCTATCATTATATGCAATCATTGATTTATGTATAACTCTATAT
Source organism: Cordylochernes scorpioides (assembly GCA_030710605.1). Classification (NCBI taxonomy): domain Eukaryota; kingdom Metazoa; phylum Arthropoda; class Arachnida; order Pseudoscorpiones; family Chernetidae; genus Cordylochernes; species Cordylochernes scorpioides. The sequence continues at coordinate 48,915,173 of CP092886.1, forward strand.
TAATGAAGATACAACTCATTACCTTGTGTGGTAAGTTTTATTAAAAATCTATTCGGCGGCCTATTGCCACTATTCTAATGGTCAAATGTGTCGAAGTGAAAATTAGTGAGAGCGATTCGCCAAAAACATCGGATAATAAAGCACACAAGGTTGGCGAGTGTTATTTTCATAACTACGCATGTGTATATCAGCAACCAACCTTAAACTGTGAATTTCTATACCCTCTATGCTACAGCCAGCGAAAATAAAACAAAGCTAGACCTTGCTTAATATACCTGACGTTCTTATTTAGCTGAAAAAGGACACCCCGAAAGCTTGTGAAATTCCTTTTTCAAAATGTTGCGCAGAGACACCTTTAATAAATATAGTCACTGCGGATCTATGCTTCTTGTATATTGAAAGGCTATTAGCCGATCTGACAAGATTAAAAGTAACATTGTCTCATTTGGTTCAGAATAAGTTCCTTTTATACCACGACAGCGTACCAGCACATTTACCCGGAGTTATCGTAGCCAAACTGCATTATTGAAATTTGATTTTCAGAAATGTGTTTTCATTCCGAACACTGTACTATTTGAAATGCATTGATATGATCGGTTAAATGAACCTAATCCTACATCTACAGCCTGATATAATCCGAGTGTTCAATTTCTTACCTTGTCTAATACAACATGCAATTCAGGCGAACAAGTATTGGCACAAATAACAAATATATCAAATTTCTGATTATGATAGGATAGTCCTATATGTTTGCATAGATACATTGCATATAACAAACAATTATTCAACTTGTAAATTCAATGCAAGACTGGTTACCTTATACTCAGACTGGCCGACCAGGAAAAATCAAAAACCTTTTTGTCCTTACTTCTAAACTGGAGATGGTTGATCAAAAAGATTTTAAAACTTTCTAATGGCTATTATGGCTATTTTTGGTTCTGAATTTGTGGGTATTTTGAAAGGAAGAACAAACAATTTCATTTTTTGAAGCATTTTTAATAAAGGAATTTCTAATACATTTATTAAAAGGAAGAAATGCCTTTTTATACATTGCCTATATATATATATATAATTAAATAAAATATAATTTAATAAAACCTTTATATTTAAATAAATATATATATTATATTATATAAGGTGCAAATATATTTTATAAACATATATTTTATTTCCATTCATTGACTGTTTCTACATTTTTGACCATAGTTAGTTTTAGAATATACTACGTACTTTGAATATTGTTGTAAATTGGAAAAGTTAACATAACTATTATTTTTTAATTCACTCATATAGGATAAATTTTATAAATTCTATATAATTGTGATAAATATTTAATGTATAATTTGCTTCAAGTAATTGAAAATAAAAACTATTTGATAAGTAAATAATTATCTTTCCTATTTTCACGACTGCATCTTCGATTCCTCTATATTTTCAACAACATTATATTCATAACATATATATAATTAAATAATATTATTTATTAAAATTTTTATATTTAAATATATATATTCCTATATATTTTTTAAAAGATAATTTTATGTCATATAAAAACAAGTTATATCTATAATAAAATTTAAAAATCTATTATACAGCTTGCTAAAAAGTTCAACATTTTAAAGAAAGGGAGTAAATATAAAGATTTCACACAAACACACAAAACCTTTATTTGATAAACGCGCACACCTAATCTTCAGCATATACGCATTATAGATGCAAAGTAAAAAATGTAGAAATTCAAGAATTTAGAATGGATTAAAAGTTATGCATAGAATAATGATTTTAATTTTCAAATAATTTAATATTATTGAGAAAAAAATGAATATTTGGCTAAGGTCTTAATATATTTTGATAGTGCAATTTTGTTTATTAATATTTAGAATCTCTATTGAAATAACTTGGACAAATTAAAAAAAACATGAGCTTATTGTTGAAGAATATGTTGGTTGATTAATGTAAACCCTATTATTTATTCAATGCTCGTTTTCTTTGTTGTTTATTTTCTTTTTGAAAATTCTGTTAGCTACTCTACTACAATATGAATTATTGTAAATATTTTCACGCGCAATTATCCAGATCGGATATAGCGTGTCTTATTTGCAACTGGTAATAAATAAATAAATAATTATTACAACAGGTTGGAAAAAGATTGGTGTCATGCTGAGTCTCGTCAAAAATGAACTGGTGATAGTTTAGATCTGTACCCTTGACTGTGACATTCAACCCTCCTCCTATATATTTATAAGAAGAAGAATATAATGAATGTTTCAGATGCAGAATAGTCCGCACACGATGGAAATAGGTTGCTTGATCGTCCAATTCCAGCCAGCGATAGAGACAGTAGTGGAATGCCTCCAAAATTGGATGGTTGTGGTCGGAGGGGTGATCAGGAAAGTGGCCATTGAAGAAGTGGCCAAAGTCCATAGCATCATAGCGGTAAGTATGCTTTCATATTTTCTCATTACCGAAATACATCATTTGTCTTTACCTTTCATTTTCTCAATTTCATTTGATACCTTTAAAAAATTAAATTAAAAAAATATATTTCAAAATTATATTTCTATTTAAATAATATGAATACTCAAAATTAGTATTCTTTATATAATTTGTTTTATTTTAGTTATAATCTTAATTTTAATCGAGTCATGTGGGGGCCCATTTTGGCAACTTTTGTTTTGCCAATTTAGTGCATATGTCTAGAAAAAGTGAATTAAAAATATGTCAGTATTACACTTACCTCACTCATTGTTTCAGTATTATTGGATTTAATAAAAGCTTTTATAAAATTGTTTATGAAGGTTAACCTACGACCCTGGCCATTTTGGTCAAAAATATCTAGCTTTAAATTTCTGAAACTATATATGTTATAGATTAGAATTTTTTTGTGTTTTTGATTGTTGAAAAGAGGTGCAGTCGTGGAAAAGTGAAGATAATTATTTACCTTTCAAGCAGATTTTTATTTTGAATCTCTTGAAGTAAAAATATACATAAAATTATTTATATCACAGTAATATAAAATTTAGAAAATGAATTCTATATTCGTGATTTTCATTAGAAAAGGTAGGGTTCACTTTACATATTTACAACAACAATAATTAAAGTGGTATGTTTTTGCATCTATGGTCAAATATATATAATATTCAATGAATGAAAAATAAAATATATGTTTTTAAAATAAAATAAAATATTTGCATTTTTAGATTATATAATATATATATAGTTTCGTGGTTCATTTAGAGCAATTTTCTCCCCATGCCTGAATAGTTTTGTTGTTAGAGCGGCGGAGAGTCCAGGTTTGAACTCATGAATCAAATATTGCACAAATCCTTAGGTTATCTAGTTGAAAATATCTGTTTAATAATATATCTGTTATGAATCATTTGGTATTTAAAAGAATGAGTGCAATGCACGAGCATTCGAATGACATCTAAATTGTCTTTATAATAAACTAGCCGAATGACCCGGGCAACGCCCGGGTTTTACCCGATTAAATGCTTTTATTCAAATACTATTCGTTACAATTATAAATTGGCGCCGTGGATGTCATTCTTGTGAAACGTCCCGCTCCAAACTTTGTGTCTTAGAAGCGATATTTTTATAAAGAGATGATCTGGCTTTGTGTCTTCTGCTCGAATGAATTTTTTTCTGTTAGAATTTTGTTCCTGCATACTAAAAATGAACTGGCTTCACCCGTGGTCTCTGCTTTTTGGAATTTTTCCGGATATAATTTTGTATCTGATAATCAAATATGATACAGCAATATTGTCATAATCATTTTCTGACTAAAAAAAAACAACTATTTTTGCCCAGAACCTGTCAATTTCAATTTTTCTTGGCTAAAAATGCGAAAAATATCTCTTCCATATTATTTTATATGTCCTGTTAAAACACGTTTTACATGTACATTAGGTCAGCTGATATTACCTCTCATCTTCACCGCTAGAGGCGCTGCTTGCGAGCGAAAGAGCAAATTTGCAAATAACTCGAAGAATATTCGGGATAGAGACCTGAAATATTCAATATAAGTTTTTCCAGATTCTACTATACATACTGATAAAATTTCAATCATATTAGTTACGTATTTTATGTATATTACGTAGAAGCATTCCATTCACAAAAGTAAACGATGACAATTGATATGACTCTGATACTTGTATATTTTAATAATATAAATGAGTTTTAAAAATTATAAAAAAAAATGCATCGGCCGGGAATCGAACCCGGGCCGCCCACGTGGCAGGCGAGCATTCTACCACTGAACCACCGATGGTTATAAGAAATGATTGACAGAATTGATTAAGAATTGATTGATGACTCTGATCCTTGTATATTTTAATATTTCTAAAAATAAATAATTTCAATATTTTGACTAATGAAAGTGTTTTATGATTAATTGATATTAAATGGATAAAAATAGTGTGTGTGTAGCAAGCTATTACTGAACAAAAATTTTAAAGTAGCATAATATATATTTTTTATTATTCCTAAATATATTTTAAGACAAATATAATTAAGAAAAAACGAACGGATTTTTAAAGTGAAAATAAATTAGGACTATATATATATTTAAAGGTTTCAAAAAGTTTTTTTTTTCAAATATTTAAAGTACCAAATTAGTGCTATAACAAAATCACACTGAAGCTTCGGCAGTTACGCGTATTATAAGCGGAACATAAGAAAAAAGGAAGAAAAATTGAAGATAGAAAAAAGTTGAAAAATAATAAAAGGCATATAACCATGATAACATTTGATCAAAGTGGTAAAAGATAACGAAAAATTAATATTTTGAAATAATATTTTTTAATTTAAAAGTTTTTAATATAATAAGTTTTTAATTTAAAATTACTATGGAAATTTGGAGTTAATTTGTCTATGTTTTGGAATGTCTTTATCTAAAGTAAGTCTCTCACCCACTTCCCAGGACGTTTGCGACGGTCGTCAGGACACAATAGAAAGGAGACTCGCCACTAAATACTATACGTCCCCAGTCAGCGGAGTTCCAATTACGAGTAGACCGCTACCGACAACACTGTAGTCGGACTTGTCGGTTTACGTGTGTGAGGGGTAGGCATCGTAACGGTTGGCGATTTCTTAGATTTATTTCTCTCAGTCGTCTGTTGATGGTTATTTTGGACACTTGTGGTCACACGTTGAATGATAGATAACGTCGAACCCGATGCTACGACAGCCGTTACAATCGCTCTGTCCTCCCGTTCTGTTGTGTCTTTTGGTCGACCGCTGCCGTCCTGACTCTCAATTCTTCCGTTGTTGACCCACTCTTACCAACACCGTCTAATAGCCGCGTCACTTCTACAGATATCGCGCGATTTGTCGATTTAACCAACCAGCCTTTTTCGATATAATGGTACGACCATTTAAAACTAAGACATATGTTCGTAACGAGCACGAATCTTTAGGCGAGGCATCAATCCAGTATAAATAGGTTTACTACAAACAACAACAACAACAAAAAGGCTTTTATTAGGGCCCATTGCCCTGTATGGATTCGCCATACAACAACAAAACAATACAGAAATTCCTCTCCCTTTCCCCTTGTGCACGCGAGTCTTTGTTTGAAAGGGGATTTATTTAGGCATCTGTTCTAAAACTTTCCTCACTACCTCTTTTGTGTACGAATCTATTTACAATTGATCTGTAGAAGTTATAGAATTCTATTGCTATATTTTTCTTTTCTTAAATAGTTCTCAGCGTCTTCAGTGGGTTGCTTTAAGAGTTTTTTCTCTTTCTTTCCCTAAATATCGGCATTCTATGATATAGTGGGAGATTTAATCAGATATCATATTTCCACATATCCTGCAGTGAATATTTTCCTTTTTGTTGATGAGAATATGACTTTCTCTATCTAGAGTTGAAGTAATTCTAGTCCGTGCTATGAAGGCTATTATCTTCGATGACAGATTCCATGACAAGTATAGTTCTGGCATAAATTAATTACAGAGAAGTTTATAGTTTGAAAAAAAAATAGAATTGTCGAGTCTAGCGAAGTCTTGTTGAATAAGCTGTTCTATATTTGTTTTCATAATCCTAGGAAGTTCTTTTTTAATTGTATCATAGTTCGGTGGGAGGTTCAGCCATGACTGACCGCAACAGTTGATTATACCATTAACGGTTTTATATAATCCTATGGAGTTTTTTGACATTTGATGTACTTCTTTCAGTCTGTTCCAACATAATTTTGGCAGTCTGTACTCGTCCATTTCCAGTATTCTCATGTAGTATTTCAATGTTAATTTTGTGGCGGTAGCAGTGAGTGAGATTCTTCCAGTTTCCAATCTTAGTATGTGCCCCGGGATATATCTAGGTAAATCAAGAAAGTTTTTTTATAAATGAGGTTTGAAGTTGCTCTATAATTTCCCCCATTATCGCAGGCCCACACTGGGGCGGCGTAAAAAATAATTGATTTTATCGAAGATTCAAATATTTTGAATGCAACTTCTATCGAATCGATTTTTCTCTTTTTAGAAAACCAATGGTTGAGTGTAGTGAGGTATATGCCTTTGCTTTAAAAACTAGCGCAGCTTGTCTGCTACTGTATGTGTTTGTATAGGGAAATACCAGATATGTTATTCTAGGGGTGACGGTCAACGGAGTGCCTCCCCAGAACCAGTTTTCATTTCTTGCTGGTCTACCACCATTTCTGAACACCATTATTTTTGACTTTTTTTCATTTAAAACTAACTTGTTTTCCTTCAGATAAGTTTTAAGTAAAATGATTTTGCTTTGCAAATTGATTTTTGATTCTCCTATTATTGATATGTCATCTGCATACAAGAGATGATGAAGGAAGCCGAAGTCTGGAAGATAGAATCCTGTAAGTGAAGAATTATTATGATATTCAATTAGATCAGATATATAAGTTATAAATAGTAGAGGTGACAGTGGCTCTCCTTGTAAAACTCCGGAATCATTTTTTACGTTGTTTGAGTATTCACCTTTCCATCTAACTGAGATTTTTGCTGCCCCATAATAACTTTTTATTATTGATATAAACCTTGGGCTGATTCCCATTTTTTAAATTCATTCCAGAGTATTTCATGAGGAACTGTGTCGAATGCCTTGGTCAAATCAACAAAGAAAACGTATAGTTTACCTCGTTTCTTTCTTAAAGATAGTTGGATAAGGGTATTCAGGGTAAAAATATGTTATAGACATGGGCGGTTTTTTCGGAATCCTGCTTGAATTTCTCCTATATATTGTCTTTTCTCAATACATTTGTTGAGTCTGTTTCTTAGAATTGAGGTAAATAATTTGGACATATTGCTGCACAGTGCGATTCCTCTGTAGTTAGATGGGTTATTTCTGTGCCCGTTTTTGAAAATAGGATGTATAATTGAATTCGTCCAAATCTCTGGATATTTCTCTGTTATCATTATCTTGTTGAATATAGTTCTTTGTTTTTCTAGAATAGGTGTTGGTAATTTCTTTAAAAGTCCATCGGGAATATTATCCGGTCCTGCAGCTATTCCATCCGCTAAACCTTTAATTTCAGCTTTGATTTCATCAAGCGTTATTTCTCTATCTAGTTCTATATCTTCCCACCTGATCATCAGGTTTGCCCTATGGAAGGGTTCATTGTCGCCTTTATTTAGCAGTTTCTTGAAGAAGATAAACCAGTCCTTTATATCTATATCAGCTGATAGGGTTACTTTTTTTATGAGAATAGATAGAGCGCTCCAGAAAGATTTGGGATCTCTAGCATTTTTTATTTTGTCTATTTTGTCTTCATTATATTTATCTCTTTTTGTTTTTAGTAATTTTAAGAATTTCTTCTTTACCTCTATGTATTTTTTCCGGTCCTGCTCTTCGACTGAATTAGTATATTTCTTTAAGCTTGATTTAGTTGTGTTTTTCATTTGATAGCATTCCCTATCGTACCAGGGCTTAGATATTGTGTTGAATTTGTTTACTATTTTGGTGTAATACTTGATAGTTCCATTTCCTTGAAAATTTGCTCGGTGAAATTTGCAGTCATTGTAGCAATATCTGTAGCGATGTCATATATTTCTTCTAGTGCATCCAGATTTCGTTTCAGTAGTTCTTCATTTTGAGACCAGTCGTATTTTCTGACTGGTATCACGTTTTTTTTTTGTGTTGATTGCTTCTGTTTATGATCTGTATTTAGTACTAAGATTATTGGTAGATGGTCAGAATAGGGGAGTTCTTCTATCCACATATCAGATATGTTCTCTATTAGACTTTGTGTGAACATAAAGTAATCGGAGACTGATGAACCTCTATCTGACACAAAGGTAAATAAACCTTCTGTGTCTCCTTTTGTTCTTCCATTTGCTATTTTATTGAGTTTGAATCATTGAAGGCAATGAGTCTTTCTGATAATGGAGAAATTATTTGGTCCTTGGAATGTCTGTGCTTATTTAGGGCTGTTTCCAATTGTAATGGGTTCTGCAGACTGCCCCTGTTCCCTGTTCTTATATTTATGTCACCAGCAACCACAACTTCATTGCACTCTTTTATTTAGTATTCAATCTGATTTATCAATTTGGTTACATTTTGTTCATGTGATGCATTGGGGGGTAGGTATGTAAAAAGCAAACATGTGTTCACATCAGACCCATCGATTAATTTGTTTATAATTATTGTTATCCAACAGGAACCTACCTATGTTTTTTAAATTGTAAAATATTCCTAAGTCCTACTATAATTCCTCCGGAAGCTCTTCCCTTCATTTCTGTCTTGATTGCTGGGAGTTGTATAATATGGTAATCCTCTGTCAAAATTTTGGTTTCTTCTATAAGCCATGTTTCAGTAATTGCAAGCACTTCGATTTTTTAAAAATAGTCTATGAGTGAAAATAACGATATGATTCTGTGGTATCCGTTAATATTCCAGTGTGGTAATCTAATTGTCGCCTTCTTAGCAGGAAACTGTTTGGAAACATTTTCAGACAAAGATCTACATATATAGTTACCAGTTCTATTTGTGTTAGAATGTTTACTAACTATATGTTGCTATAAAACTTTACCTCCCTGGTCCATAACTTGATCATTTGAAACATAGTATCTTGTGTTTCCCACTAATAAAGTGTTGTCTCTCAATTTAGCTCTTATTACTCTATCCAGGAGTTCTTTTATTTTTCTAATTAGTATTTTTCTCTGGTTTATATTATTTAGAAGGTAATCTTTATTAAGAAATATTTGTTATCTCGGAACTTGAATGAATTTTTCAAAAGTACAATTCTTTCTTTATATTCGGGTACCTCAATGAGAAGTGGTGAACTGAATTTCTGGACAATCTTCTGCATTGTTGTATTTCAATTTCCTCTGATATTTGCATCTTATCTGTAATTAGAGTTTGTATCAGCAAGCGAGATTCGTCGGTGCTTTCATTTTCGTTTCCTTCTATTCCAAAAAAAAAGAAGTTTCTTTCCCTCTGTTTCATCTCGTAGATATCCATCCTTTTCTCGATTTCACAGATCTTTCCCGAGTTAGCCGATACAGACCTCGTTATAGTTCCTAGGGAAGTCTCCAGTTGTAGTAGGCGCTGGTTAATTAGGTTTACTAAAAAAAATCTAAACGGAAATTTTGAAAATTAGCTCCCGCCGCGCCGAATATTGGGTCTAGAATACTCATGCTGTATGCACAGTCCAAATGCGCTGGAGCTTTTGCTTTGCATAAATCGGCCACCAAATATCAATCATTTTCATGTTTGGTCGGAATATCTTTGTATACGTATTTTCATTTAAATTGGATAATTCCATCTTGGTGCTTTTCGATTTCTTTTATAGAGTGAATCTGCAAACGTAGCGGGAAGCTAGCAGGAAATGTTCATGCGTTAATCGGAGATCAATTATATTTCCGACCTACAATGTATATTGTAATTATATTGTTGAGAGATTGTACCTATATATAAATATAAAAATAGAGAATATTTGAATTATTATTAATATTTCTATCGATTATTATAAGTTTATATATTAAAGAGAAGATTATTAGGCTTATGCGAGATCAATGTTGATGACTCTAATTCATGTAATTGAAATGGGAGTCAAAGTGGCCACAAGCTTTCTAAACTGCTCGAAGGCAAAGGTATATAGAAGAGTGAAGAATGTTTTCCACCATGATATCAATTACGTGGTGATAAACATTGGGCTCACCAATGCTAAACTTCAGATAGCTTGGCACGCAGAGTGTTAGATAAAAGTGTTCGAACTTCATATAAAGTAAAAATCATAGATTCGACTATCTCTTCATATAGATATCTTTGTATATTGCACATAGAAAATGAGGAAAGACAAACTTCAGGATGACAGGGAAATTTATTTATTTAAGGCAAGAAAAAATCAACATTTAATAAAATTCCATAGAGGAAATGAGGGAAGCTTACAGAGTAGCAAAATCTAAACATCAAAATTAATAATTGTTCATAAAACAATAAATATTTTGATACATAACTCCTTTGTAATGGGATCTGTAACTCACAGATTTCAAATCTTGCTGCTACTGACATGGATCTGACTAGTGACTTCGGTGGTTGTGCACCAGAGCCTGAAAGAAAAAATCGATATTCCACCGCGTGATCTGGAAGCCATGAAGGAAGTGCTGACGGGATACGACAACTTACGCTTCGAACAACTTCACGTCCCTTTCCTTATCATGGATGTCCATGAAATCTACCGCATGTTATATTTATTTGAAGTTGAGGTAAGGTATTCAATATAACTATTTTCATTAATGCGTGAGGGTTAAGAGCATGTAGTCTCTCAATCTTGTGTACATTTTAAACATTTGTAAACGTATATCGATACCTTTTTAAAATTTAAAATTTTGCGTTTTCAAACCCATATTCATGCTAAAAAATGTTAACACTTCAAAATTTAATCTGGGCACAAATGGTTCAACTAAAAAAACAGTAAATCTAAGTTTAATCTTCGAGACAGCCGAAGAAGCACTTAGTCACGCCAGAGGGGGGGGGGGGGGGGGGGGGGGGCGCGTTCTCTCTTCGGCTAATCTTCCGGTTCCCCGACTAATTGAATTCTACACATAACTATTTTCTGTTTGCCTTTAAGGTATTCGGGTAAAATTGCTTGAATTTGAGCCACATCTTTTAAACATCCCCTATAAAATTGATCATATGCCTAGAAAAGTTCGAAGGTCATGAACAGTTGCTGGTGTTAATATTGTGTGAGACTATTATATTCTTTGGCTCTAGTTGTGTGATCAAATAATTACATTTTGTTTCTCCTTAAATTATAAAATTTATATTGGATTTATGCCTCAACTTGATGCAACCAAAGCTCGGGTCTATATTTCCAAAAAAAAAAAGGGATTTTAATACTCACCTTGTGGATTTTTTGAGGCGAAGAAGTTTCTATAATCGTATTTTCATTCGATTCTTCGTTCATTTTCGAAATGCAAATAATCCGACTTACACACAACACGATATATAGTAGATTTTGAGAAAAAAAAACCTTTGTGTTTTTATTTAAAATAAATTATTTTTATTTCAAAACTAACAAATTTATAAGGATTGGTTTATATTTACATCAACTAGCAAATAAGTATCTTGAACCTTCTATATTTTCAAGAGAGAGAAGCGCAGAGTTATAAACAATACGAATTTATTTTTTATACAAAATTCTGTTAAATTTTATCATAATTTTGTATATTTATTATTCATATATATATCAGATTTTAATATGAATTTTTAAAACATTTACGAAAAATAACACGAAATAAAGCAGACGACTGAAAGAAAATACATTTTCTAAAGCAAACAAAATATAAATTCGATTTCAATAAGAGAAATTCGAATTACGATCTGCCCTTCAGACTGTAGGTGGCGTTACTACTGGCTGATTTGCACACATATTGGTGTTGAAATTATAATTATTTTGAAATTTATAGACATATTACTTTCATGGATATTTTTCGTGATGCAAATGGTGTAGCAATTTTAATAGCTAGCAGTGTATAGATTTCTAAGAGTGTATTTTTCGATAGTGTATGATTTAAATATATACATTTTTGTAATTTGTTGTGCGCAGGTTAACCCTGACGAACTCCATGATGACGAAATACTTGATGAAGTATGGGAAGGCTTGCTATCCCATACGAAAAGAACCTACTTACGTCTGAGGCCTATTATTCAAATATTTAAAAAGGTAATTAATTCGAAATATGATATAGATATTCCAATATAAAATAAATGTATTAACCACTTGTGTATTACAGACAGTACTAGAGCAAACCGATCAATTCAATATCTTTGTTCGCGATATTTACAAGAGATATCGTGAAGATGGGCCTGGATCGGTGAAATATGACTTCGACCTAGGTAAGTTATTTTAGAACTTGTTCGTGTTTTTTTATTGAAATTAATTCAAGTAACCCCCGAAATAACAATGAGCTGCCTGGAAGGCCGCTATATCAATATAGGTATATATATATAATATATATCAGGGAACAGGCTAAATCAATGTTTAGGTGATTTCTGTTCCACTAGATGGCGCTCTGCCAACTAAAAAGCACATGTGCTCATGGTCAGGATATGCCTTCTTCTTTTTAATATCAACACCTGACCTTTTTATTTTTTATTATTATTTTTTCTCACATATATATATATATATATATAATAATAAATAGTTATTTAATTTTATAGTCCATTTTTGTATTAAGATTATCTTCACTATTATGATCATTTAAATTCAAATTATAAAATTTGTAAAATGTTATTAATTTGTAGATAGAGAGAGAAAAAAAAAAAAAAATTCCTTTACTTCTACTACATCCTCAAGTTAATTATATATTTATAATTAATAACAATAAAAATTAACAAAGTAACGTCTATTACATCGGCTTTTACACGTCATTCAGACATACTCTAATCCTATATATAGAATAATCGAAGAGAGAATATATATAATAGTTAGAAAAAAGAGAGAAAGACAGAACCATGCACTTTTAATCAAACTAATAATAAGGGAAAAAAAAAAAAAAAAGAGTTTTATAAAGAAGGTAGATAAGATTGTTAGTATATATATATATATATTTTTTTATGATTTTATATTTTATCCTTTTTTTTTTTTAAAAGATTTTTAAAGGTTTTTTTATTTTATAATATGATTATAAATAGTTGTATTTAGTAATATATCTATAGTATGAATTAACATTTGTTATAAGTTTGGATATTATGTTTTGAAACCCTAATGGTAGACCAGACATACACAAAAGACTTTAAATTGAAATGAATTGGAAAAAGAGATCTGCTGGAACGGGGATCTTCAGATAAAAATTCCAGCGACATTTCACCCCTTCTTTATTATGTCATAGATCTCTTTTAAACCGGATTTTATGTGTTAATATTAAGTTGTTTCAGTGAAATATTTAAATGAACATATATAACAGATACAAGTGTTAACAAATTCAAACTGTAAACCTACCTCGGCCGCTGCGTCCTCCATTGTGAGTATCTATTTCTGGCTGACACATGTCGCGGGAGGGGAATGTCCCCCCATATTTCAAATTTAGACCATTTATTCAGAATTTTTTTGAACAACAAGAAAATTAAAGAAGAAAGGAAAAATAGTTAAAGGAAGAAAGCTAAATTTTATAATCTTTACAGCTAGTTATATCAAAATAACTGATTTAACACTTATTCATCTTTTAATATTCCTTTAAAAAGGCAAATTATAAGAGTTTAATAAAGCTATTAATTGTGCAAATTCACCTTTATTTAACTTCCATTTTCCTCCCCAGAAATTGGAGATTAAACAAAAATGAACTATATACTTTAACACTTTAAAAATCTTGTGAAAAAATCTTTTAATCAGTTATTTAATCAAAGTTTTATTAACTGTTAAAGGTTATAAATTTGTATTAGTTAATATTAAGAGAAATTATAGAAAGTTGATTTCATAAATGGATATTTCCATTTATTTTTTTTTTTATATTTTATAATTGATATACTGTTGAAATATTTTACTTGTTTGATACTAAATTTGTTTTTAATAAATTCCATGTTTAAATTTTTAACATCTTCTATGAAATTATCTAATATATTATTTATTCTATAAAATCTTAGAAACTGACCATAATATATACCTTTACAGCAATTTAATGATATATTAGAATTCATATTACAGTATTTTATAATATTGAAATTATAATTACTCTTTTTATTATAAACTCTAACAGCACTATTTGTAAGGTCTATATTCAAGTCTAAAAAGTTAACTTTTTTGTTTCTATAAATTTTTTCATTGTTCTTAAGTTTCAAGTATTTAGGATATATTTCAGGTATTAATTTTTTAAACAGTGGATTATTAAATATTATTATGTCATCTACATATCGGAATATTTGCCAATTAATATTATTTTGTAGAAAGTATTCTCTTTCGTACCAGAACAATATTAGATTTGCTAATAATGGACTAGAAGAAGTACCCATGGGAACGCCTTCTGATTGAATATATATTTTATTTTTAAATTCTATATAGTTAAAATTTAAAAATGTTTCCAGTAGAGTTTTTTGCTGTTTTAAGATCTAATTTAAATGTTTTATATCTGTTATGAATAATTTTAATGTAGAAAGTTTTGTCATTAATGAATTCATTAAATAAATTGGTTATTTTATTATTTAGATTTTAATATTTAAATAAAGGGTATAAATATATACCTCAAATTAAACACAATTATAATAATACAATTAAATCTATATTAAAAGATATAGATATTTTCATAAATAAAACTAGTATAAAATACAGTATTCCAGAATTTACTTTTCTGGAATGGAAACATAATATTAAAAAGGAAATTATAAATTATTATAATAATACACTTAAATACACAAAACCCAATTCAGACATTCCTTCTTTTAAAGAAAATATAATTAATTTACAGAAGGACTATATTATCACTCCTATAGATAAATGTCCCAATAATTTATCTTTAATTTGTAAAAATCTATACCACGATATACTAAAAAAGGAAATTGATAATAATCATAAATACACTTTTGCTAGAACTACAGGCACAAAAATCAAAAAAGACATCAAAAATGTTGAAATTCACTAAAAATTTATAATAACCACAAAAATCCAAACATACCAAAGTTCTATATAATTCCTAAACTACACAAAAAACCTATTTCTTTCAGAACAATCACATCTGGTATAAATTCAGTCATAAAAAATATTGATATACAATTAGCCTCAACACTACAATTTATTATAAATAAATTAACTAATAAATATAATTATAAATTTATCGACTCAAATAAAAAAATCATTAATTATTTAATGAACAATTGGTCAAACATTGAAACAGTACACACATTTGACTTTGAGGACCTATATTCTAAAATAAATTTAAGAGATCTAAATAATAAAATAACCAATTTATTTAATGAATTCATTAATGACAAAACTTTCTACATTAAAATTATTCATAACAGATATAAAACATTTAAATTAGATCTTAAAACAGCAAAAACTCTACTGGAAACATTTTTAAATTTTAACTATATAGAATTTAAAAATAAAATATATATTCAATCAGAAGGCGTTCCCATGGGTACTTCTTCTAGTCCATTATTAGCAAATCTAATATTGTTCTGGTACGAAAGAGAATACTTTCTACAAAATAATATTAATTGGCAAATATTCCGATATGTAGATGACATAATAATATTTAATAATCCACTGTTTAAAAAATTAATACCTGAAATATATCCTAAATACTTGAAACTTAAGAACAATGAAAAAATTTATAGAAACAAAAAAGTTAACTTTTTAGACTTGAATATAGACCTTACAAATAGTGCTGTTAGAGTTTATAATAAAAAGAGTAATTATAATTTCAATATTATAAAATACTGTAATATGAATTCTAACATATCATTAAATTGCTGTAAAGGTATATATTATGGTCAGTTTCTAAGATTTTATAGAATAAATAATATATTAGATAATTTCATAGAAGATGTTAAAAATTTAAACATGGAATTTATTAAAAACAAATTTAGTATCAAACAAGTAAAATATTTCAACAGTATATCAATTATAAAATATAAAAAAAAAAATAAATGGAAATATCCATTTATGAAATCAACTTTCTATAATTTCTCTTAATATTAACTAATACAAATTTATAACCTTTAACAGTTAATAAAACTTTGATTAAATAACTGATTAAAAGATTTTTTCACAAGATTTTTAAAGTGTTAAAGTATATAGTTCATTTTTGTTTAATCTCCAATTTCTGGGGAGGAAAATGGAAGTTAAATAAAGGTGAATTTGCACAATTAATAGCTTTATTAAACTCTTATAATTTGCCTTTTTAAAGGAATATTAAAAGATGAATAAGTGTTAAATCAGTTATTTTGATATAACTAGCTGTAAGGATTATAAAATTTAGCTTTCTTCCTTTAACTATTTTTCCTTTCTTCTTTAATTTTCTTGTTGTTCAAAAAAATTCTGAATAAATGGTCTAAATTTGAAATATGGGGGGACATTCCCCTCCCGCGACATGTGTCAGCCAGAAATAGATACTCACAATGGAGGACGCAGCGGCCGAGGTAGGTTTACAGTTTGAATTTGTTAACACTTGTATCTGTTATATATGTTCATTTAAATATTTCACTGAAACAACTTAATATTAACACATAAAATCCGGTTTAAAAGAGATCTATGACATAATAAAGAAGGGGTGAAATGTCGCTGGAATTTTTATCTGAAGATCCCCGTTCCAGCAGATCTCTTTTTCCAATTCATTTCAATTTAAAGTCTTTTGTGTATGTCTGGTCTACCATTAGGGTTTCAAAACATAATATCCAAACTTATAACAAATGTTAATTCATACTATAGATATATTACTAAATACAACTATTTATAATCATATTATAAAATAAAAAAAACTTTAAAAATCTTTTAAAAAAAAAGGATAAAATATAAAATCATAAAAAAAATATATATATATATACTAACAATCTTATCTACCTTCTTTATAAAACTCTTTTTTTTTTTTTCCCCTTATTATTAGTTTGATTAAAAGTGCATGGTTCTGTCTTTCTCTCTTTTTTCTAACTATTATATATATTCTCTCTTCGATTATTCTATATATAGGATTAGAGTATGTCTGAATGACGTGTAAAAGCCGATGTAATAGACGTTACTTTGTTAATTTTTATTGTTATTAATTATAAATATATAATTAACTTGAGGATGTAGTAGAAGTAAAGGAATTTTTTTTTTTTTTCTCTCTCTATCTACAAATTAATAACATTTTACAAATTTTATAATTTGAATTTAAATGATCATAATAGTGAAGATAATCTTAATACAAAAATGGACTATAAAATTAAATAACTATTTATTATTATAATTAATTTAGATTTAGCTTGCTAATCTAGTCAAATCTAACTGATATAAGTTATCATTATTATCAGTTTGCTCCTTAAGTTTTAAAATTAGAATCACTGTTATAATTTTGTTATATAGTTTCTACACTATATATATATATATATATATATGTTATATTAAATTATTATTTGAAATGTTGTATAAAAATATTATTTTATTTAAAAAAAAAAATTTATATTTCATAGATATAAATACTCTGTTTAAATCGACCGCCAGAGGTCACGCTTTCTCTATAAATATTCATTGTTGTTCTTCCCCGTTGGTCGGCTCAAAACATTTGTACATTATGTAAATAATCTTTTGTTTTATTTATTCTTACGCCTTAAGCCAGGCAGTACTTTTACAAAATTATGTTTTTCATATGTATTCATTCCTCAGCTCAATAAAGAAATCTCTAATCAAGACTTTATATTTTTATCAAGATTATTATTCAACCACGACTGCACCACCAGAGCATAATCACCAAGATGATCAAAACAACAGAAATCTTATCTTTTTTATTTTAAATATAATATATATATATATGAAAAAACAATAGAAAAAAATAAAAGATAAGTGGGTCAGGTGTTGATATTAAAAATAAATAAGGCATCTCCTGACCACAAGCACATGTGCTTTTTAGATGGCAGAGCGCCATCTAGTGGAGCAAGAATAAACTAAACGTTTATTTAGCTTGCTCCGTGATATTTGGCCAAGCCAATTTCTTGATAAATCAAGAAAAGCCATTCACGAACGCGTTTCGCGCTGTTGGCGCTCGTCAGCGTGGAAAAGGCTGTAACCACTGCGATCAAAAATATTTTTGGTCCCAATGGCTTCCAGAAAAATCAAGAAATAACGAGCGCCAACAGCGCGAAACGCGTTCGTGGATGGCTTTTCTTGATTTATCAAGAAATTGGGTTGGCCAAATATGACGGAGCAAGCTAAATAAACGTTTAGTTTATTTTTGCTCCACTAGATGGCGCTCTGCAATCTAAAAAGCACATGTGCTCGTGGTCAGAAGATGCCTTTTTTATTTTTAATATCAACACCTGACCCACTTATCTTTTATTTTTTCTCTATTGTTTTTTCATATATAATATATATATCAGGGAACAGGCTAAATCAATGTTTAGGTGATTTCTGTTCCACTAGATGGCGCTCTGCCATCTAAAAAGTACATGTGCTCATGGTCAGGATATGCCTTCTTGTTTTTAATATCAACACCTGACCGTTTTATTTTTCATTATTATTTTTTCTCACATATATATATATATATCTTTTCACACACACATATATATAACTTTCATTTTACTATATTCAATGAAGAGGGTGGTGCAGCACTACACACCTTTTGTTGTTGTTGTTTCACCTCTTGATTGGCAGGTTTTGGTTTGTAAATAAAATTTTAATTTATTTTATTGAGCGGTCTGCCAGAGATGGCACTATGATTTTAATTTAAGTAGCTTTGCACATGACTCATATTATCAAAAGGAATGTTTCGTGGTTTTTATTATTTTTATTATTACTAAAATGATGTTGCCAAAAACTATGCTTTTCTATAATAATAAATGTAAAAAGGAGGCGCGTTAATTCACGTGCTGTATGGAATAGCAGCAGGTGTTGTTAATGTAAAGTCTCCTAAATTAGTATTAGATCTGGGGAGATGATTCTATATATATTTTCCTCTATATTTACAGTAAGGATCAACTAAACAAGACCATCTTTTTAAAAACTATTTCGTTTCTAATTTAGATGCTCTGATAAATAATTATTGTATCATGTCAGTTTGGTGTGCATGATTATTTATGATGGTTCGCTCGACTAAGAAGGACAGTGATCTAGTGTTCAATTGATCAAGTTTTTGGTAAAAAAGCCAAAACACTACCTTGGAAAATTCAGCTATATGGCTCTTAGTTTTAGCGTTTGTTTGATAGGAAAGGGTTATTACTATAGATAAAGTTATATCGATATGTCACTTATAATATTGCTATGATATATACTCTACACTATATACTATATAAATTACTATAACTAAATTAGCCAGGTGCAACACATGCTACGTTCGCGAGTAGCGCGAGCTAAACTTTGGAATTCAAGCAGTGGAGGCGTCTATACAGTAACAAATACCTGTAATATTACCAAATTGAATTTATAACGGGTTTTTGAAGGAATAGATATTTCATAAATAGTCATCATGATGAGCTATATGAACATTTCTACCAATGATAGACAAGCCTCATAATCCCTTGCTCACAAAGTTCCCTTAGTTTAAAGCATAGCCATCCTTCTGCCGCAGCTTTCATCTCAAAGCCTGACTAAAAAAAAACTCCCTTTTAACCCATTCTTGAATATTCCAAAGAGTATCGCTTGTAGAAATGTCTGGAGTGTACGGAGGGTGTTCCAGAGCATTCCATTTTATCCTACAATACGATGTAGTCTGAGTCACCTTGGTGGAGTTATCAAGCAGATGTTAGACCTATTAAAACAACCGAGAATTACAGTACTTTTTAGCACACGGAGAAGCGGAAGTTTTTGAGATAATCTCTCGGCGTTTATATCGTTGTTACACGAAGCGCACTTCAAATTATGTAATAGTACCTTACAATCAAAAGACATAATTCCAAGAATTCAAAAATCTTCGGCAAACTTACACCTGGGAATGTCTATCTTCTACGCTTTCGAGGTCAAGATGGTGGCATCATGTTTCATAGAGAATTTTATGTGTTTCAAGAAGTCTATTTCTCCGTTTTCAAATCGTCGAATTTGAGTCTTGCTAAAGATTTTCTTTTAGGTTGTTTCTTGGGTATGTGGTGATGCGGAGCGCATTGAACGAGTTTTTCGCAGCTATCGATGTATGATCAGGAAAATATGTGCGGTTTGCATTAGCACTAGAGGCGCAAGACCACATACGCTATTTGGTGGATACTTTGAAGAAATGCTCTTGTTTCTTGTATCTTATTTTGAACAGCGACATGGTGACCGTTGTTACTCGGCCTAGAATCCGTTATATATGAATAGGTTTTTTTTAATATTTCGTCTAATTGAAGACCTCTTTGTGAGTATGCTGTTAAGACATACGGCTTTCGGACGACGTAATAAATATTTCTAAAAGTTTGAATTCCAATCAAAAAAGAAGCGTATTACAGGTCTTTGTCCTTACTTGGATGCTTCTATTGTTCGAATTCTAGAGTTCAGTTGCGTGCAACTTACAAACACAGCATACTTCCCGTGAATAATTAAGATAAATGTAAAAAATAAAATATTAAAATTTTTATCGTTATTTATTTGACCTGCTTTAAAAAAAACCACAAATTTTCGATTTGAAAATATATATAATAAAAGAGAATACAAAATTTCAATATATTAATATATTCTGAAAATATTAATAAAATATCAAATAATATTAAATTTTAAAAAATCGGTTTATCAGACAGCACAATTGTTTATGTGTATTGAAAGTGCCACTTCGGAAATTATGCGTGAAATACGACCTTACAGAAATTGTGAATATCCCTCTCTTGGCAGTTTTCAATATTTTGAGGCTACACCTAGTTTAGCATCTAGGTTCACATCGAATTAAGATTGCTATTGAATATTTTTATTTAATTGAAAATAAATAAAATTACTATCGCGTTCTAAAAATATATATATATGCGTTTTTAATAGTTTGTAGTAGTTATAATTACCTCCTAAATATAATGTTAGAGAACATGATTGATAGAGAGAGTTATACTAGGATTAAAATTAACGCTACTTTCACACACACAACGCACAACACACACACCATCACTGGCCGTTACTGTCCTCAAAGCGTCGTCTACGCGCACATATATTGAGTAGGTCCACCAAAAGAGACCCATGAGGATTTTCAGCCCAATTACGTCATTTTTCTGCTAGCTGTTATAACAGAAGGCTGGCCGTACACCTCTCAATTTACTCGGAAAAGAAAACAACGCTGGGTGATTTGCTTTCTATGTTAGAAAGATATGAAAAGGCTGAAAATCCTTTGGAAAATGGTAGTACATTATGGAAAACATACTCTATCATGAAAAAGCGTATTTTTAATGATCAAAATGTTTAAAATTTATGAGAGATTTTTGGCACAACAAGAGGGACTGGACAGTCTTCAACCTCTACCACGCACGAAAACATTCAAATAGTTCTTATCTTATTTTGGAAGATAGGAGTGTCATCATATATGAGTTTGGGTGTGTGCATTGATAATCATTCATGGTTCATAACATTAGGTCATCCACAGCGAGCTCATACTCAATACTGTTCGCGATTGGCATCGAGATTGTTCAGCATTAAACACAAATGCAAACATTTGAACATCTGCCAATGCTTTCTCGAGCGTAACACGGAAAGTGATGCAATGATAAGCAGAATGGTAACTATGAGCCTGAACAAAATTATCATAATATGGAATAGAAACACTTGGTATCACTTAAAAAGAAAAAACATCAATATTTTTTCTTCGTCTGGGAAGGTGATTATAATCCTTTTCAGAGACGTAAAAGGCCTTTTTTTTTCTTGACTTCTTGGACATAAGAAACACCCTCAACAGTGTGATACATACAGAGATTTTGATTAAGCCAGCCACTCGCAACAGCGAGGTTTACTGTGTAGGATAGTTGAAGTTGTTGAATGGACAAAGACCGAGCGCACAAGACTCGTCACAACGTCCGACACCATCGCCTAGTTGGGATTTCAGATACCGGACCATCCTCCCTACAACCCAGACCTCGATAACGCCGAATTTCTCTTGTTTGAACCATTCAATAAAGAATCGAGTGACCGTTGATTATAATTAGATAAGGACGTTTTGAATGAACTGCCAAAGTAACTTCATGACCATCTGAAAACCTTGTTCCACGACGGAATCCTAATTCTGGTGGCCCGCTGGACCAAGTGCTTTGCCAAGGCCGGAGTCTACGTTGAAGGATGATGCACTTGTTCTCTACCTTCTTTCATTTAAAAGAGTGTATAATGAAATTGTAGTTACTTTTGATTCACCTTTGTATAAAATATCAATTTGTTAATATTACAATCCCTTCGGTAAAATTATATTTAAAAAGATAATTCCACGAGGGAAGTTCATTTTTCTATCACGCCAATACAAGCTTTCGGGCGTAACAGTCCTTCGACGGGTAGAATTACGATATTGAAATTATTACCTCTCGAAGGGCTATTACGCCCTAAAGCTTATATTGTCGTGATAAAAAGCTTTTGCGAATTGTATCTTATTTATATAACTATATATCAATTTATATAGAAATGGCTTTCTGCATTTGGAATTTTCCGTACCAAAATCCTAATGTTCTCGATATTCATTGAAAAAATGAAAATATCAGTACACATAATTTTTACTTCACTGTTCAGATAGTTAGACAAGCTGTTAACCAAATTTTGTTGCGCAGGCGTGAAAAGATTAAGCCATTATAGACGTTCAATGACCAAGGCCAATATTCGTTTGAAAGAATTAGTCTTGACTCTCAAGTTATTTGGCTTAGTGTATGATCCAACAGAGGAATATAAAATTTGGACTTCCGAGATGGAAGCCTTAACAACAATCTATGAACTCTACAAACAACAAAAGGTGAGCACAGATAAATTTATCCTTGTATTGTGACTCTAATGAATTTTTGTGCAGGAAACAATAGGAAAATGGTCCGAGGGACTTTGGGTTAATCTCAACCCAAATATTTTGAATATCGGTGTTGAAAAATTCCTAAATGATATACGCAATTTACCAAATTATATAAGAGAGTTAGAAACAGCAAGGTTGCTTGAAGAAAGAACAAAGAATTTCCACTCTGAAATTCCTCTCTATCTTCAAATGAAGAACGAAGCCATTCGAGAAAGGTAAAGATCCTATGTGCTAAATTAACAAAGCCTATGCTAAAGCAATTCTTTGTTTTACAGGCATTGGCAAAGAATCATGGAAGGCCATGGAATTGTATTTGACACAAGTCCTGATAATTTTACTCTTGCCAACATTTTTGCCCTAGGATTACATCGCTACGGTGACATTATAATGGAAACAGTTAATCTTTCTATGAAAGAAAAAGCTGTTGAACAGGTAAGAAATACGATTTTTTATTAAAGCAAATTAAATTTAAAATTTTGTTGTGGATTATTCACTGATCTGAATTTGAGCGCTCTGCTTAGTGAAGATCAAATATGCATAGTTTCAATGCAATTACTAAATATATCTGATGTATTTATTAAAGGTAG
Organism: Cordylochernes scorpioides; assembly: GCA_030710605.1. NCBI lineage: Eukaryota > Metazoa > Arthropoda > Arachnida > Pseudoscorpiones > Chernetidae > Cordylochernes > Cordylochernes scorpioides. Next base: position 48,938,787 of record CP092886.1, read on the forward strand.
TGCCTTTTCTACACTTATATATCATTTACTCATTTTATCACTATATATATATATATATATACTAGACGAATGAGAGAAGTCGGGTAATGCACGGATTTTGCCCGAGTACATTTTTAGCCGAATGTATTTATTGTCACGTAGAGAATTAGGGCACGACAAACGTGAGGATATGACACTAACATTTATTTATGGCAAGGATAAACCAAAATTCTTAAAACACCAGAGAGACAATGAGGCATGTTCACAGAATAGCAAAATATAAATATCAAAATCAAAAATCTGCCCATAGAATAATAAATATTCCGTTACATAGGTCCCTATGGGAGCTGTGACCAACAGTCTTGGAACTTTGCCTCTACTACTTCAACTCTTTTTGGCCTTAAATACCTATTTCTTGATTTATCAAGAAGCCTCTGGGACCTTTAGTTTATATATACGTATATATAGATTGAAAAATTGCTGGGGGTAAATTTATCCATAGAAGCATAGGGCGTCTCTCCCGTCCAAATAAACGTCAAAACCTGACGCCATCTATTGACCGTCGCCGCAACTAGCGGCCTCGGGTCGGTGACAAAGCCACAACACCAGCTTTGGCAAACTGAGAAGCGTCCACCTAGAGACCTTGGTTTCGGGCTAATGGCCCTCGTCAGTCTAGGGCGGACTTTATTCCATGAGATCCACATGGGATCTAATGGAATCTTCACAATCTACCAAAGAGGTGTTTTGCTGGCAAGGTGGCTGAGCCAAATCTATGGCTAAAATATAGATTGAAAATTTGCGGGAGGAAATTAATCCATAGAAGCATAGGGCGCCTCTACCGTCCAAATAAACGTCAAAACCTGACGCCATCTATTGACCGTCGCCGCAACTAGCGGCCTCGGATAGGTGGTGACATGTCGCTAGATGGCGTCAGGTTTTGACGTTTATTTGGACGGGAGAGGCGCACTATGCTTCTATATATATATTCAACAAAGATGCTTATATTGGATTCATAATTATTTTATTGTTCCATTATTTCGAGGGGCAACTCGCCTCTCTTTATCGAGGATGTTTGTGTTTTTCACTAAAACAAGCTAGTACGCGTACACCACTCTCGTTCAACAAGGCCAATGAACTTAGAACTTAGATATAAAATTTTTAGTTATCGTAAATGAGCATGGTGATATATGTATAATGGCGAATAAAATAATTATAAATCCAATAAATGCAACTTTGTTGAATATAATTTTAATTATATGGATTGCTCAATCTTCAATATATATATATTTAAATGGCAATACACTTTTAAAGTGGTTGAATTTGATAAGCTAATATCGTAATTGTAATATTATGTTGTATTTTTGGTTTTCAGACAGTTAATGATATCACCGACACCTGGAATAGAACGAAGATGCCTTTGGACTTAGTCGTCATAACGAACGAGGAACCCGATTACATCTTGGCTCCGTTTGATGAAAAAAGAGCTCTCTTGGACGAACACATGGTGACGCTGCAAAGCTTGGCGCCCTCTCGTTATGCAATTCCTTTTGTCGAAGCTATAAATAACTTGGAAGAGGAACTCTCCACCATTTCTGCGATCATTGACGTGAGTAGAACTTGGATATAAAACTCTTAGTTATCTTTAATGAGCATGGTATTTGTGGCATGGAATTCATGCTTATGTGAGCTACTACTTTTGTATTATAACATAGTCGTTTGATTCTTTTTATTTTTCACATTATTTTATTTTTGATGTTTCACATATTTTACAATTACCTACACTATTACATATTCACACACTTAGTAATAAACGTCAACCCATCTTTTTCTTTATTATTTTGTACTACACTCGGAAACTAGATTTTAAATCTATATTTTATCTCGGAGAGAGAGAGAGAAAGAGAGAAAGATCTTGAATTATTTTAAATATTAATCTTTTTTTACAGATCAATTTAATGAATTGATGCATAGCCATGTGCGGTTAGATTTTAAAAGTAGGGTATTTTCAATGTTGAATCAAAATTTTAGATATATATAATATATATATATATATATATATATAATATTTTCGTTCACATTTCACATAGAGAGAGGAATTCAAAATATTTTTATAACTCTAGACAAAATACTTTTTCGAAGCGTGTACATCTGGGTCGATTAGGTCAATAAATATTTTGACACAGGATCCTTTGTACAGATTTTGTACAAATTTTGAAATGGGATCTGTTTGAATATTTTTGCTTGGGTATATTTCCCCACGATTGAATGGTCCAACAATATCATTCAGCACAGTCTGTATGCTAACAAATCTTTGTTCGTGGCCAGTCTCTCAACTTATTTACTTCAGATATACACACAAAATTTGTATTATGCAGAGAAATTCAAAGAAGCACGAATCTCAAAAGATTTATAATAGCAGTGTTTCATGCGTCGTTTTCAACATATAACCACGTATGACTTGTCTGAATGTAATTTATTTTTTAATTATTATACTGATTACACTAAGTATAAGCATATTTTGATGGTTCTTTTGTAGACAGAAGAGTTTTTCTTAAATGCACTTTAGTAATGTAATTAAAGCAATCACAAATTCGTACGAACCATAATTATCAGGAACTGTACCATTTGTAATTAGGATAACTAAAACATATGTGTCGTTTTGTTCTAGGTTTATTGTGAGAAAGACTTGATCAATTTTTTATGATACTTGAATCATGTCAGTTTTAAAATAATATATTTTTGGCACTCCAAATATCGTCAGCAAGGCTCAATTATCACCAAATATCAACGATTATTTTGGTAAAAATAATAAATATTTCTGATGATGAGACCATTACCTTTTCTCTGAGAAAAGCGTAATTCGTCGATATTTTAGAAAGATGACAGAAATCAATCAAATATAATTCACAGTACAAATAAGGAGGTTAATATACTAAAATGAGGTTCACGCGATCAAACCCTTTACTCTCATGATGATAAACGTAAGAGGTCTCTCAAACGCTCTTTCTGATAATGATGATCTTAGGCCGAAGCGAATACTTTAATGTTAACATTTGAATGAGATGTCTTCGCCAAAAATGGCAACTGGTAAATCTGCAAATAAGAATGCTTCTGCTATTTTTTCTATGTTTCATAAGGAACAATGTGAGGAGTAATCCTCAGTGCACCACATTCCTCACTTCTGCAGTAAATTTGTGATATATTGCTTTAATCAACAAGATTACCAGTAGAGGACCTAATTATTAATTCATCGAGTTATCTATGTTCGCGCTATATTGAGTGTGATATAGCTAATTATATTATAGGTATATTGGGGTTTCAGGTTTGGTATATCATTCAAAGAAAATGGCTTTGTCTCAAAAACGTCTTAGCAGAAGGAGGTATGAAAGATCTACCGGAAGAAGCAGATGAATTAGTACGTATTGATCAAAATTTAAAAGAGGTAAGTAATTTGAATATATAACAACAAGCCTTTTATTGGAGACCTATGCCTTACACAGCATTCGCCCAGGTCATAACCATCCAGAAAAGATTAGTTATTTACAGGTAGTCATTCATTTAAATATAAATTTACACATGGTTCTCTTTCCTCATAGATTCTTCTCTTGCGCAGCCCTGTAAAACGTGTACAGGGCCAATGCATTGGATTTACCTTTTGTCGTCCTAGACAACAGAATTGTAGAGCAAGATGATTTGATCTAATTTTTTGTGAAAGAATATCCCTTTCACACACAAACTTCAAACAGAAAAATATGTGGTGCTACATTTCCGAGTCGTTTTTTTTTATTACATGATAGACATATTCGGTCATGTTGAGCTAAATATTTTAGCGTGATTTTCTTTGAAAAGTGTAAAAGTATTCCTACTTGTGCGATACATCTTTTGACTGGTAATGGGAGATATCCGATCAAATATTGTTCTGCTGTTATAGAAGGGATTAGATTTTTATAGTGCGAATATAATTTGGAATTTGCTAATTATTCGAATATATATATGTATATACATATGTGTGTATGTGCGTGCATGTTTGTATGCATGGTGTGTATATATATTAGCAATGTTTCAATATTATTATTAAGAGATCTATTTTTATGTACCTGTGAAAAAATGTTTAATTTCTTAAATAACACACATATTAAAATTAAATAAGTTTGAACTAATATAACATTAATATATATTCGCTGAATATTACCTTTCCGTTTTACCTAGGAGAAACCTGCAGGGAAAAAGAAGCGATAAAATTAAGAAACATACTTATTATAGCGCAAAGAAAAATCACTAATTTATCAGCGTATAGCAAATACTGACCATAGTTTGTTTCAAACTGAATAGGCTTTCCTTCTCTCTACCATTACAATAACACATATTGCTAATCAGAAATGTTGACCGTAAAATCTCTGAAATCTAAAGGTAAGAACAGTATCATCAGAGAAATAGAGATCCCAGATCAGTTTCATCATTACGATAATCTTATAAAGCAATAGTGAGTCCCGTAGATCGCTCTCTCCCACGTTCACGTCCACTTCCACGTTCACATTTTTCCGCTGAAGAACAAGAGCTGGAAAAAGTCCCGAGTTAAAATTGAAAAGGGAAAATCATTGCGATATGATTAATATTTTAATATAAAAATATATTTGAGCCCCCCCCCCCCCCCGGCGTCAGGAGCTTTGATGGAGATCCAGATGTTATCAATGACATTTATTCCTAATTTTTCATTCACTCCTTGGTCTAGGCTCTGAGAATCAGGCGTTGAGACTAGTCACTGCACCAATAAGCCCAAACATCTTGCTTGTGTACACACAATAGGTTTTTTAATGTCCAAGAAATAGTGGAAAAATAATTTTTCTTAATTGAAGAAAAGCATTTTATAATATATTTAAGAAAAATATGTTTATAAATCGTGTCTCTTTGCGAATCCATGAAATCTTTCTGTCTCAAGAAAATAAAGAAACTATTGATTTACTATGTATTTACTAAGAACATGTGGATAATTAGTGGCTAATATTATAGGATAAAAATCAATAAATATTTCGTTGCACGATCAAACGATGCTTGTTTCTAGAATTTACCACTGGCATATCTGGCTGATCTGGAATGATCCTTCCTTTCTTTTTCATTTACTGATATATTTCTACATTTCTAAAATATGAATGCATCAATAGATAGTCATTATATATAAATATCTGTGACCATGAATTACTGTAGGCTGTACAGCAAATAATTTGGATAGTATAGAGGCATGGATATATAAACCAGACAAAACAGAGAGAGATGCCATTGATAGGTGATACTTTCCCAATTAATTTTTATTTAGGGAATGGAGGTATGACTGGACATCCGCTGACAACGTCTTTTGTGTTTGCAGATAGCGCATATGGTCTACAATAAGAACAATATCCTCACAATCTCCCGAATTCCAGACCTCCTCCAGGAACTAGAGGATGTTAACGCCGGCTTAGATGAGTGCCGCAAGTCTCTCAACAATTATCTTGACTATAAGCGTCTCAGTTTTCCGCGATTCTTTTTCCTCTCGGACGACGAAATGCTCTCCATCTACGGCACCCACGAGTATACGGCCATTCAAGAACATATGCTGAAGGTATTTTTAAAAACTTCCTTTATACATGAATTGATTTTCCCTAAATTAATTGACGAATATATTCATTGAAACCCAAAGATTCAATCTGTTTATAGCTTAGTAATAAATTTCTTCAATATTTCTATGTAAAATTAATTGAATTTGAATATAATTATAGAAAGAATGTATTATAAAACATCAATAGGTTTACAAGAATGTAATGTCGGTTATAATACACTTCAATACATTGTTCGATGCAAATATTTAGATGAAATTCTTCTGCCATAATATATTTTCCTTAACGATCATAATCATGATTCTATCCCTCAGTGTCGCATGTATAAACAGAATCGTCCGATAGAGTATTAGATCTCTAAAAAGTGGTTTGGTAGATTAAATTGGCAAAGCCGCTAGGAGGCTCTTTCATCGCAGTAAGGACAATAGAAGGATTGTTTTAGTCGAAAATAAAGCTTATTTCTTAAACTAGTTTAATTTCTTAATTATATATATTGGGATGAGACCGACTGTTCTCTTTTAATTATGAAGTAGTATTTGAAAGATATTTATGTGGGAAAAAAACGTGAAATTATAAGAATTATTGGTGCTATAATTTATTGAATTTAAATTAAAAAATATGCCTCAAGTTTATATGAATATATACGGATTTCTCTATCTTTTATATTTAAAAAAATGTTAAAATATTATTCAATATATCCTATATATCATGATGTATATTAGCGCGCCATTTGTTATCAAAATTCGAAACTATTATAGACGCGTGTGATTAATTTTAAAATAAAAAAGGGCAGTAGAAATTGTTTATTTTTTAAAAAAATCATACGCGTCTATAATAGTTTCGAATTTTGATATCCTATATATCCTATTTAAAAAATATCTCGAATATAATTTTGTTTCAGATATTCGATAATGTAGCAAAGATCAAGTTTATTTCACGACCTAAGAGCCGCAATATTGCTGTCGCCTTGATATCGGCCGAAGGTGAAATCCTGGACTTCCAGAAGACGGTGCCGATCGAGGCGATGATCGAAGATTGGATGACTTCAGTGGTCAAACAGATGCGCTTGGCCAATCAGTCGCTGACGAAAAAAGCCATTTACACGTATGGAAAAACCAAAGGCAATCGTTCCGATTGGATGCTTGATTTTCAAGGAATGATTTGTTTAGCCGCGAATCAAGTAAGATTGTTTTCTTATCTCAGTAGTGTCGAATATATTTATGCGAAATATTATTTTCACATCACCCAAATACATTTCTTCACTTTGTCAACGTTTCGGTGACTATTTGCTTTTTACAAGTCCTACTTCTTGAGTTTGAAACTTTTATACACGGAGTACTTATACACGTGTACGCGGATTTTATAGAGGTACAAATTTACTCAAAAAACCTTGCTCAACCAGAATAACCTTTGAAACGGCGGTAAATTATCACTTAAATGTTGAAAGTAAAGATATTAATTTTGTTGATGAGAAGACTAAAATTGTATATACATTCTCCAATCAGCAAAAATTATTTATTCAAATCGAATCATATTTGCTGAAATGATAATTATAATGTTAATATGTTTTATTATATATAAAGATATATACACTCATATATTGATTATACGAATATATATATATATATATATAAACGAAAGAAAAAAAAAAAGATAAAAAGATCAGGTGTTGAAATCAATATTAAAAATGGCATATCCTGACCAGGAGCACATGTGCTTTACAGAAGGCAGAGCGCCATCTGGTGGAACAGAAATCAACTAAACATTGATTTAGCCTGTTCCCTGATATTTGGCCAACCCAATTTCTTGATAAATTCCACCAGATGGCGCTCTGCCTTCTGTAAAGCACATGTGCTCCTGGTCAGGATATGCCATTTTTAATATTGATTTCAACACCTGATCTTTTTATCTTTTATTTTTTATTTCGTTTTTTTAATGTGCTAAGCGTATTTACGCAAGTTTGGCCTTAAATACCCATTTCTTGTTTTTTCGGGAAGCCATTGGGACCGAAAAATCTTTTTTGGTCGCAGTGGTTCAGCCTACTTCACGCTGACGAGCGCCAAAAGCGCGAAACGCGTTCGTGGATGGCTTTTCTTGATTTATCAAGATATTGGGTTGGTCAAATATCAGGGAACAGGCTAAATCAATGTTTAGTTGATTTCTGTTCCACCAGATGGCGCTCTGCCTTCTGTAAAGCACATGTGCTCCTGGTCAGGATATGCCATTTTTAATATATTGCTATATATGTTGAATATTTATAAATATTATTAAAGATAGAAATTTATTTTTTAAATATTGAAAAAATAAGCCTACATTATCTCTAATCTAATAATTGTCTGAATATATATATGTGGTAATTTAAGAATCATAAACACCTGTGTAAATACTCACCACCTCTTCTTACACCCCCTACTCTAATATGGGCTTTTAATCATTGTACCCAATCCTCCTTTAATCAATTTGACTTTGTATGTATCGTTTTATGTGTTCAATTAAATAAAGAGATACATCTAGAGGGAACGTAGAAACCTAAATTACCTCACCAAAACCGAAACATGAGGTCAACCGTCGCGACAAGCGGCGCCAGTCGTCCGATGACGTCAGGGCTTACCCCGCAAACACGAGGTCAACCGTCGCGTCAACGCGGCGCCAGACGTCCGTTGACGTAACACTTGAGCATATAAAAAGGGCTTGCCCCGCGGCCAAAGTAGTCAGTCAGTCAGCAGACGCAAGATAGCAGACAGCTCGTTAGTAAGTCTTTGTGAACGGGGTGGATGGCCCGCCGGCCCTAACTTGGTCTCTGCCTTCCCTCTCTCTGATGCCTCGGATTCCCCTTTGAGTCGTCTCTGTGTGCTTTACCACTCACCACCATCATGACTGCGCAATCATCATCTTTCCACACGACTCAATACAACAGACCAGACCACCGAAATACTACAGCTAAAGAAAGAAAGTCGACAGGATTCGACATAGAGTCGACAGGATTCGACATATATATATATTATATGCCTCCGACTTTAACTTTTTTTACTACGCTAGTCATTTCTTCATGTCTTCATTTTTATGCTTGGCCTCTATGAAGTGTAACTGCCGGAATCTCTGAGTGATTGTTGCAAGCTATATTTTTACATTGAAATAATACAATATTTTAGTGGATATATACTACATTTAATAATTTTATTCATATAAACTATATAAATTGATTGAATTTAAACTTGATTTAATTTAGTTTAAAGATTTAAAAATAAATTTAATACCACTCCCTCTCTCTCTTTCGATGAAAAATTGCTTTATTGTTATTACTATAAAAATTACATGACTATTGATAAAATGTATTACAGTAGGAGGACACCTAATTGCAGAGCCAAAGTGTCCTTTAGGGAGAGGTGTCTCTTATCGGAGAGTTATTAAATAGTAAAAATGGTAATTTTGCGAATAAAAATGTCCTTTATAGAGAGGTGTCCTCAAGCGCGAGTGTCCTCTCATGGAGGCTCAACTGTACAAACATTCTACCTAAATGAACCTTGATTATGATGAGAATAAACAAACATATTAAATACTCTAAGAGAATATATTAATTTATATGAAATATATAATATATTCAGCTATATATAATATGTATTGTGTATAACTCTGATATGTTTCTATTATAGGTTGAAGATTAATAGTGAAAGTTATTTTATAAGAAATTGCACTTTATATTTAGATATCTTTAAAGATAAATGGAAGATACGCCATTTTTATGCTACTATAATTATTTTATTATTTCAAAATTCTTGCACACTTGCACATTATAAAACAAAGCGTTTTCATATAAAAGATGATGATAAAAACGTTCGATTCGTTTCGAATCAAAACAGAGTAAAGTAATAATATATCACTGATATATTATCTTTAAACAAAACAGATAACTTTGTGTTGTCAGGTTTGGTGGACTGCTGAAGTGGAATGGGTGTTCGACGAAATACGGAATGGAGAAAATAAAGCCATGAAAAATTATTCCGTGATGCTATCTGATCAAATAAATGACTTGGTCGTAAAGGTGAGTGTAACTAGGAGTTCTTGGAGTTATTTAATATTAGAGCACTAGCTTTGTGTGTGTGTGTGTCGCAAATGCAGCGGCACATTTCAAGAATAATTCAACCTAAATCTATCGGTGTTAATGAAATTGATTTCGCGCGCGCCGCGCGCGCGCGTCTCCACCATTAAAATTCGCCATTACAAAAAAAAAAGATATAATACCTCAGCTAACTAAAATGCACAAAGATTCTATAAGCCTAATATAAAAACTATTCATAAATAAAAATATGAAAAAATTGTTTTTATCAGTACAGATAGAAAAATTGACAAAAATAGAAATAATTTAAATATTATATAAAAAAGAGAGAACTTTCGTGAATTTAACCCCTACGATCTTTTATATAATATAAAACTTTGTTGTATTCTCGATGCAAACACTGAGATGAAAACATTACACCCTAATTGGCTAATGAAATCAATGCTAATTGAATTAACAAGGTCACATGATAGTAGCAAACCAATTAGCGGGCGAATAAGCCGGACACCATTATGAACATGTTAAGGTGTATACTGAAACGATATACAATAATGAGGCGATGAAAATGTAATTGGAAAAAAGGTCAAACATATAAAATAAATGAAAAAAACAATAGAAAAAAATAAAAGATAAGTGGGTCAGGTGTTGATATTAAAAATAAAGAAGGCATCTCCTGACCACGAGCACATGTGCTTTTTAGATGGCAGAGCGCCATCTAGTGGAGCAAAAATAAACTAAACGTTTATTTAGCTTGCTCCGTGATATTTGGCCAACCCAATTTCTTGATAAATCAAGAAAAGCCATCCACGAACGCGTTTCGCGCTGTTGGCGCTCGTCAGCGTGGAGAAGGCTGTAGATCTAGATGGCGCTCTGCCATCTAAAAAGCACATGTGCTCGTGGTCAGGAGATAAAATAAATATTATTGTGAAATAAAATAATTAATTCAATTTCTCTTCTGAAGGCAATTTTGTTCTATTTTGAAGTTCAATACAAGAGATTATTACTATATAGATTATAAAATTTTGAAATCTCTCACATTTAATAAATAAAATAATTAAAGAGCAATTTTCTTTTTAAATAAAATAAATTCTACTCTACTTACTGGGAGAGTTTATTACTGATGAGCTTGGTATTTCCTATATATTTTACCATCGCGATAAAGACAGTAGAAAGTTTGTTTTAGTAAAAAAGAATATTTATTTAGAGTTTTAATGGTTTAATGTCACGCATACCGCGAAATATTGTTTTTTTTTCAATGTTCCCATCAACGCAATCTTTGTGCGTAGATTCGCCAACGGGATATCTCCCTGATCACCAGGAAGAAATACAATACCAGTCTTATTATCGACGTACATTCTAAGGATATAATCGAGAGGTTTATTAAGGAAAACGTCATCGAACCCAATGACTTTCTGTGGGAGAGTCAGCTCCGCTTCTACTGGGAACGTGCCACTAATGACCTGACGATCCTCCAATGTACCGGATCATTCGCCTACGGCTACGAATACATGGGCCTGAACGGCCGTCTGGTCATCACGCCTCTAACCGACAGAATCTACCTGACGTTAACTCAAGTAAGTTGCTGCCGAATGGCCTTTCTTCATTTTGAATGGAAAACTACGTTTGAGATTATATTCACTTAACTTGAAATTAGCGATAACTATTAGCGAAGTCTTAGAGGTTACATATAACTAGAATTCTATAAACCTTCTGCCCTTATATCAAACAAATTATTTACACCTACATTTTTAATGAATTTTTTATATGATGAGGGATTCGACAGCTAACATTTTTGTTCCTGGAAATCGAAGACTAAACTTGCCTGTGCGTAATTACTGAACAATTTCCTACTGTGATTCTATAAGAGGTTGCGGTCCAGGCCCTATCCATGAACCTCGGGGCAGCACCCGCGGGGCCTGCGGGGACCGGCAAGACGGAGACCACCAAGGACCTGGCCAAAGCCCTCGGTCTGCTCTGCATCGTTACCAATTGTGGAGAAAACACGGACATACTCTCCATCAACAAGATATTGGCCGGACTCTGCCAATGTGGCGCTTGGGGATGTTTCGACGAATTCAATCGCATCGATGTTTCCGTCCTCTCCGTTATTTCGACTCAACTCAAAATAATTCAAGATGCCATGATTCAAAGGATAAAGACTTTTAAAGTAAGCTTCCCTCTTATAAAATTAGACGGATTTACTAAATTCAAATATTAATTCAAATTATGAAATCAAAATTTTATAAATATATTATTTTGAAAGATTTAAATCACACAGGCGCTAAGTACACAAAGATTTCAGCATCATGAAAACGTGACGTGAAACGCTTACATAGACCTGATATTATCTAGCGAGAGTTGAAGTATAAATATGGAATTTCGTACTTAAACAATTCCGCGATTAAATCACATGATATCAGTTAAATATCTTTAGGTATTTGAAACTGAAGTTATTGCAAAGAATAGTGACCACCTTAGACGTGAACTAGAGACAATAAAAAATATATTTACTGGCCGAAGTATCTTTAATTTGAGAACTAGAGACAATAAAAATATTTATAACTAGAGACAATAAAATTATTTACTGGCCAAAGCATCTTTAATTTGAAGAACTATGAATTCCGGCCAGATAGCCTCTATCTTTACGATAAATATAACCGTTCTGCATGATATTGGGTTGGAACAAAAATAATGAAATATTTTAAACTAATTTTATAGCGCGATATTTTACTTTAAAACTTTTATAAAATAAATTTTGAAAATGAGTAAGATTCTATATTCATTTTTGCAATGAGAAATAAATTTGCTCATCATAGTTTCATAAAATTTGATATTAAAAAAATGAACTTACTAAAGGCCATTTTAGCATCATCTTGGGTTGTGAAGTATTTTTCACGTAGGAAATGGTTGAGTTGATTGAAGGAGAAGTAATCGGGTAGACGAGAGATCGGACCAATATGTATGTGTAATCAAGAGTCGAATGGCCCAACTTATGTTGCTTTTGCAGTTTCATCATTGAAACGAGTGGCCAAGAGTTGACGTGGAAAAGAGACGGTCCTTTATATTAATCAATGCTGGGCAAATTCTTCATAGTTTTTAGTGCAATTATTTTGTTATGATAATACTTTTCCATATTCATGGTTTCTCCAGATCCAGGGAACTGTGATGGATGAATCCAGCCGTAGGCCAACAAAGAGTACTATAACCTTCTGGGGCACATGTATCTCCGAGAATTGATATGGAGCTACATCTTGGTCCAACTATTACACTGAAAGTTGCCGTTTGTCATTGAGAATCCATTTCTATTCCCAAGTCACAATACGCTTTGGAACCGGATCGTTCTTTTTGCGTAGAAATAACAACGACAACACATCAAAACAACGAAATTTCTCTCCTTTAATTCACATATACTTAACACATTAGTCGATATTTTTTAACATTAGCATAAGGGTTTTTAAATTGAACAATCGGCTATCTCTCTAAATTTATAGAAAAATAACTATTATATCAACCAAATGATTTCTTTACCCTCTCGATATTCAAAACATCTCTGTTGCCGTTTTCGATAGATGTTTTAAAAGTAATTATTTTTTCTATTAAAGAAATAGAAGTATATAGATGCAATAATTAGGAAAGTACATTACAATATTTTTCAAAAACAATGTGCGTTATATATAATATTTTCTTTATCTCTCTACTTCATAACCTTTCACAAACGTGGCTTGTGTTGTCTCCAGTTTGAGAACATGATGATATATCTGGACCCCAAGGTGGGATTCTTCGTCACCATGAATCCTGGGTACACCGGCCGAACAGAGCTGCCTGAGAGCGTCAAATCCTTTTTCCGGCCTGTCGTCTGCATCGTACCAGACCTCCAGCTAATATGTGAAGTTATACTCTTTTCCGAAGGCTTCAGTATGGCAAAGGTACTCTATATTTTTCTGGTATATATATTTTTTATATAAAATAAGGGATTATGTGTGTGGGATTTGCATTAATGTTGAACGGGAAATTCTGTTACCATAATGTGTCTAGAGTGGTAAGGCACTAGAATCAGCAGACTATATGGATCAAAAATAGATCGAACCGGAATAACATGAGTAAGATGGTACAAGCAAGTTCAGTAAGGTCAGACCAGAGTTCGGCAGCATTACTCAGCTAACCACTGTCCTGACAACTGCCTTTTTAATCAAACCAAGGGTAGTTATATAATGAGAGAGCGGAAGCCATATATAAAATTGCGTCATCTGTAAAAGTATATATTCCTCAAAGAGAAAGTGTTTACATATATTTCTACAATAGCTTTTTTTTTCTTGTTAAATCCCTTCTTTCCGTCTTGCTCGGCATATACCAGTTTAGTTCCTTTACTTACTGGTATCTATTAAATTGTGTTATTTTCTTTTTGGTTATATATTGTTGTGTTTTGTGGATAATTATTAAAAATGTTTGTGTGTGATCATATTTATAGTTACTAATATACAAAGATAATTTTCATATTATATAGATAACATAAAGTCGCAGAAGAATGGTATACAGGTTGGCTTTGGTCTGAATTTGCCAGAACTAGTGTTGTAGAAAATTCTTCATCACCTTAACGTTCTGTATTAGAGTGATAGACCAAATGAAAATTTACGGGAGAGGTTGCCTTTTTGATATATATGTCGAACGAATTGATAAAAGAAGAATAAGTTATTTTATTAAAAGTTATTATATTTTATAATAGAGAGAGATAAGTTATATAACAGTTATTTTATTTTATAACAAGAGAGTCTAGCAAAATAATTTCAGAAATAAACTTTTTAAAGGTCAGATAGTCACAGCTACTGAATTTTAAACCAAAAGCAGTAACAGAGAGATCATGCTTAACATGAAGAAATATATCCTATGTTGGATTATCATTCTATCCTAAATGATTGATAAGCTAATATGCGCAATATTTGAAAATTTCTGTTTTCAGAAATTCAAAATTAGCGCGAAATATTATTACTTTAATATGTCGTTGAAATCTATTTAATGATTATATCCTCTGAGCGTCTATATGAAACAATTTTCTTTATTTTAAGACAGGAGAAATGCTCACTTATGATCTTCCACATTTATTCTGTCGAGAAATATTATTTCTGTGTATTTAACCTTTTTGTACAATGCCTGCTATATAGAGAAAACAGCCCAATGCTGTGTGTTTCACAACCGACGAGCGTAGCACTACTGTTTCTTTTTACTATTCTGTATCGATAGTAAAAATAATACTCTACAAAATTAGATCAAAAAAGGTTTTTAATTCCGTATTTCACTAGACCGTGACCATAAATGGCCATCAAGTATATGCGAGGTTTATAAAATTATTGAATAGAGCACGGCTATCCTTTCGCGAAGTGCTGTTTCTTAATGAAGACATGCGATGAAATTGCTCAAGAAACCAAAGCCACATGTTTTTGCCCTCCACTTACCTGACATCATCGAGTTGCATATCACAATTCCACATCCTGTTTGAGATCACATTTGCCTAGATTACGTAGTTTATCCTTATTTTTAATAAAATATAAAATAATATTGAAATCTATAAAAATAATCTATCGTATTCATTTGCATATTTGTCTATAGAAAATACTCTCAGCTTTCAAATCGAACATATATACATACATTTATTATTCTCTTTTTTTTTTTTAATTTTAGATACCAAAATATAAAGATGTACAAACAAGTATGTGATAGGAGGTTTTTCTTAAACAAACATTAGTTTATAAAGAAAGGTTGCTGACTCTCATTTTGTTGGAATTTGACATTTAGTCACAATGTACGATATTTTGCTAATCAGCGCTTACTCCATCTTCTAGATACTGGCCAAGAAGATAACGGTCTTCTACAACCTATCCAGCCAGCTGCTCTCTCAGCAGTTCCATTACGATTTTGGGCTGCGATCGATGAAATGCGTCCTCATGATGGCTGGAGATCTGAAGCATGATTCCCCCAATCTCAAGGAGGTAAATAGTTTTAAATACCTCATTGATTTCTAAGTTATTTTGCTACTCTTTATTTTGGTTAAGTTTTTTTTGCGTTTAGAGATGACTAAAGGTCTAAATAAGACATTCGTTGATTGATGATTTACATTGGTTTGATGAAAATAATCTTTTGATTTTCAATTATGGTTCCTTCCAACTCCACCCTCTTATATTTCGGCGATGCTATCAATTATCGTTTGAATACTAATGCATTTAGGCATTAAAGGTTATGGAAAAACGAGGCATGTCTGGCATTGTTGAATAACAGCTGGCCTATAGACCCGTTCTTGCTGTGTCATTGGATTAACACGGAATATCAATGTCTCCGAAATATCATCTAAAATTATTTGTTTTTCAGTAAAATATTCTAAATTTATATAAAAAACTATTAGTTAAATATTCAGTTTTAGTATTCAACGACAATAACATTCAAGGGCTTCTTTTAATCGGTCACTAACGTTTTCTGATCAGTTCCATATTAGTAAAATTGGAATATTTTGCAGGCATGGTAAAGGGCTAATAGCTGATAATAATGCATAAAATATAGAATATTCTCATCTTTTAAGAAAACTGTTCCTAAGGAATTAATTATTCCCTTTTTTTAAGATACACAATTCCTTGTAAATATCAAAAGATTTTGAAAGATGAAGGTAAATTAATAATCTTTTCAGATTTTGAAAGTTCTCGTGTTCATGTCAGCTTGTGAAATAGAGATAACCTTTGTTAAGAAAATGAATTTTATAGTTTTTTTATTGAAAGTATTAAAGAGTTGAATTTAGCTAAATATGTAGAGATAGAGGAAAGGTTACAATAATTGAGAAACTGCGCAAAATATTTACTGCTTATCTAGGAAAAAGTCCAAAAAATCTTCGCAATGATTTATTATTATTTAGATGTCCTCATGTTTTATAAAGTTTCGACTTTTGAAACATCTAGGCTTACACGTTTAGCTCTATTTCTGCGTCCTAGAAAATTTGCTGCAGGAGAAGTTCGTAACATATATATATATAAAAATCAATGTTTATATGTTTGTTTGTTTGTTTGTTTGTATGTTTGTTTGTATGTCCGGTATACAAATTCGCAGTAGTTCACTAATTCAAACCAAAATTTCCATACATAGGTAAAAGAAAAACGGGGAAGACGATAGGCTATTTTAAAAAATATATAAATCAATTATTAAAACTATATATTCAAATTATTCAACTTAGCTCGCGAGCAGCGCCTCTAGCGGTGAAGATGGGAGGTAATATCAGCTGACCTAATGTACATGTAAAGTTTGGAGCGGGACGTTTCACAAGAGTAACATCCACGGCGCCAATTTATAATTGTAACGAATAGTGTTTGAATAAAACATTTAATCGGGTAAACCCGGGCATTGCCCGGGTCATTCGTCTAGTATTTTTATATTTAAAGGATACATTAACGTACAATGAACAAGTCCTCCACACCTTATCTCTCTATATATAAAAGTCAATGTCTGTCTGTTTCGCGATGAACTCAAAAACTACTGAACCAATTAGTACCAAATTTTGCATGTCGCTTTTTATAAACCTGAGGAAAATTTTAGGCTACATTTTGATTAGTATTTTTGGCTATTTCTTTTTTCATTTGAATAACTTTTTTTTTTACGCGGAGTAATCCGGAATGGAATGAATACCCAAATACGGCCATTTTTATACGCATCGGTGGTTCAGTGGTAGAATGCTCGCCTGCCACGCGGGCGGCCCGGGTTCGATTCCTGGCCGATGCATTTTTTTTTTTCAATTTTTAAAACTCATTTATATTATATACTAGACGTATGACCCGGCTTCGCCCGAGAATTCCCCCGATTGCAATTTCCTTCATACTGAAAGTACATCAATAATAAATATTAGAAGTGCCATAGAATAGCTATACAGAAGTATCACATAAACTACAGGAAAAAAGTGTGTGTGATGGCAAAAATTGTATTATATTAGTGTTTAGGTATTTGATTTAATTAATATAGTCGATATTATAATATACTAGCCGAATGAGCCGGGCAACGCCCGGGGTTTACCCGATTAAATGCTTTTATTCAAATACTAATCGTTACAATTATAAATTGGCGCCGTGGATGTCATTCTTGTATAATATATAAATGAGTTTTAAAAATTGTAAAAAAAAAAAAATGCATCGGCCGGGAATCGAACCCGGGGCGCCGGTGACAGAATTAAGAACGCATGCCGATGATAACTGTATATTATCCGTGACAGAGGCGGCCGATGAGGAAAGACGGTCGTGACTATATATAGTAATAATCCAAACTGTACCTTATCATGGATGTGGTCTTGTTACCTCGTGTTTATAATCTATAATCCAAATTGTACCTTATCATGGATGTGGTCTTATTACCTTGTGTTTATAATCTATAATCCAAACTGTACCTTATCATGGATGTGGTCTTGTTACCTTGTGTTTATAATCTATAATCCAAATTGTACCTTATCATGGATGTGGTCTCGTTACCTTGTGTTTATAATCTACTAGCCGAATAACCCGGGCAACGCCCGTGTTTTACCCGATTGAATGTTTTTATTCAAATACTATTTGTTACAATTATAAATTGGAGCCGTGGATGTCACTCTTGTGAAACGTCCCCGCTCCAAACTTTACATGTACATTAGGTCAGCTGGTATTACCCCTCATTTTCACCGCTAGAGGCGCGAGCGAATTGACTTTTTGTAAATATACATAATTATAAAGATAGAAGTTTCTATAGAAGATAATGATCATAATGATGATGCGCGCGCATCCGTGACAGCGATGAGGAATTGAGGAAAGACGGTCGTGACTATATATGTTGACTAGACGAATGACCCGGGCAACGCCCGTGTTTTACCCGATTGAATGTTTTTATTCCAATACTATTTGTTACAATTATAAATTGGAGCCGTGGATGTCACTCTTGTGAAACGTCCCGCTCCAAACTTTACATGTACATTAGGTCAGCTGGTATTACCCCTCATTTTCACCGCTAGAGGCACGAGCGAATTGACTTTTTGTAAATATACATAATTATAAAGATAGAAGCTTCTATAGAAGATAATGATCATAATGATGATGCGCTCGCATCCGTGACATGAGGAATTGAGGAAAGACGGTCGTGACTATATATATTAATAATAAAATAATAAAATTATAATAATAATTATTATTATTATTATTAGATAATGATAATGATCATAATGATGATGCGCGCGCATCCGTGACATGACGAATTGAGGAATTGAGGAAAGACGGTCGTGACTATATATGTTGATAATAAAAAAATAATAATATAATAATAATTATTATTATTATTATTATCATTAGATAATGATCATAATGATGATGCGGGCGCATCCGTGACATGAGGAATTGAGGACAGCGATGAGGAAAGACGGTCGTGACTATATATAGGGATAATAAAATAATAATAATAATATAATAATAATTATTATTATTATTCATCAGATAATGATAATGATCATAATGATGATGCGCGCGCATCCGTGACAGCGATGAGGAATTGAGGAAAGACGGTCGTGAATATATATGTTGATGATAATAATAATAATAATAATTATTATTATTATTATTATCATTAGATAATGATAATGATCATAATGATGATGCGCGCGCATCCGTGACAGCGATGAGAATTTGAGGAAACACGGTCGTGACTATATATGTTGATAATTCAAATTGTGCCTCATCATGGATGTGGTCTTATTACCCTGTGTTTATAATCTATAATCCAAACTGTACCTTATCATGGATGTTGTCTTATTACCTTGTGTTTATAATCTATAATCCAAATTGTAATTATCATGGATGTGGTCTTATTACCTTGTGTTTATAATATATAATCCAAACTGTACCTTATCATGGATGTGGTCTTATTACCTTGTGTTTATAATCTACAACGCCCGGGGTTTACCCGATTAAATGCTTTTATTCAAATACTATTCGTTACAATTATAAATTGGCGCCGTGGATGTCATTCTGGTGTATAATATATAAATGAGTTTTAAAAATTGTAAAAAAAAAAAAATGCATCGGCCGGGAATCGAACACGGGGCGCCCACGTGGCAGGCGAGCATTCTACCACTGAACCAAAAGCAAACGGTGACAGAATTAAGAACGCATGACGATGATAACTGTATATTATCCGTGACAGAGACGGCCGATGAGGAAAGACGGTCGTGACTATATATAGTAACTAGCCGAATGACCCGGGTAACGCCCGTGTTTTACCCGAATGAATGTCTTTATTCAAATACTATTTGTTACAATTATAAATTGGAGCCGTGGATGTCACTCTTGTGAAACGTCCCGCTCCAAACTTTACATGTACATTAGGTCAGCTGGTATTACCCCTCATTTTCACCGCTAGAGCCGCGAGCGAATTGACTTTTTGAAAATATACATAATTATAAAGATAGAAGCTTCTATAGAAATAAATAAAATAAGCCGAAATATCTCAGTTTGGAGAGCGTTAGACTGAATATCTAAAGGTCCCTGGTTCGATCCCGGGTTTCGGCATCTTTTTTTAATTTTTAAATTTCTACTTACCGTAACTTGACAAGTGACTTAACGTGACAGAATTGTGCATGACGCTGATAACTGTATTAAATATAATCCAAATTGTACCTTATCACACACTATTTATTTATTTGGATGTTGTCTTATTACCTTGTGTTTATAATCTATAATCCAAATTGTGCCTTATCACACACTATTTTTTTATTTGGCCTAATTACCTTGTGTTTATAATCTATGACGTAATGCCGGCGGCGCGCGCCCGTTGGCTGCCGGCGAGCACGTGACCTCCCTGTGCGCGCGCATCCGTGAGAGCGATGAGGAATTGAGGAAAGACGGTCGTGACTATATATGTTGATAATCCAAACTGTACCTTATCATGGATGTGGTCTTGTTACCTTGTGTTTATAATCTATAATCCAAACTGTACCTTATCATGGATGTTGTCTTATTACCTTGTGTTTATAATCTATAATCCAAATTGTAATTATCATGGATGTTGTCTTATTACCTTGTGTTTATAATCTATAATCCAAACTGTACCTTATCATGGATGTGGTCTTATTACATTGTGTTTATAATCTACAACGCCCGGGGTTTACCCGATTAAATGCTTCTATTCAAATACTATTCGTTACAATTATAAATTGGCGCCGTGGATGTCATTCTTGTATAATATATAAATGAGTTTTAAAAATTGTAAAAAAAAAAAAATGCATCGGCCTGGAATCGAACCCGGGGCGCCCGCGTGGCAGGCGAGCATTCTACCACTGAACCAAAAGCAAACGGTGACAGAATTAAGAACGCATGACGATGATAACTGTATATTATCCGTGACAGAGGCCACGACAGACGGTCGTGACTATGTATATTATATTTATATTATATATAATACTAGCGGATGTGTACTCGGCTTCGCCCGGGTTTTATCCGAGTGAAAGTTTGCCTAACGAATATTATATATTATGAAGTATAATAAACAATGTTAAAGATTAGTTTTAATTATTAATCAAGATTGTGTGTGAATATGTGAGAAAGATGTAATATCGTTGTTGTTTTCTTGGCCGACTGTTTTACATATGGTGTTATCTTATAATTGCTTGTTTTGAATATTTTTTTAGATTGAGTTGAATGAATTGCTGATTTTTTTTTGTATTTATATATAAATAAAATTAACTCGGTTGATTTTTTTTGTATTTAATCGATAACAGCGAAGTTACGTATGTTAAAGTTAGGAAAAATATTTTGATGTTAAGCAAAACCTGCTCCATCTCATTTTACATAAATGTTGAAAATTTGGTCGAAATTGATGCATTGTAACGAAAGTTTTTAGCGAACACCACTTATGAAATTTGCATTTTATTAATATAGATAAATGAGTTTTAAAAATTGCAAAAAAAAAAAATGCATCGGCCGGGAATCGAACTCGGGCCGCCCGCGTGGCAGGCGAGCATTCTACCACTGAAACACCGATTCTTATAAAAAATGGCCATATTTGGGTATTCATTCCATTCCGGATTACTCCGCGTAAAAAAAAAGTTTTTCAAATGAAAAAAAGAAATAGCCATCGGGGGAATTCTCGGGCGAAGCCAGGTCATACGTCTAGTATATTTATAATTTTTAAAATTATTTAAAATTATATATTTTAAAATATAAAGGTCTCCTGATCGTGCAACTAAAAGTTACCGATGGCTCGTGCCATCTGTTGAATAAATACCAACTGTATATAATATTTTTATTTATTTTTTATTCTTCCAGAATTACACCCAAATTGCTCAAAGACCAGTTTATTTGGTCGAATAGGTACAGCTTTCTCCACGCTAATAGGGTCAACAACCTGAAACGCGTACGTGGTTAGCTTTCCTTGATTAATCCGCAAATGGTATTGGGCTAATTCTGGAATAATTGAAAATCAACGATAATTGATATTCAGTCTGAAAATGGTGAAATCCACAATTAACCTTTTGCTGCACGATTTTTCTGTACAATTTCCCTTTTAGTATTTTAAAATGATAATCTATATCAACATATAATTTTAATAATAATATATTTGGTAAAGATAGAGGCTGCCTGGCCGACATTCATATTTCTTCAAATTGAAGACACTTCGGCCAGTACAAAAGATTTTTGTCGAAACGTCGAGACAATAAAAAATATTTACTGACCGAAATGTCTTTAATTTGAAGAACAATAAATTTGGTGGCGATCTAGTCGAATTTGTATAGGGTTTATTAAAATGGTGTGTTTCGACAGGACATGATCATAATGAGAGCCCTGCGGGACATGAACTTGCCCAAGTTCGTACAACAAGATGTTTATCTCTTCACCTCCCTGCTGTCAGACCTGTTCCCCGACACTTACGTGCCCCGCATCCTCCACCCCGAATTGAAAGCCGCCATTAACCACCAGTTAAAAACCGATAATTTAACATTGGTCAACATCAGGTAGGTCACAAATTGATATTGTATCTGCTTAGGAGTGAGGTAGATGTTGCAACGATATTGTTGTCAGAAATATTATTCTTCTTCTTTCATAGAACAGTAGCTAAAAATAAGACAGCTTCATGAAAAAAGGCGATGTGAAGACATTACATGAAATAATGTGCTACACTATTTACGCTGTTCTTATCAATTACGAAAGACCGATTTCACCGGAACAACCTATCTTAGTTGATGTGTATGTTGTGGCTTATGTTTTGTCGCTACTGTTCTATTTGGAGATATGGGTTTTCAGTGTAGTATCTTGAACTAACAAGGAAACTAGTCTATAATTTTGTTTGTATAATTTAAGGCACTTCACTCCTTCTAAAGATTCCCCTGCTTCGCCTATCTAGAGATGGATTTTATAAACAAATATTTTTCACTTTCCGGGCTGGATCTAGATTTGGTGATAGATTGGTGAAGTTGTACTTTTAGATGCGTGATGTTGAAGTATTTGCCATGTCGTTTGAGAATTCCTATTTCTATCCAGGCCATGATTTTATGTATGAATATAGAAATTGTTCTGGGATGAAGTTAAACGGCTTATGTTAGAGTTTAGTTTGTAGCATTGTTTTCCCAATGAAGTTCATTGAATAGATTTTGTTGTGTGTGCGTCTCAATGGGTGAAATAATTCAGATTTTTCACTCTTTAGAGAGATCCAGTGTATTACTAAATGGGTATGAATCATTTTTGTGAGCGTTTGAACTTCGGTGGAATTTTGATTAATAAGGACGAAAGAATCGAAATGAAGATATATTCCTGTTTATGAAGGCTTCCGGTAAATTTTAAAGTGAATTCTATTAGCAGTGAGTGTTAGTTTTATAACGAGGAATGGTAGTGAATCACTTTCGTCATAAAACTTTCTCTTTCTCTCTTGCAAAAACGCGTGAACTCTGAAGAATGCATGGAGTCGATATATCTTATCTAAATTAATATGTTCAGAGAGCTGCGGTTAATTTCCATATTATCAATGTTTATTATTCATGTAGTTGTTAGCTAGAACTGGTAGAATTGGACTGGCCATGAAAAGTCCTTGAAGCTGTTCGAAATATTGTTGCATTTGTGTGATAGGCATAACTCGAATAGTTGTAGAATTGCTTGAATAGGGAACACAATGTCGTGATGTTATTCTAGAGACTTGGAAAGTCTAATAAATAAATAATCTCGTCGCCGTTAGCTCTATTCCTTCTTCGAAATGATATCCGGAGAATCCTCCTCTTGTAGAGTTTATAGTGCATCTTTGTGAGGGATAGAAGTATGTAGAAATTTGATCCCAGATTTATATAGTTACTTATATTGTTATTTTAATCAATATATGTCGTTTATATTTTTAAATGGATAACACACTTTAACTATACAAGGATTTTTACAAGTGTCATTAAACCTCATCAAAGCCAACAGTGCATGAAGGTGTAATAATATACTAACTTCTAACCAGCAAAAAAACATGTTCAAACCTATTATAGGTCAACATATATTCGCGGTTCATATTATACAGTATAAATACATTAAGTTTCGATTAATTTATATTCTTTTATTTCTTTAGAACAAATGAAAACAGATTTCGGAAATATTTTGATTTATAAACACCCTTACAAGATCAATAAATTGTAAAGGAGATTTCATAATAGATTTCATAGGACATCAAATCAAAAAACCCATATGGAAATTTATACAGGGTATACAAAAATATTAAAAACGGTTCTAACCGAAAGGGCATTTTGGAAATCTTAGAAGTGAATAAAGATGAAGAACGATTCCAGAAGACACAGTAGAACTTTTGAACAACCTTTTCCCCGACGATAGAGATAATGAAGACACAACCTTCCACAAAAACATAAGGAACTATACTTTAGGATTTCATAATAAAGAAAATATAATAATAACGCCCAATGAAGTAAATGGAATAATTGATGAGCTAAACTCAAAGAAAACGCCTGGAATTGATAATATTTCTAACAATATGATAAAACATACTAAACAACTAATAGTTCCAATACTGGTGAAACCTTTTCAAAAATGCTTAGATTTAAATTATTATCCGAATGAATGGAAAAAATCTGAGGTAATAATTATTCCCAAACCAGGTAAAACAGACATGAAAATTTATAAAAGCTACAGACCCATTTGTCTCAACTCAAACATTTCCAAAATATTTGAAAAAATAATTAACAACAAACTAATAAAATTTTATGAAGACTCAAATCTGCTTAACAATCGTCAACATGGATTTAGAAGATCAAGATCTACTATCTCTGCATTAAATGAAATTGTCAAAATAGCTCTAGAACGTAAAAACAAAGAATATACAGCTATAATCGCAGTTGATATAAGTGGAGCGTTCGACAATGCATGGTGGCCGATGGTGCTGAAAAGACTGGATGAGGACAACGTTCAAGCTTCAATAATAAAATTACTACAGTCTTTTCTTAATAATAGAAGAGTGAGATTTAGATACTTATCAAATGAAACCCACAAAAAATTAAGCAAGGGATGTCCACAGGGTGGGCCTATATCCCCTACAATATGGAATATTATTCTAAACGATTTATTGAATAACTATTCAGAATCAAACAGTGAAATCATTGCTTATGCGGATTATTTAACTATGATATGTTGGGGAAACAACTTGACAGAACTTCGGAATACAACAGGAAAGGTCATGGGGAGAATATTAGACTGGTGTGGGAACAATAAGTTGACCGTATCTGAAGAGAAAACGAAAATCTTATACTTGTTTATTAGCAAAATAGCTGCAAAAATTCCTAACATTATCACTGCCAATCGGGTAGAAAAACTGAAGATTATGGGAATAACTTTTAAAAATCATAGAAATAAAAACAAATTGGATTTTGTGCCCCATATTGATGAGATTATTACTAAGACAAATAGAGCTAGTGGATACCTAATTGGATTAACCGGGAAAGCATGGGGACTGGACAGTAAAAGAAGAATAGAACTCTATAAGACACTGTTTCGAAGTTCACTAACTTATGGTTCCACGATCTGGTACAACCTTATACCCAAAAAAGTCAAAGATAAATTAAACTCTCTGCAGTACAAAATTTTGAAGCACAGTACACAGGTTTATAATTCAACATCTTCAAACTGTACTCATATTGTGGCTAGAACACCAAAGCTCACGGATTTTATTGAAACAAATATACTAAAAATGAATATTGGATACAAAAAATCAGATCCAACTAAAAGAAAAATGATATCTAATTTTATAAACCAGAAATTTGAGGAATACTATGGAGGTGCCAATGATAATTTCAAGGGATTCTTTGATACTTCAAGAATTCCTAACTATGTTCAACCCAACTTCTATAACGTTCAATTTTTTACTGGACATGGTGACTTCAACACATATTTGTTTAGAATTGGCAAAATTGGATCACCTGCATGCACTTGTGGAAACGAACAACAAACCCCTGAACATCTTCTGATAGACTGTCCATTAACTTCTGATCTAAGGGAAGAAAACCAACTTTACCTGACTAATACAAAACAAGCTGCTTGCAATAAAGACCAATACATCAAGTTTAATAGATGTATATTTTGAGGCGAAAGCGTTGACTGTACATATTTCAGCTACTACTTATAATTGCTATATGTAAAATTTGACATTGAACGTTTAATTTTAATGATTTCCAATGTTCAATTGTATTAATTGCATATAATTTAAAATATACACGCAATTATCCAAATTGTGGATATGGCGTGTCTCTACCAACTGTTAAATAAATAAAATAATAGCTCTCCTTTTTTAGTTTTAGAGAAATAAATTAATTTGAGACACAATCGTAATTCTCTATATTTCACTCTTTATGTCTTTAATTGAACCTGTTATACCAGTTAAGAAAAAGAATTTCATGAATGTGAAAATAAAATTGCTGGTGGCTTTCGACATCTGTAGAAATAAATATAAACTATTGGTTGATTTTTAATTATTCCAGATATAATTGGCCAAATACCCTTTCTTTATTAGTCGTACGCTGATTGGCTTTTACTGATTAATTAATAAAAGGCAGTTGGACGATATTCTGAAATAATTAAAAATCAGCAATTAGTTGATATATATTTTTTTCGACATGTGACGTGAGCCATCAGGAAATTTCAGTTACACAATCAGGATATATGTAATATTGTTTCGAATGCCGACGTATGGATAAGCTGGCAGTCGTGTACGTGAGGTGAGTGTTGATGTTTTTCCCACACGCGGACAACAAGAAGCAGAGGCAGGGCTAGATGTTAGCACAGAGCGTGATCGGGGACAGCCCACGGGACAGAGGTAGAGGCCATAACACCAACTTGGATGCTTATCACCGAGACATGGAGAGACAGACTGTGTGAGAGAGAAAGACTGAAGCCGTCTGCCGAGAAACACCTCTAGAACATCTGCTGCTGACTACTTTCCTAAAACCTGTCCTGTTTTCAGGGGTTGTCTATAATGAGTCCCTGGGGGGAGGGGGGCCCCCATCTGGGCTTTGGCATTTTCCTCCTCTCTCCCCAGCTGTCCCCAGCTGACCGCTCTTTGGATTTTTATTTTGACGTCACCAATTTTAGTTTAATATACAAATAGGAGTTTACAGGTATTATTAATAAAGATATAGCATATATATAAAATATGGGGGTGGCAGCAAACAGAAACGGTGTACATTTTAATACAGTTTAAAATATACTATATATATGCTTTGATTTCTTAATTTATTAACCTGATTTCAGTGAAATTTCACTTCTCCACTATATTTGATAGATAAGTGGATCAGTTTGTCCAAGAGTGGGGGGAGTTATGTTTGTAAACTGTCTGCAGGTGGACAAGGTGATCCAGCTCTACGAAACCATCTCCACCCGGAACTGTACCATGTTGGTCGGCCCCACCTCAGGGGGGAAGTCCATGGTGATCAACATCCTCGTCAAAGCGCAAGCCAAGTAAATACTCATACAACACCTACCTGATACCATTCCATTCTTTATTCTTTTAACACCTCAATATCTCTTCATATACACGCTAATTCATAAAGTCTATTGCATTTTTTTCTCTCTACTTTATTTTCGCGCAATACATCACACATTATCCAACCCGACAGGAGAGGATGTGCCTCAGTGTAGCAGGCAATACACATAATTGCTAAAACAATATTTACTTGAACCAATTTTAACTTGGTCGTTGAGGTTACAGCTTGCACTACACTGACGAGGCCCAACATCTTGAATCCTGTGGTTATACGAGTAAATTTAGTATTTTATTTTCTCGTAATTTCTTGAATTATTAAAAAAATACATTTGGCCAATATTCTGGAATAAATAAAAGACGTTTATATGATATTTATTCCGGTAGATGTGCAAAAAATATTGAAATATTTTGTTACACGATCAACAGATGCCTTTTTTAAAAAGCTTTTATTCAACTTGCCTCCATGTCTGTCTGTCCACAAATCTTGTAATCGATTTTTAGTATACTTCTAAAGCAGGTAGAAATCTTAAATTTTGTACGCTTATTAGAACCTGATGACAATGGAGTTGACAAATTTCCAGACTTCGCGGTTGTCAGAATGGCCAGGAATGGACAAATTTTCAAATTACCTTTTAAAATTTTAATTGAATTTTAATATGATTCCATATCACGTAGAAGTATGAAACTTTAAACACTCATTCAGTTCAATGGACAATGCAAGTGTACAAAGTGCAAGTGACTTCAGTGTGGTCGGAGTGGCCAAGAATGAACAAATTTCTATATTTATTTTTAAGTCTTATGTTTTACGCCTCTTACAAAGAATTGACCAATCCGCCGCGAGAAGACTTCTGTCTTTTTAAGGCCTAATCCCCAGTGAACATTTTATTCTGATTTTTATAAATTTATGTCTGAAAACTAACTAAATGATTAATAAATAAAAATATATTTTTAAAAAAGCTTTTATTTAAATGCACTAAAAAGGAAAATAATCTTCTGTCATTGAGCAGTTAGATGTAACTGAGTGAAAATATAATCGTCGGGGACGATCATCATGAATTTCGAACCTAATGTGATTTAATATGTAGCAGCTGATTAGCGATTTTTATAAGTGTTTGTTATATTTTTACCTCTTCTCTAAATATGATCGTCCCCCGCCGCTTTTATTTTCATTCAGATACATCTAACTGCTCAATGACAGAAGATAAAATATTTTATTTTTCCTTTTTCGTGCATTTAAATAAAAGCTTTACATTTTTTTTATATTAATTATTTCATTTATTATATATTAACTAAGTATTTAAATAAAAAGGCATATATTGGATCAAAATATCATTTATTTTACCAATATTTCAGTTGGCTGAACGCCAACCTTTATAAAGGTGTTATAACATTTTATTATGTGTGCCAACAATAAACTCAGCGCCACATAACGTCAATAGAATTAAGTTTAAATTTATTTTTGCTTATATTCAATGGGGAGAAAAAAGATATATACATATATTATGGACATAATAAATTTTGTAAACTAAGGGTGTGAATATTTTTAATATTAACAATAATGCCTATTTTATATTTACAATTATTTGTACTATGTGTAAAATTTTTTTTATAAGAATAAAATAAAAATAACAAATTATATATAAAAAAAAGAAATGCTAAACTAAAATTTTTATCGAAAAAAACAAAGCGCATAAAATGTTTGCAAAGTTGGTTAAATTAAAACATGAATAATATATTTTAAAATATTTTGAAATTTGAAATAAATTATAAGTTGAAAATGAGAAAATATGTTCTAAAAATAATTAACTAAGTATATCCATCTCATTTTCAGATTATTGATTAGTATAACAATAGCGTCCATGTGTAGTAGAGACTTTTAAGTAATTCTGATTTTGTCAATTACGGAACTAAAATGTCCCTTCAAGTGTTTAGTGTATACTTAATAAAAACCAACTAGTATCAGTAGTATCAGTATTCAAGATAGAAATTGAAGCTCAAATGTTGGGAGTCTTATATTGAAAAATATTGAGACGCCTTGCGAAGGCAAATCTGCGATCATAGCGCCTTTCATGCGTTCTGCCATTAGCATCCCAACACAGGCGTTTTCGTTTACAGTGGTTCCAAGCCGATTATCTTGGAATACAAGTAATCGGAAATCAGTTATGTATAGTGATGAATTCTGCTTTGTGTTTGGGCAAGAAATATCCGTAACTAGATAATCCACAGGTAATCGGCACAATTTAACCCAAGATCTCGAGCGTCACACTTGACGAACTGCGGGTATCATGTTGGAGTGAGTCACGTTAGCCGGACCCCAAGTATTGTCTTACGTGACATGGGTCAGCGCTATGTGGATGACGTTCTACGGTGTCATGTACTCCTCTTTCTGTCTGGAGTTCCTGGGACGATTTTGCACACAGGATAATGCCCGGCCGCAAACTGCAAGAGCCTCTTGGATTTCATAAGTGAATTTTAGACTATTCCATGGCCTGCCTCCCCTTGGGTATTTCCCCCATTGATCACGCGTGGGATCAGCTGGAGCGTTAGTTGTCGCATTGCCTAAATATTTAGGGTTTGAAATCTCCGTCCAAGAAATGTGGAAATATCTTTCACAGGACATCAGAAGTCTCATTGATTTCCTGTTTGGCCGGGTTACTTCATGTGTCTCAGCAAAGGTCGTGTAGCACTCACTTATTTATTTTCAATGCAGAGCCTATAAAACAGATATTCATGAAAATTGATGGGATTTGCTATTCATTTATAGATGGTAAAAGATAGGCGAATTGTGCTCAAAATGTGTTTATATAATGTTTTAATAGCATTTGAATATTAGCACGTCTCTCATTCATAGACACATTAATCATTGAAATCTTGAAGGAAATTCGGAGAAGTATCCGGACATAGAAATCTCATTTTGATCAATTTTTAGACGGGAAGTTTTCAGAGGGGAATCTTCTCCTGAAACTTCTCACTTAATCATGAATCTCATTTAAATTAAATGTATCGTTTGATTTGAATATATGTTGAATATGATGTTTGTATAGAATGGGCATCCAAACCAAATTCTCCTCCATGAATCCCAAGGCCGTCACGGTGTCCGAACTCTATGGACAGATCAACCCCGAGACTCGGGAGTGGAGCGACGGCTTGATTTCTTCCATCTTTCGAGAAATGAACAGCCCCAGCGGGAAGGACGAGATGCGTTACGTCATCTTCGATGGCGACGTCGACACCATCTGGATTGAGAATATGAACTCAGTAATGGACGACAATCGAATTCTCACCCTCGTCAATGGAGAGCGAATTCGTCTGCAAGATTATTGCACTTTACTTTTCGAGGTATATGGTCTCTTTTAGCCTTTTATGATGGTTCTAAAAAATAAACTACTTATAATTAAATTTTAATTATAAGTATATATATTTTCATTGTGAAAAAGCGAGGTTTCGAGGAAAACGCTGGCTTATCAAAGCTATGAGGTGAAATATAGGCTATTTACCAAATGCAAATGTTCACCTACACATGCGCTCAGGCCTGCATAGTGACGCACACACTATCACAGACATTTGAAATTTAAAATAAAAATAAAAAAATCAAACGACATTTTTACAACACCCATTATTTTGAGGGTAAACATTCTGTTTTTAAAATATTCTATATTTCCTCTTATAGCTTTGATATGCCAATAAAAGGTGTCTTTTCTCGAAAGCTTACACTTTTTACAATATGAAAAATACTTATTGGTAATTTGTAATTATTAAATTCTATAAGACCAAATTAGAAATTTTTATCTGATATATTTTCAAATAGAGTTAATTATACGGAAACTCTGAGGTAATTTCATTTTTATCTATTTTTGAGTGTAAATAGAGAAAATATAAGTATTAGTTGTGTGCAGAATAACCACTATTGACCTAATATATAGCCTCTTAATATATAAATATTTTAGTATTTTTGACGTTTTTCACAATTTTATAATGAATGCTTGATATTGATATCCAATACCAATTTTGAAATATTAATGAATATAATACTAAAATTTAATAATAAATCAAATTACAGTAGAACTCCTAAATTCGGAAAGCTTGGGGCGCAAGGTATTCCGAATTTGAGGATTTTCCGAATTTGAGAGAGTTAGATTTGTGAATATTTATGTGGCATAAATAGGCATTTAGATGACTGAGACAAAGATTTTGAAGCATATGAACAATTTTAGGTTGAATATTATATGTACATTACATAATTTTAATTACGATTTTTAATCAAATGTTCCTTGACTTTTATGAGTTTTGAGCATGAAACCGATGAAAAATAGTAAAATATTTTATTATGTATGTAATGCAATTGATGGCCAAGTAAGTTATGGCTTGGCAAAGAAGTTGCTGATTGTTGTCTGTTTCTTTGGCTTATTTAACAAAGCTTCTTCTTCTCTCATAAGCATAGTTCGAAGACTATTGATGGTGTTGTAGCTTGCAAGCATTTCTGGTTCAGTGCGCTTTTCCAAATATTTTAATGCAACATCCAAACTTTTCAACGCTTCGCATCTGGGAACATCCGGCTCCAAACTGTCTTCAGAAGTTGAGGAACTATCATCAGAACTGCTGATTTCCATTTTTTCACTCAAAACAGCTTCAACTATATCATCATTGCTAAGAACATTGTGACCTGGATCATCAAGGTCTATATCGATCCATTCATTAATGCTTTCTTGATTTACTTCAATTCTAGCTCTTTGAAATAATTGCTCCAGCCGTCTAATTTCTTGTTCATCTTCATCAGATTCATCCTCGGATAATTGTAATGCATTACCTGCTGTTTCCAAATCTGAATTATTTTTGTGTTCAAGCAAAATCTTCCATCCATTTCTTATTGTAGAAGATTTTAATTCATCCCAAGAATTTCCAAAATTGAATATCGCTTTCTTGATGTCGTACTTTTTTAAATTAGAAAAAGTTTGTTCACCCACAGAGTTATTTGGCTGATCTGCATCACTTGAAAATACTAAACAACTTTCTGTCTTCGTTTATACAACCTTTTAAAGGCAACAATAACTCCCTGGTCCATAGGCTGCAATACAGATGTTGTATTAGGTGGTAAAAACTTGCATTTAATGTTGCCGTCATTACTGATCAGCTCTGTTGGATGAGCAGGAGAATTGTCAACTAGTAGTAACGCTTTTACTTGATCTGGAGCAACTCTTAACTTATTTTCTTGAAAATTGCGAACTTCGTTTATGAACCGTTTAAAAAACCATTCACTAAAAATGCTTTGATTAAACCAAGCCTTGTGTGAAGAATAGTAATGGACAGGCAATCGATCAATGATGTTTTTGATTGCTCTTGGACGTTTTGATTTTCCAACAACAGCCAAAACATTTTTATGTGAAGCGTCTGCATTTGCACAAAGTAAAACAGAGAGTCGATCTTTGGATTGCTTATGACCACTAGCGCTGTTTGCATTTTTGACTTGAGAATTATCGGGTAATGACTTCCAGTAAACTCCTGTTTCGTCAGCATTATAAATTTGGAACTGTTCATACTTTTCGTCAGTCATTAGTTTGTGAAAATCATCTTTAAAGCGATTAGCTGCATCTTCGTCAGCACTCAATGCTTCCCGACAACTTTTTTATTTTTCAAATTATGTCTGGCTCTGTATCGTGACAACCATCCACCACTAGGTTTAAAAGTGGGATTATTCAATTTTGATGCAAAATGACTGGCAGCTGTTTGGAGTTCAATACCACGAATAGGAACCCCTGATAATCTCTGACTTTCCTACCAGATGTTAACTGCTTTATCAACATTTTCGTATAACGGATTTTTTACTTGAGAAAACTTTTTGACATCTTTTTCGGTAGAATCAACAAACTTTGTAAGTTTAAGCTCAGACTTTTTTATATCATAAATAGTTGTCTTAGAAATTTTATACTTTTGCATTATCGTTGTATAGCTTAATCCTTTTTTAATGTCACTAAGAACATCTAACTTTTCACCAAGCTTAAGAATTCGGTACTTGCCTCGTTTTTGCCGCTCCTTTTTGGATGCCATTTTGTTGAAGAACAAACTTGTAAATGCAAAAAATTGAGAGTTGAATAAAAGAATTTGAAACTTACAATGTCTGAAAATGTTTGATAATTTGAACTTTAGGTGAATCAACTTTGCAATAAAAAATGCGTGAATGGCTTATGACGTAATAATGCTGCCTTCTTATTGGACAATATCCTAAACTAAGCACAAAGGTCAAATGAAACTGTTGATTTATTTAAGCTTTTAAAAAAGGGGATAAACCCCTAATTAGCGATTATAAATAATCGGTAAAATTAAATTAATTAAACACTTGAATTAAAAATAAATTACTAATAAAAATTAAATTAAATAAAATAAAAGCAAAGCAAAAGTAAAAGTAAATAAAATAAAATAAAATAATTTTGAAATATCAACAAAATAAAAGCATGTGAAAATTGATTTTTTGTATGTAAAAAAAAAACATTATAATACTTTCCGAATTTGGGAGTTTCCGAATTTCAGAATTTCCGAATTTTTTTTTTTTTGAGGAGTTCTACTGTATTCCAGAATCGGAATAAATAGAAAAAATCGGCAATTTAGCAAACATTGAAATATGTAAAAGAATAGAGTTTCAGTATGTTTAGGATATGTCTCTTGCAATAACATACTGAATTACATTGTTAAATCTCTCTGTCAATAAGTTTTAGACCTTCTTTATTTAAATTCATAGAAACACAATGCGGTTCCTTTTCAGTTCTTATATAGGTAAGTAGAGCTTCAATTAAGATGTTTTTGCAGCATTATTTAATGTCCAATCCTTGTACAAAATGAGGCACTCTCCATTTTTAAATAAGTACTGGGGGTCGGTGGAAGGCTGGTCAAACCGTTTGGTTTTCGACCACTACGACCCGGGTTCGATTCCCGCATTGGACAATTTTTTCTGTTTAAAAAAAAAATGCTCCAATGGCCCCCGATTCTTGCAAAAGTCCAACCCCACCAGCGAGTGCAAGTAACCAAACGGGGGTCTGGCATATTTGTAAGTGCAAAGTCGAACTGCTTTTCACATGTGTAGACATGTGGTGCGCTTACAGTAAAAAGCAGTCGCTAACTACCCACCATGATTATCATGGCCTGTACCACGTGTACTAAGGATAAGCAAAAAAAATAGGTACTAAAATAATGCATTTGTGTTCATTACTCCAATAAAAACTTAAAGGTTGATATATATATATACGAGTATATATCAAATTACAAAACTATTTTAGACGCGTAATATTCTTTTTAAAATAAAACAATCTCTACTGCCCTTACTGCGATGGAAAAATTAAAGGGAGGGCCTGGCTCATCAGTGGTGAACCCTCCCAGCGGTTTCGCCAGTTTAATCTACCATACCGCTGTTATATTGCATTTTTGGAACTTCCTTTTACAATGATACAAATACACACAATTATACACACAAAATATTTATGACCACCTTTAAGAATTTAACTGGAATTATGAACAGAATGCCTTGTTTTAAGGCATATTTAAAGGAAGAGGTGCCTCTTTTAGTACATGAATATTATCTTCCCGCAACATTGTTTTTCAATCCTTGTACTGCCAATATTCAACAAGACTTTTGACTCTATTTTTATCAGAGTATTCAGAACATTTCCAATGCTTATTTTATATTAGGGTATTTCGACGGTTCCCCCCCCCCCTTTTTTTTTAACTATCTTTAATTCATGTTTGGTAGACGAGATAGACAGTCAACTTAAAACTTTGATTTTTAATAACACAGACAAATAACAAAACAGTATCAAGTATACATGTTTATTTTGAATTCTTTATTGATACTGGATTGAATTCTGGATGTCGAAACCCGTATATTGAAAACAATACCTGTGTGTATATATATAATAGGTAACATTAAAAAATTAATTTAATTTTCGTTTATAAACAGGATTGAATTTTCTTTCTTCAGATGCTACTTTGTGACCTTAGGCTTAATCACCGCTTCCTATCGGGGACGAGTAGTATAGTTGTGTGAATAAGTACTTGTCTATATCGACTACAGGTCTCGGTGCACATTTTCATTGGAGGATATTGATGTGCAAAAGTAAAGAGGGCGCTTAGTTTTAGCGTCATTTTGAAGAAAGTGGTGACCTTTATTTTTATAGGATGTAGATCTGTTGACCTTGTTTTAAAAAAAATATTACTATTCTAGCGTTGTAGCTTTAATTCTTTTTATAGCTTTCTATAACTCCTTTTTTTTTTGTCGATTTGGATGCAGGTCGGAGATCTGCAGTATGCTTCTCCAGCTACGGTATCTCGCTGTGGAATGGTTTATGTTGACCCAAAAAACTTAGGATATGCTCCATATTGGTCAAAGTGGCTCCTA
The DNA here is from genome assembly GCA_030710605.1 of Cordylochernes scorpioides. Lineage (NCBI taxonomy): Eukaryota > Metazoa > Arthropoda > Arachnida > Pseudoscorpiones > Chernetidae > Cordylochernes > Cordylochernes scorpioides. The sequence goes on from CP092886.1 coordinate 48,974,785, forward strand.
AATCGAGAAGAGGGAGAGCAGCGATCATTTTTAGAAGATTTGGGACAACACTACCTGACAACCTGCATCCCCTTCGTCTTAAAAGAAATTCCCTCCGCTTTTGAAGCTAAATACCTTAGGTTCATCATCAAACTCACAGGAATCAATATGGTAAGTTATATTTTTAGAATTCTTATGAAATTAAATAATATTTTCAGACACACATTATATTAAATCAGTTTATTTTTTATAGGAGAAACCTTTGAAAAAATAGATTTAACCTTCACAAAATTAATTTAAGTTTCATCAAAAAACATGGTTGTGATTAGATGAAAAAATATTCTAATTCTTCATTTTTTCAATTTTATTTATCGATTGTGTCAGAACAATTAATTATTGTTTTGGGGATAATATGTTTTGATGTAGGTAACATTCGAGCAACTTTCGACAGAAATTCCATCTCATTGGCTTCTAGAAGTTATTCTCTTTATAAGTAAGATGGATTATGGTAAAATAGGTCCTGCTGTTTTAAAATTATAAAAATGACAGAGATCCATTATTTGAACTACAGTCCCTAGGGTTGACGCTGTATTCCGTTGAAAGAAGCACTTACATAATGATATTTTAGAACTAGAAAGCCAACTGGATGCAAACCATAATTGGTGGGATTCAGGTAGCAAAGATCCAGTCTTTTTCAATCTTTTATCAATTCCAATTATAGTCTTCTAATGGAGTGTCTTCCGACTTTGAAATATCTCTGAATATCTTTGGACTGCGGCAAGAACAATATCACGTACTCACAAAGACATTTCATTTATTGAGTATTTTTACATTTTTATTACAAAAAGACGCAGACGCAGTACCCTTTCAACCAGAAAGAACGCTAACTATATATTTACAGACGCGTGAAAGGTGGTTAAATTAAGATACATCTTACATCTTCTGATCGCGTCACTGAATATTGCTGATGTTTGCGCCTCTTCTATCGGAGTAAATACTAAATAATAGCTATATTCCCTTTCTTGATAAATCAAGATGTGTTTCTTTTACATGCGCCAAACAACAAACGATCTACAAATGCCTATTTGTGCTTTAATTAAAATATGTATTTTTATTAATTATAGAAAAATATATCAAAGTTTTTTTTTATTATTTTAAAAATTATCAAGACCCAATTATGGCGATTTCGTTGATATATGGATAAAGAGGAACATTTTTAGACCTAATATCGAAGAAACCTTTGTTTTTTTCGGAGTCCAATAATCCACATTTATATTTTATACCAACATTTTGAAACCCCCTCTATAGTTAATATTTTTTGATCAAAATTGTCTTTTTCGAAGGTTAAATTAATTTCTGAATTTTTCTGATTAATATAAACCTACATTTAAAACTTAATAAATTTTTGAGATACGCAAAATATATTTTATTCATTTATTTATTTCCTCTCAAATTTACAGTATACCATTCGAGCATAAAGCTCACGAGTCACTTTGTCGTGGATGTTAGGCATCAAGAATTTCTAAAAAATGGCCTTCAGAACTGACTGGAAGGTCACAGTTCAGGTAGAGTGAAGTCCAGGTCTTTTATGTCTTGGATTGAGGTCTCCATCAAATTAGAACAATTCTTGTATAACTGGATTTTGGGAAGTAGAGAGTTTTAGATATAATTTCTGGGTCGAGGATATGTATATTTCTTCTATATTAGGCTGGTTTAAGTCCTGCTTTAAAATAGCATTTGAAAGAATAAATGGGGAATTTACAGTACTTCTTAAACAAATTCTCATGAATGCATCTATTCTTTTCCTATCAGTCAAGGTTATGTATTTAAACCATACAGGCAATGCGTATGTTACTATAGGGAGAATACAGCTTCTGTATAAAGTAAATTTTTGGTTAACAGATAAACCACTTTTTGAACTGAACATATTGGATAATGAGGCTTTGGCTATTTTAGATTTTCTTATTATATCCTTCACGTGGCTGGTGAATTTCAGTTAAGAATCAAAAGTGACTCCCAAATATTTGACCTGCTGGGTCCAATTTATGGGAGATGAGTAAATTATAAGATTTGTCCTGGGTATGAACTTGAAGCTATTTCGTGGAGGAAAGATAATTGCTTGAGATTTATTTGGATTCAGATTGAGTTTCCATTTATCACACCAATTGCAAATGATTTCAAAATAGTATTGAAGGCGGGAAATTAAAATATCTGGGGAACGCGAGCTGGATAACAGGGCAGTATCATCAGCGAAAAGAGCTAGTCGGCATTGTAGGATATGTGGAATATCATTGATGTATAAATTGAAAGGTATAGGACTCAATATTGAGCCTTGAGGAACACCAGATTCTATTTACCGAGGACTTGATATATATGTTCCAACTTTTACGGAGAACGTTCTATCCTGAAGATAATTCTTCAGGAACCTGATGAATTTCTGAGGAAAATTATAAGAAGTTAATTTAATGATGAGGCCTCTGTGCCAAACCATATCGAAAGCCTTTTTTAAGTCTAAAAGCACTACTCCAACAGCTTCGTTAAGGGATTTACGAGTTTGTATAAAATCAATAACGGTAATCAATTGGTGAGTTGTTGAAAGATTTGCTCTAAACCCAAATTGCTGTGGAATTAGAACATTTCTTGTATCTATATAGGTCTGGAGTCTTTTAAGGATGATCCGCTCAAATATTTTTCCAAATAACGGCAAGAGACTAATTGGCCTAAAATCATCCAGGGATTTAGATAGTTGCTTTTTTGGTATAGGAATAACTATAGCATGCTTCCATATCTTTGGAAAGTAGCAAAGATATTTAAGTAGCATTGAAAATGCTAGTTAAAAATACAACCCATTTTATAGGTAGGTTTTTGATTAATTTGGTAGTTATTTCAACGTGACCAGGCGCCTTGTTTGCAGAAATTTTTGTTATTTCTTGTTTTACTTCTTGTGGTGATGTAAGTTTCAAAATATTTTCGTTGTTATCAAAATTCATTCGAGTTTCTTTTAAGGTTGGATGATTTGTTAGGGCTTCTTTTGAAACTATGGAAAGTGTTTTGAGAATTTTTTTTTAAATGCCAAAGCCTTGCCAATTTCTTCATCTGAATGCAGAATATCACCATCTACATTAATATTTTTAATTTCCCATTTTTTTCGAGTTGACTTCACTAGTCTCCAGAAGGTGTTTGGAGTATTTAACGCGCTGTTGATAAGATCATTTTGACTTTGCTGGTTGTACTTTTGTAATATAATATTCACTTTCTTTTGAAAATGTAGATAAATTTCTCTGTGTCTGGGGTCCCATGTTGACTGCCATTTTTTTCTAGCTCTATTCTTTTCTCTGATAATGTTTTTAATAAAATAGGCACATGCGGTTTAACTATGGGAGAAACTATTGTATTTTTAGAATAAGTATTAAGAATGGTTTTATTGAGGGTTTCAATTTCACGATCAATATTTATAGTATAATTTAAAGGGGATCTGGGAGGTGGATTATTGATTATATTCGCTGAAAATATATACAGTTTGTGTTCTTATTTACTTTCATAGAAAAATCATATTTAGCACATGCCAGCCTTAAAGCCACAGGTAAGTGATCAGAAGATAATGCATCTACTGTGGTAATTTCAAAATTCCACGGCACATTTTTGAAAACCGCAAAGTCCAAGAAGTCAGGATGACCAATATGACTGTAGTGAGTAGACAAGGAAGGAGCTATTATGTCCAACCCTGCAGATTCCGAAAACTCATGAAGAACCATTCCACTCGGATTACTTTTACTAGAGCCCCATAATGGATGTTTGGAGTTCCAGCCTCCTTCAGCGATGACAAGATTATTTTGAAATAATTTACTCAAATCCTCACATTTCAATAGTTGATCTGGTTTGCGATAAACAGAAGAAATTTGCAGGCTGGTTTTTTCCATCAGGTTTAAATACTATAGTAGTATTTTTCAAATAATCAGTCTTAACAATAATCTTTCTATACTTGAAGAAATTTCTGTGGATAATAGCCGTTCCTCCTCCTCTCCCAATAAGACGGTTCATCCTAATAACGTCGTAATTTCTAAGATTAAGAGTTTTAGAATTTTTCAAATGAGTTTCTGAGATTAGTGCTATATAGATTTTATTATATTCCAAAAATAGAGTAGTTCATCTTTTTAGTTAAAATTCCATTGGCATTCCAGATTACAAATTTTCAAATCATATTTATATTCATTTTAGAACTTCGCCAATAATGCTTACTAGCTTTTCGCAAAGAGCTTTAATATTTTGATTCGCAAAGTTTTGTTCGATACACTTGCATAACTAGGCTTAAAAGTACTTTCCTGCACTGCGCTGTTGTCTTTGGAAACATTGTTATGAATATATGAAGATACCTTGGGAATTTGTGGTCGTTGGTTAAGAGACTGGTTGGGGATTTTGGGAAGGCAGGGCAGCCACGATAGTTGGCCGTGTGAGCTTGCCCGCAGTTTACACACTTGAGTGAATATTGCTTCGATTTTTTCGGGCAATCTTTGGTATGATGAGCTTCGGCGCATTTGACACATTTAGGTTTTAGAGGGCCAAACCCTTGACAATTTAAACATTGGGTGACCTTTTTGGGAGATCTGAAGGATCCAACGACCACTTTCTAGTACAGCAGGTTAGTCAGATTATAAATATTCTTGTTGGAATCAGATTTTGGAAGTTCAACAAGAACTATGTTCATTGCCTGCTTTGACGATTGGCGGTGAAGCCTTTTTACTGAGGCCTCTTTAAAGCCTAAGTGGAATAATTCAACTGCAATGTCTTCAATTTTTAAACTGGTTGAAACGCCTTTTATGATACCTTTAAAGGTTTTTCTTCTTGTAATTTATAGGAGTAGCAGCCGTTATTTAAACGAACATATTCACGGATCCTTTTGAAGTCTCCTATATTCTTAGCTTTGATAATATGCTTAGGTCCTGATATGGTGGCTTGGAATGGTTCATCAACTAAGTTGTTTAGTTCTTTACAAAGCAATTTCCAATCGTTCACATTTTCAACAATAACAGGAGGAATTATGATTTTTCTACTTTTTGGGACATCACACCAAGGTCCTTCCTCATCGTGACCCTCCTCCACTTCGTCCAAATCATTTTTATTATTACGGCTCTGATTGTCTAATTGAATTCTAGGATTCTTTGGATTTTCTTCATCATCAGAGGATGAAAAGCAATGTTCTTTAGATTGTCGTTGTCGTTTACGTGCAGTAACTGCCTCATTTACAAAAACATATGGGATTTGACAACGATCTGAAATTTGTTTTAAAAGCGTGGCATCAATTGTGCATAATTTTTCTCCATTCAGGCCTTTTTTAGTTTTTATATAAATTGGAGTCAGGACATCTGATTGTTCTATTTCTTGCGCCCATAATATTTTCCTGTTATCATAAGACATTTTTTCTATATTTACTTATTTAAAGAAAATAAACAATTTGAATTTAAATTTTAAGGAGGAAACAAATCCCTTGCATTTTGAGTTCTGCCATTTTTTTCGGAAATATATATATGATATTTTTATTTTGTCATATTATATATCTGTGTACTTTTAAAAATCCATTTCAGAGTTTAATTTATGAATTATTTTGATATTAAGATCATTATCATTATCTTAGTTTGGTCTTCGTTTCGTTATTCTTCGTATTATATAAAGGGAAACTGACGCGTGATCTCCTTTTTTTTGGTGAAAATTTTAGCGGCATGAGAATAGTTGTATTTGACACATCTTTAATCATTCTTGAAATGGGAGTCGCATGTACGACAGGTTAATCACCTATAATTAGTGTATGTATAGGTGTGTGTTAAGTGATATAATGGCTGGTTAATAGAAATGTTAAAGATAGAGGCTGTCTGGCCGGCATTCATAGTTCTTCAAATTAAAGATACTTCGGCCAGTAAATCTCTTTTATTGTTTCGACGTTTCGACAAAATTCTTTTGTCCTCGTCAAAAGCGAACAGAAATTAAAACATTTGGCAAATTTTTAAATTTTTGTTCGCTCGTGACGAGGACAAAAGATTTTTGTCGAAACGTCGAGACAATAAAAAATATTTAGTGGCCGAAGTTTTTTTAATTTGCAGAAATGTTGAATGTGGCAATTCCGGGATTACGCTAGAATACTCTAGTGATTTGCATATTGTTGTAATATTGTCTATGCTAATTCGCATCTCTGCCTATATATCGCAGCTTTGTTGGCTTGTTTGAGTGTTGGCTAGAGGTTCTTGGATAAGGCAGGCCGCTGATTGGCGTGAGCTGCTAGAGAGTGTGAATGTAATTTAATCAAGTTCTTTAATCTCTTGTCCTTCTTCTTATTGTTTATAAATACCTTTAAGTAAAATAAAGGATCTTCATAATTATCAGCCTTCTTTCTCTTCCCCGAATCTATAATTTTTTCCAACAAGAAATTCCTAATTTATAAATTTATATATATGACCTATATATAACTCTATTGTTCTCATATATATAAAATGTATTTTTAATTTGTGTACAGGTAACACAAACCTGTGTTCTTCTCAAATCTATTTTACCAGACGATATTGAAGAGCACGCTATACTTGAATGCATCTTTTTGTTCTGTGTGTACTGGTCCGTTGGTGCCAGTCTGGAAGAACAATCCCGCAAAATATTTGATATCTTCACGAAACAAAGATGCAGGACTGGACCGAACAAAGAAGGTCCCGAGCAACGTGTTAAAGCTGGTGAGTATATTCTGAACCTTGTTCGCCCAAAACTCCTGCGGCACGAGAAAAAGGATTTCGACGTGACCTACGTTTGTTTCTGCTAGTGCCTAAATATATCTTGCAAAAATCATTCCATTTTTATTTTATGTAACTAAATGAAATATAGTGAAATATGAAATATACTTAGAAAAAACAGAGGATTTCAATCGAGAGCTATAAAAATGTATCTATATAGTTTTTATTATCGAAGACAATGTGAAATGATTTGGGCTATGTGTATGTTTTTGTTGTGAATTTGTTATGAGAATATATAAATTAATAAAATGGAAATTTCATAAGTGGGCATCACTAAAAACTTTCGTTACAATGCATCAATTTCAACCAAATTTTCAACATTTATGTAAAACGAGATGGAGCAGGTTTTGCTTAACATCAAAATATATTTCCTAACATTAACATACGTAACTTTGCTGTAATAGATTAAATACAAAAAAATCAACAGAGTTAATTTTATTTATATATAAATACAAAATAAAATTCAACAGAGTTAAATTTTTTATATACTAGCTAATAATCTCAATCTAAAAAAAAATATTCACACACAATCTTAATTAATAATTAACTAATCTTTAACATTGTTTATTATATTTCAACCTTTATTTCTACATTTGTTTTTAAATACCCAATTGTTTTATCATATTTCTAATTTCGCCTAACAAAAATACAAATTTATAGTGACCAACATATGCAAATTTTACCTTTGTTTTTATTTAACTTGATATCGTAAACATATACATCCATTGTAAGCATTTTTTCTGTTCACCTTCCGTGGTTTCTCTTTTCTCTGATAGTGTTTAGGTGTACGTATATTTTCTTATTACTAGACTACAAACATTCCCTCGAGTAAAACCTGGGCGAAGCCGGGTACATCCGCTAGTATATATATGTAATAGAGAAAATTTTAGAAATGGCATTAACAGTCTCTCATTATTATGATGATTCATATATTTCCTTACACAGCACACTTGCAAAACGATAAATTTATTCTATAACCATAACATCGTCTTTAATTCCGATATTTTAACCAAACACCTTCAATTTAAAAAATACAAGGTGCGTTCATTAATTTCCAAGACTGGTTAAAAATAAAATAAATAAAAAAGCTAAAGAAAATTTTTTTATACAGAGTTAAATATTGGACATTCGACACACCTGACTGAAAGCACGAGTCTCGTGGCGCACGCGCCGATCTAAAAATAGAACAAAACAACTTCCTTGTAAGGTTGGCATTTCTAATTTTAAAATGGCCATTTTCGAAGAGCATAGAATCTGCATTAAGTTTTGTTTTAAATTGAAAAAAAGTGCTACTGAGACGTATGAATTGATTAAAGAAGCTTTTGGCGATGCAGCTTTATCCTGTTCAAGAACTTTTGAATGATTTTCACGCTTCCTAAAAGGTCGGGAAAAGGTAAACGATGATCAGCACACTGGGCGTCCAAGATCATTACGTTGCGAGGAAAACAAGCTCAAAATAAAGGAATTAATTAAATCTAACAGAAGAATTTCTATTAAAGACTTATCTTCAGAGACTGGACTATCTGTAGGACTGTGTCATCAAGTAGTAACAAAAGATTTGGACATTATCCGGACGTCTTCAAAATTTGTTCCCGGATTCTAACAGAGGAACAAAAGGAGGTTAGAATGGATGTCTGAAAAAACATGGTTGAAATGACTCGGACCGATCCAGAATGGATGCAAAAAATCATTACCAGGGATGAGACATAGGTGTATCAGTATGACCCGGAAACCAAACGTCAATCCAGCCAATGGATTGAAAGAGGGGAACCGAAACCCAAAAAGTCAAAATTTACAAAATCCAAAGTCAAGACATTGCTTGTTACATTTTTTTATATTAATGGTTTGGTTCACCATGAATTTATTCTTTTCGGACGTACAATTAATCAAGAGGTTTATTTGGGATAATGAGGCGCTTAAGGGAGGCAGTGCGCCTTAAAAGACCTGAAAGATGGCAAAACAATGACTGGATACTTCACGTTGATAATGCGCGGCCGCACACAGCCCATGTTGTTTTGCAGTTCTTGGCCAAGCATTCAACCATACAGATCCCTCATCCACCCTATTCCCCCGACTTAGCCCCCAATGACTTTTTCCTCTATCCTAAATTGAAAATGAAGTTAAAAGGAAGGAAATCTGACAACGTTGATATGATACAAGCTGAATCGAAGGCAACCTTGAGGAACCTCTCAAAAAGTGATTTTATCTCCTGCTTCGACAATTGGAAAAAAAGATGGAACAGGTGTATTGAGGCAGGAGGGGCATATTTTGAAAATATTAAATTAGTTTTTTTATTTGTTTTATTTTTTCAAAGATACAGAGCAGTCCTGGAAATTAATGAACACACCTTGTATATTACCTATACAGGAGATTTGAAGGTTCGTTTCACAATTTAACAATTAAACTCGTTATTTATGTATTCCATAATCACACATATGAAATTTTTCATTGTACATGCTGATATGTAAATACATCTATGCCTTCAAATTGTGCAATAAAAATGTAACAGGTTGTATGCTTCCATGGAGAGAGTAAAAAAAAAAGGAAGGGGGAAATGACGCCAGCCAGATAGGATGAAAGATAAATCTTTACTAGTCCGTGAGACAAAACAGCTCTTGTATTAATAGTGTTGTAAAATAATATTTATATTCGTAGATGGGAGGAAGATATAAACGACAATTATTTCTTTCTCATTCTTTATCATCACCATTACGCTTTGTACTGGGCTCATAAACAAAATGCATTGTTTTAATGCATTGTTAAAAGGAGAGGTGCAACCTTTGATGTGTATATATATACTTATGTCAAATTATGACAGGAATATTTCAAAAGATGCATTTATGAAATTGAAGCAATATTTTTGGTGCTATTAAAAAAAGTAAGAAAAAATAGAAAAGGGTCAGGTGTGTTGATATTAAAAATGGCATATCCTGACTTCTCATGTGAGCATTCTAGATGGCAGAGCGCCATTCAGTGGTAAAATAAAAAAAACGTTTATATTTGTTTGTTCCAAAATATGTGGACATTCCATTTTATTTATAAATCAAGAGAAGTCAACCACATACACATTTTGGGCTGTTGGCCCTCGTCTGAGTGGTCCAGGCTCTACCTCAACGACAAAATATTTTTATAGAAAGGCTTCTTGATAAATATTTCACAAAATACTATTTTAATTTCTCTCATTCTTTGATAATTATTAAATTTTAAAATTATTTTTATAGACCATATTTAATTATAGTTTTTAATAATATTTTACTTGTAAATACCTTATTTTAAATTGTTGCTCTTCAAATTTGCATTTAAAAAAAAAAAGAGTTATTTCTAACAAATATTGAAAATACGCTCCAGGAGCCTATGTTTCCTATATATCCACATGTTGATTTGGAATAAAGAAAATTTAAACTCTATTTAATTTTCTCTCTAACGAATACACTTAGATAAAGAACCATAAAAATATTTCAAATATCACAATTTATATGTTACTAATCCTAAAATATTATTTAAATAAAACTGTGAAAACTTTATATTTTTCTACAATGCCAATATAATCTAAAGTTATGCATGGTTTTGTGACTAGGTGAATTCCCTGATTCAACTGGAACGACGCTCTTTGACTATTTCTTTGACATCAAAAGACGACTCTGGTTCCCTGGGTACAATTGATCCACGATATATCCATGATCCAAAAGTGGAGTTTAACAAAATCTTGGTTCCGACAATTGACGCTGTCCGCGCCAACTGGATGCTCAAAACTGTCAACAAAGTTGAATACCCAACCATCTTCATCGGACCCCCGGGGACTTCCAAAACCGCCACAATCCATTCCTTCCTTCGGAATCTCGACCCTAAGGATCATGTAAGTAACTTCAGTTGGTGTATGTGGCGAGCGTAATTTGTATAAAGGGGCTTCCTTTTAATACACTAGTCTTCGCAAAGGTTGTCATAAACAATAAAATAAGGAATTTTCGAAAATTACAGGTTAATGAAGGAAATTTGCTTATATATTACATATTGAGAGCTAGTAAAATTCAAATACAAAATTAAAATAAAACGCTGAATTTCACACATGAATAAAAATTAAAAAAGCGGAATTCTTTAATATCGTCGGTTGTCTGATTTTTTAAAGGAGACAGAGGCACTTTCGTCCACACTTGATTATCTCGTGTGTCTTCGATAAAGGTCACTGTCTATCAATATCTTTCCGAGAGTATTGCCTGAATCCCAATATACATGCAAAAAAAGTACAACCTCCTCAAATTTTGTCCATAAGTATATGTTTAATGATCAAAAGTTTGTGCAATAATGTCTAAATAAGACCCGATGAAGAGATATTTGTAAAAATAAAAAAATATTTTCTCTATAATTCGAAGATATTCGAATCAATTAAATCACTTTTTTCCTATACCTTTGAGGACAGGTTAATTCATGATGAAATAGTGAAAAACGTTCAAAATTACAAAATATTTTCCCACAATGAGTTTCTTTTATTTTAAAATGCCATCTTTCAAGCGATAATCGCTCTTCAACGGCCAGATTCTGGTCGTACTGGCAAGTGGGGATAAAATGGAACGACTGGTGAAGATGGACCTTTTATCGGCGATACCATCCTCAGAGCGTTCCGAAACAGGAAAAGGGGCAGATAAGATCATCAATCAGGAACATGTCATCGCGGTAAAGGAGGAGGATATCACGCAGCTTTACGACCATACTGCTGGATTATCTCTCTGGCCTTCTAAGTAATTAACTACGACGTCTACTCCTGGACCACAGACAACAGGGAGGCCTTCATCTTCATGAATGAAAGCTTCACCATAGGCTCCTCCAGTCCAACCACCACTGTCTGCCATCTCCGTCCAGATAACACAGGCTCGATCCCCCATTTTCTACAAAAGACATTCCTCCTAAATATAAAGCCCGCCTCTGGTCTCCGAGACAGAAGGAGCCACCTCCTCAGGACATTCAAGGGGTGGAAACATCTCGGCCACAACCTGAGTAAAGTCCAAAGCCCTCATGCAACAGATGGCAATCCTTGAGCAACAACCTGACACCTTGTTCAAAGATACTAAGGAAGCGGCTATAGAGAGGAATAAAATTTGAAAGGCAATATGCGGCCAAGGCCTTCTGAAGGATCTTGAACTTCCTTAAATCCCGGAGGCAGCGGGATTGCCTGGTCGACCTTCATCGGAAACCTCATCCACCATGTAGAGAATAAATCCCGCTCATGGCGGTGCCTTAATGTGTGCGGCATTGCCGTTCGTGATAGAAGTGTCGAGATCTGCTGCTTCTTGAAGCTGCACGTAGTTGAGTCGCGTTCTTCCAGAAGACGAACGTGCTTTATGAAAGCCTGACCAATTTGAAAAAGATTTGAGTATCTTGAAATTTCAAGAAATAAATATGTACAAGCCTCTAATTCCTAGATTTATATAAATTAAGTATTAATTTTAAAATGTTCAAACTTGCGCTTATTATATTCGTATTAAAGTGTATTAATTTTTTTTTTTGTAATATGTATTAAAGTAATTTATTTCATCGGGCGCCTTGATATCCTTCATGACCCAGAGGTATGAATTCTAATTTATTGGAGCTCTGATATCAATGATCATAGCTAGTTCTTATATGTACAATGATAACTTAATTGTTAATATTTATATTAGATAATTATTATATATTGATAAATATTAATAATAAAAATATATGAAATCGTGGTAATGACTCTCTCTATATTAACTCTAACTAATCAATTTTGATCCATGGTCGCAGATTCACCTTAATCTCAATTTATCCACACGAACGACTTCCCTGGACGTACAGAAAAGCCTGGAGAACAGCGTTGAAAAGCTAACGAAGGACATTTTAGGGCCGCGCTATGGAAAGAAGCTCGTGATCTTCATTGACGACCTCCACTTGCCTCAGGTGATTGAAGCTTCCCCCCATAATCTACTATGCCTACCTTTGTGTGTGTTCCTTCTGAGTATCCAAGATATCATTGAAACCGATTTTTTTTCGGGAAAAATGTATATACAACCAAATTTCATACTATAATAATTATCAATGGCAAATAAATTGAAAACCCATATTTAAATATTCAATACGTTTTTCGATATTATTTATAAATAAACGATAATTTTTCATTAAATTTTATTTCATAATTTTACAAGCTCTCTCTGTAGAATATTCATTTTGACATTTAAGCATATGAAGAAATATTAGAGAGAGAGAGCCACCGAGATTACTGATCAACAAAAATACTTTTGTGAAATTCAAATATCACATTTCTTGTGTTCCCCTACAATTAGCACAAATATCAAACAATGCACAGGACTCATTTAGAATATTTAACAAACAATCATATTTCTTACCTACCCAGATAATTTCTACAAACAATTCGAAATCTCTTTCAAATGGCTTTCCCAGACACTTGAAAATATGTTGTCAAATCACATCAACAAAGAGCAAATTTAACCAATATTTAGATAAATAATTGAACTCACATAAATGTTATTTTGCTTATTAAATAATTTATTAGAAATAGTATAAACACGTTTATTTTAAACAAAATAAAATATATCAGAACTTATAAAATAAAAGAAGATTATTTACCTTCTTTAAAAATATTTACCTAAAAGCAATTTAACAAAACAAATTTAATCCAAAAATTAAACAATCAAAATTTACAAATCTCTCAACAGAAAGTGTTTACTCTAGTCCTAGTCAAAACCCAATAAATAAATATATACACAATTTAAATATTTTTATGCGTCTGCGTAACTCTAAGTCCATTTACATCAACTCCCCCTTTTTTAAGATAGCAACACTTATTAAGGTACATATCAATCCAGTGGTCTCCTCTCTCGTAGTGGATATCTCCGGAAGGTGTAGATTCAGCCGGTGGTTCAGGTGTAGATTCTGCTACTATTGTAGCAGGAGTCAGGGGACTTGACGTCTGAGGCTTTGGGTAGCTTATTCCTTCTTATGACGAAACATCCTTTCTCTCCATACTTCTCCTCATATAGTTAGTGTGTACTTTCTTTTCAATTTCATCAGTTTCTATCATGCAGCTGTTGCGCTTCCTACTATTCTCTTTACAATCCCAAACATCTATTTCGGCTTTCCTCTTTCCATCCATCTGTATCTTACTCTATCATTTATTTTGTAGCTATTGCTCTGTTTTTTTATTCTTCAATCTCCCTACTCTTACTGATTTCTTGCTCAACATGGAAATCTTCGTTCTAATCTCGCGATTTAAAATATTCCAGCAGGGGATTTTTCCGTTCTAGTCAAAGGACTCAATCTATATGCATACAATGCCTTTATCAAAGCAAACTCAAGGGGTAATTCTCTTTCCTCCGAAATAATTCTTCTCATAGCTTTTTTATCTCTCTAACAGACACTTCCGCTAGTCCGTTACTCTCTGGATGGTAGGCGGGGCTAAACATCGCATGTATGCCGTTTCTTTCGAAAAATGTCTTCATTTCATAACTTCTAAACGGGGGCCCATTATCCATTATCGCCACCTCCGGGATACCATATCTCGCTAAACATTCTCTCAAAAAGTCTATGCAGAATCCCGCCGATGTATTTGGAACCATTTGAAATTCTATCCAATTAGAATGCGCATCCACTAATATCAAAAGGTTTTTCCGCAAAATAGAAATAGTCAAGATGAATCCTCTTCCAAACTTTGTTTGGTGGAGTCCACTCAGTAAATTCCTGGTTTGGCAGCTTTGATGTGTTTTCCATACAAATGCTACAGCTTTTAGACAATTTTTCAATTTGCTCATCCATTCCTGGCCAATAGACAGAACTTCTTGCCAGAGTCTTCATTTTATTTATTCCAATATGATTTTCATGAATGATATTCAAAACATATTCTCTTAAGGAATTGGGGATTATCATTCTATTTCCGAATAATAGGCAATTTATTACTATTGTTATCTCGTTTTTAATTCTAAGATTAGGTTTTATATCTACATCTGAGTAAATATCTTACTTATCATACTTGATTAATTTATATAGTTTTCTAAGAGTTGGATCTTCTTGGGTTTTGTCCGATACCAAGACGTAATCTAATATTGAATTTTCTATTAATAATATTTCTCCCATTTCCTCTTCCTTTTCCCCTTTTTCAGGATTTGGAAATCTTGAAAGAAAATCTGCAAGAGGTATTTCAGTTCCCTTAGTATATTTAATTTCAAAATTAAAATTTGATATCGAGAGTGACCATCTATGTAATCTATTTGCCACTAAGGCTAGTAAATTATTTTTATCGCCAAAATTGGCTAGTAATGGTTTGTGATCTGTATTAATAGTAAATTTTCTTCCGTAAAGAAATTGTTTTCGCCTATTTAAGGTAAAGAATATTGATAAACCTTCTTTTTCTATCTGGGAATATTTCTTTTCTGTGTCATTTAGTGTTCTCGAAACAAAAGTAATTGGTTTCTCAATGCCGTTAACAATATGGGAAATATATCCTCCTATACCATAGTTCGATGCATCACAAGTAACATAAAGAGGTAAATCTTGCGAATAATGCGTCAAACAAGTTTTTGTATTATTCAAAATTTTACATTTTTCGAAAGCCTGATCATGTTCTTTTTTACAATTCCAATTATAACTTCTTTTCAATAAAGAGAATAAAGGATTTGCATGTATGGATACATTTTTAACGAATTTACTGTAAAATGACAACATGCCCAAGAAAGATTTCAATTCTGAAATGTTACTCGGTTTAGGACATTTTTTTATACTTTCCAATTTATCCTCAAGGGGATAGATTCCATTTTATTTATTTTATGTCCCAAATAATTGATTTCATCAACAAAAAACAGAGATTTTTCTTTATTAATTGAAAAATTAAAATTAGATAATTTATTCATGACTGTCTCAATATCTGAATTATGCTCATTTACATCAGACGATGCTATAAGAATATCGTCTGAATATATTATTACATTTTTAAGACCGGAAAAAATATTGTCCATAGTTCTTTGGAAAATAGTCGCTCCGGACTTGATACCGAAGGGCAGCCTTTATATTCAAAAAGGCCTTTATGGGTAGAAATAACTGTCAATCTTTGAGATTCCTCGTCTAGAAGTATCTGATGGTATGCGCTTGAAAGATCAATTTTACTAAATATACTTTTACCAAAAAAAGAATGTAAAACATTATCGATGTTCGGCATCGGATATTTAACATCTTCGATAAGTGGATTTAAGGTTATCTTAAAGTCTGCACAAATTCTAATTTTGCCGTTTTTCTTAGGGACGCATACTAGCGGTGAAGCTATTGGGCTATCCACTACATTTTCAATAATATCATTATTCAATAAAATAATAGTTCTTCTTCAATTAAATTCCTAATAGCTAAGGGAGCAGGTCTAAATTTATAAATTTTGGCGCAAAATTATTTTTTACATTAATGTGTACGGAAATATATTTTATTGGCAAGACTATATCTTCGAAAAGTTTAAAATATTTATTAAAAATTAAATTAGTATCAAAATTATTATTTTGTTGGACATTAATTTGTACCATATCAAAAAATACTATCCAGTCTTTTCCTATGAGAAATTTATTATTTTTAATATCTGTTACTATTAAGTTTAAATGGCCTATTTTATTTTTAAATCTTACTTCTAATTTACATTCTCCAATAGAGGAAATTCCCTTTCCTTGATAATCAGTTAAATAACATTTAGACGGAAACAATTTAATATGTTCAAAATTTTTTAAAATAGATATTTTGACATAGTTGTTAAAGCCGCACCAGTGTCAATTTCTGCTTAGAATTTTAAATCGAAGACATACAAAATACTCTCAAATTTATAAGTCAGATATTCTATATTATTGATGGACTCAACATTCTTTCTTGAAAATGATTCTCCGTGGGCAGACGCTTCACTAGATATTCCTCTCTTTCTTTAAGAAAATATCCATTCTTAGATTTTGAATGATATACAGTTGATATATGTCCCAATTGTTTACAAGAATAGCAGAAAGAATAAAAAAAAACATTTGTCCGTATGATGATTCATTTTCCACAATGTTTGCACTTAGAATGTAATTTGTTTATTTCTTTAGTTTCAGCATAAGACTTCATTTTCAGCACATTACAATCTACCGTTTCTATTGTGGTAGCCATATTTACTGCCATATTAAAAATGAGCTCAGGCTCTTGCAGTAATCTTTTCAAAATAACTTGACTAGAAACTCCTGAAATGAACTTATCCCTCAGGTGTTCTTCAAATTTTAAGCCAAAGTTACACCTATTAGCCTGTTTTTTTTTATTTAAGGACATAGTCTTCTATTCTTTTGCCATGTTCCTGAACCAATTGACTGAATTCATATCTTTCAAAAATTATATTTAGCTTCGGTGTAAAATGAGCAATTAAAACACTCACAATTTCTTCGAATTCTAATGCACAAACATCTCTAGGTGCGATCAATTCTTTTAGAATACTATAAATATTCTCTCAAACAGACATAATAAAAAAGGGAACAATCTTCTTACCTTCGATTTCATTCACAAAGATGTACTGTTTGAATCGTTGAATATAATTTTCAAAAGGTTCTTCTTTCATTATATATGGTTCGAACGAAATCCTCGTCGCCATTGTTATTTTGCTTATTAAATAATTTATTAGAAATAGTATAAACACATTTATTTTAAACAAAAAATATATCAGAACATATAAAATAAAAGAAGTTTATTTACCTTCTTTAAAAATATTTACCTAAAAGCAATTTAACAAAACAAATTTAATCCAAAAATTAAACAACCAAAATTTACAAATCTCACGACAGAAAGTGTTTACTCTAGTCCTAGTCAAAACCCAATAAATAAATATATACACAATTTTATTGTTTTTATACGACTGCGTAACTCTAAGTCCATTTACATCAATAAACACTATACCTATGTAATTAAATATACCTAATAAGTGAAAATATAGAGGCAAACATAATGATGTTCTAAATAATATGTATGGTAATTACTAGACAAAACTAGCCACTTTAACCTGTATAATCGTCGGTATCCTCAAAATTTCGGGAAAATGTATAAATATAAATAAGATTATAAATAAACAGTCATAGTCAAAACTTAAGGAAGTTGTACCTTTTAACATGTATACCAGGATTCAGACAATAACTCTGAAAGATATTTAATACACAGTGATTTTATTGAAGACACGAGATTACCAAGGTGAAAAAATTGCCCATCTCTCTCTCCGTTTCTTTCAATAATAATAAAAAACTTATTATAGATACCACGCGCTAGACAATATTCTAAATCTCAATGTTAATTGTATGGTAAAATATTTTCTTCGAATATAATGATTTTTATGGTAAAAAAATGCCCTAAAACGCAGTCTAAATTAAATAGGTATTAAATTCTAATGGTCAATACGTGTATTTATCACATTCCATATATGTATGTATTTATAAACATTTGGTGTATAATAAAATAAATGTTTGATACCTGTTTGATTACAGGCGGATCCATATGGAACGAAACAGTCTATAGCTTTTTTTAGACTGCTTTTAGAAAAGAAAGGCTTCTATGGTCGAGGCAAATTGAAATCGTGGAAGATCTTCAAAGATTGGAAATTTTTCGCTGCTATGGGAAAGGTAATCTATTTTGGATGATTAACCTCTATACTTTATAGTAGCATATATAGTTCCCCTTATATTTAAGTTATATGTATTGATATCATGTAAATTTATAAATTATATAAATACGATGTCTCTGTGTGTGGATGATGCACGATTTCAACTCGGAGACTGTTGGAAGATATGAATTTTAGCGATTGTTCCAGACCTCAAAGGAGGAAGAAATCCAATAATTCAGGTTCTTTCTCAACCCTCTCCTTGGAATAAAAAGCAAAAGATATATAGAAATATAAATATAAATCCAAAATAAATATTATTTATGCCCTTTTACATAAATATTATTTTGTTATAATTCAGTAAACAGTAAACTTCCATTGCAGAAAGGAGAGTGTGTTTTTTTTTTAAAAACAAAGTCCAAAATTTAATAACTGTCTTTGTTTTAAAATATGCGTAAATTTTCAATTCATAAATATGAGACGCTCTGTGTTTCCTCACATATGTAGGTTTCTCGTAATATTCCGGAAATGGGTGAGGATTAAAAGATATACGTCTTATGAAGAACAATTATTTTGGATAGCTCTATCGATTTTCAATATAGTATAAAGGAAAAGAGATACAAAATTAATTTTAAATGTTTAGGTTGCTCTTCTCAAAATATAATTTTGTAATAAACAGCATGTGTGTGCAGCTTATTGGCGGTGGTCGCAACTACGTTAATCCGCGATTTATTTCTCATTTATGTGTCTTCAATGCGACTATTCCTCATGAGAAAACCATCCATTACATATACTCTTCAATTATCGATGGTCATCTCAATAGCTTTGAAGGCGATTTGAAGTCACACGCCAGCATTTTGACCACGATGACCATCAAGCTCTACCAGTTTCTATTAGAGAAGCTTCCACCCACTCCTACCAAATTCCATTACATCTACAGCCTTCGTGACCTGTCCCGAGTTTTCGGCGGTATCTGTCTGTCCACCGATAAATATTTCCAACAGTCATACCACTTTGTGCGTGTTTGGCGCAATGAGTGTCTTCGTGTCTTCCACGACCGACTCGTGTCTACCGAAGATCGTGAAATCACGCTTGTAAGTTGCGAGTGCTACTTAATTTTACCTTATACACTAAGAACTCCAAAATAAGCCATGATCCCATCTGATTACTTTTAATAATTTGATCTCCCCAATGTTGTCCTACACTACTATTAAAGTTATATAGATTGAATCAATGGAGGACTTAACAAAGATCTACGAGGGTGATTATACAAGATATCAATTTATTTTACTTTATCTATATAGCCTTGGCTGTGTCCTACCTTTAATGCCATTTTAGCTAGGTTCCTATATACTCTAGGATTTCTTACCCTGGAGACCGAAGTTCTTTCAAATATTTATTTCTCAATTCACACCTGTTTAATTTTTTACTGATCGTGGATGGACCACAACCTATTCATGTAATAATATCTCTAATAGACTTTGAATTTTCACAATCATACCAACAATGTTCTCATTCTCGAAATCATCTAAGTTTTATGCATTTTGCATTTTCTTGTACCATTCATCGCGTTTCTGTAATTTCATTAATACACTAAATGTATATAAATCAATTAAATGCAACATTTTCAACATGAAATTAATTTAGCACCAATGAGTAAACAAATATAAAGATGTTTATATGTAAATTAAATAATTGTTATATTTGGAGATATTTAATAATTTTAAAAATTACGAATTTTGATTAACAGCATCTTTGGCATTCCAAAATATTGGTCTTTGGGGTGAATACAAAACAATTCAAAGATTTAAAAAATAAATAAATGTATTATATTTATATATGTAGCGTGTTGATCGCTGCCAAGTTTACTACAAATATTATTTAATAATAAATTAATTCAATTTTTAGAATCAGGAAAAATAGGACAATCGTTGGAAGGAAATTTTGTTGTTCGACGCGCGCATCAAAGTCCAGACTGTGACTGGCCGGCCGCGCATGCGAAGCGAGCTGTTCTCGCACTGGCTGAGGCTTGTTGGCCGCCACATATTTATTAGAGTAAATATATTATTTTTAAATGTCAAAACTAATACATGATTTAATCATTTAAAAGGCGAGTCACAAGTGTGAGAGATCACAAATGAATATATTGCACAATATTCAAGCCAAATAGTCATATGCAGAACGCGCGCTGTTGCTAGAGGTTTACAGTAATTTCTATAAACTCTACTCTTTTCAATCACTAGAGACTTCCGAAAAAGAGAATGGTATGTGTATCAATACTCCTTGTTGTTGAGAGAGCCAGGGTTTCTGCAACCTTCCAGCGTCTAATTTCTCCATATGGCGAGATTTAACATGGAAAAAATCTGTGGCTTATCTCTGAGTGGAATGTAGACGGCAGTGCAATTTACATTGACTTTGTCGTCGGACTTTCCTGGAACGCCTAATGCTCCGCTGGCTCCACCTGCTATGTTTTCGGCCATTCAGTTTTAAATTACGACGCTGAAAATGGTAGAATGACTATTCCCTCAACCAGGGGGCGGCAACCTGCGGCTCTTTGGATGTGAAGCTGCGTGTAGTACTTTGAAAGGCACGATTATCACTGAAACTGAGGAGCTCTAAGAAAACTGTATCACCATGAGGTTTGGTGGATAGTCATAGGGAATATATGAAAAAACAAATATATTTTATACAAAATAAGTATTTAAAAATTTCAAATTGGGATTTCTCACTTTTTTCAAACATATATATTACTCTATATATATATATTAATTAATATATAGTTTAAACAAGTGTGGCCGGTTATTTATGGTTTTAAAAACTATTGTGTTTTCAGGATAAAATCGAAGAACTAATCGATCAGAATTACCATAGTGACAAAGGATCTATCATGAAAGACCCGATTATCTTTGGAGACTATCGCACCGCTGTGGAACCCAAGGAACAACGGTATTATGAGGACTTGGGTGATTTTGAAAAGTGAAGAAAATATTTGAAAAAGTAAGTCAAATATTTTATATTTAGTGGTATAAGAGATATTTTGTCATCTCATGTTTGTATGTAATAATGCCTGTGTTAAAATATTTATACTATATTACGCATGGCACTTTTATAGAAAACTAGCGAATAGACCCGGCTTCGCATGGTTTTTACTAGAGTTTGCCTAACGAACATTTGTGAAACAATATTTGCGGGGATTAGCATTAATTTTATACTGATTCCATTCTTGTCAAGATAAAATGACGTTTGTTACTCTTCTCCGCCAAAATAATGATTAACCCATTGTAAAGGTTTGAATTGCAGGTTTCTGAATATATAGCTTAACATATAAGCTATTCATAGAATGAAATTAGACAATTAACAAACCATTTAATAGAGAGAGAAAAATTGAGATTGAAACTGATTTATGGCAATGTCCATATAAGATTATATAAGTCTAAATACAGAATAAATATAAATATTAATATATATAAATAAGATTATATAATTTTAAATATATGAATAAATAGATAAAAATAATTGATAAATATACATATTTAAAACTATATACAAGGTCTTCATTGTATAGAGAGAGAGAAAATATTCTTAATTATAAAATTATAATATATAATTATTATATATATACTGACTCTATAAAAATTACCTAGCCTAGCGCGGCTTCTCTCCTAATGAATGTTTTCCAGGCGAATTAATAATTAATAACTATTGAGGACTCTCCAATTGATTTTTAAATTATTTTTTATTATTAATAATTTTGTGTTTTATTCTCAAATATTCATTTTTTTAATCATTCCACTCAGAAGCATAATAAGAAACAATCACCATATATTATATTTGTTAAAGCAATTTTCATTGGGCAAACATTTATTTGAGGAGAACCCGGTCGGAACCGGTTCATAATATTTAACTGTAAAATTTTATTTGGTTTAAAACGCATTATTTTATAGATAGATGGCGTAAGCCATCAGTAACTTTCAGTTGCCCGATAAGGAGATGCCTCTTTTTCTTTTTTAATTTATGAACCTTATCCCAGTACAATATCACATTTGTAATATTTTTTCATATATATACATACAGGTATACAGTCAGGTATATTTTCACTTGAATCCCTGCGTTGCCCGGATCTTTCGGCAAGTGAAAAATAATTCTAGAAAAAAATAAAATATTTAACATTTACAAACTGTATATTTGGGCAAGCATTCACTTCAGCAAGAATCTGGACTAATTTAAAACTTCTCCAAAGCTATATGATGAGGCTTAATGACAATGATTTAATATAATCAATTTTATTTTTATAATCCATTAGAAATTTAAAATTTATCTTTTCTCCAGGAAATTAATTCTAAAACCCTTGAATCTCTTTTACTAAAGAAAATTCTATGTTTTTTTTTTTTTAAATATATACGATATACTCGTATATATATCACATTAGAACTATGAAAAACCATTTATGTATTATAAGGTATATAGTTGATTTTTTTTATTTTTTATTTTTTGAAAATAGAGCAATCCATATTTAAATCATTAGATAATAAAAAGGCATATATTGGATTTAATAAAATATTTATTTGTCAATATTTCGGTTGGCGCTGAGCGCCAAACCTTTATCAAGGCATTACATTTTGTAAAAACAAACTCAGCGCCGCATAGTGTTATATATCACAGTTGAAATAATTTTAAAAATACAAAGTAGGTGGGGTAAATTTGTGCATGCAAAAATTATTATAAAAATTACAAACAGAATAAGTTAAATATCTTAAAATATTGAAGGAGAAAAATAATGAGGTCTATCCTAAATTTTAAAATATTTGTATTAAGTACATAAAATATGATTCATCAATAAATCATTAAGAGATAAATGTAAAAATATATGTATCTATTAAAACATTTAAAAATAAATAAAAATGATTCAAACAAAAAATTGTAAGAAATGTTTTAAAATTTTTAACTATAAAATGTGTGTATTTTAAAAAATGCATTTCAAATTTTATTGGAGATCGATTTATCTACGAGTAAGAAAAAAATATTATATAAGAAATGTATTAAAATGGAAGTTAAAACAATTATGGATGAATATATGATAAGAAATTCAATAAAAGGTGTAAACTAAAAATGTTTAATGTATTTAAACTTTTGCGTTTCAAGCGAAAAATGTAAAAATACCTAAACAAGTGGAGTGTATGGTTTAAAGGTTTTTACTAATGTGTGAAAATGAAATTTAAAAAACTGCGGTTATTACAACAAAATTAAAAAATCATTAAAGCAAAAATAAATAATTAAAACAATGTCATGTAATTAAAAAAAACGACATCTCTCTGCAGTTTCTGTCCCCGTGCTGGAAGAACCTCACCACTCTCGCTCCAGGACTACGACTGCACAATTCATTTACACGTCAGGTTACTCGGGTTTTATGATATATATATATATAACTCTTTAAAAGTTTTAAAATGTTATACACCTTGATAAAGGTTGGCGTTCAGCCAACTGAAATAATGGTAAAATAAATTATAGTTTGCTCTCTCTCCAATATATGTCTTTTTAATTAAATATAAAAAACTATAAAAAATATTTTCCCAATGTGTGTGAGTATCATTTTATTCGAATAGCTAGCGTTCAAGCAAATATTCGCTCTTTTTCAGGCTTAAATTAAGAAACATCGACTATTTTCTAACTAGGATCGCATTAAAGCTTACAATAAAAATGCAAAAATATATTAACCGTGAAATGAATTTTGTAGTTTTTATATATAAAATGCAATACGCAAAGAACTTCCTATGATCATTATTCATTTCGTTTGATAAGGTTCCCCAATAATGGGGGGAATGTTGTAGATAGTCCTCGAGTACAACAGCTCCCACAATCCCATGTCGCTGATTCTGTTCGACGATGCCCTCGAACATCTGACAAGAATTGTGCGCGTGCTGCGGTTCGACATGGGACATTTGATGCTCGTGGGGGTGGAGGGCAGCGGGAAGCAGTCCCTCTCCCGCCTCGCCTCCTTCGCCGCCGGCTACTCCACATACGAGATCATTCTCTCCCGAAGCTACAAAGAAGAGGACTTTCGAGAAAATCTCAAAGATCTTTATCATCAACTTGGAGTTGAGAAGAAATTGTTAAGTTTCTTGATCACTGATAACATCATTATTGAAGAAGGTAAGTATGGAAGACATGATGGCCTAAGGCAAATGAAATATCAGACCCTATTTAATAATATATTCAATTTAATTACACTTAATTATAATGATTTTGACTCTCAATTTAAAATATATAAAGAAAGCTTGCGCTGTGTTTAATAAAGAAACTTATTGCGAAATGTTTTTGAAATTTTATAAATGAAATAAAATTACCTTTTCATAAACATTTCAATTTACACACACAAATATTAAGAATATATAAATATTTTAAAACTATTTTATAAATTAATATCAAATACGTGTTATTTAGAAAATATTTTGAAATATCGTAATATAAACGTGCATATTTACTATGATAATCCTTGTGCTACGCGACAACGTTCCCATCATTTTTCAGCTGCTCAAAACAGACAACACAAAACGGACAAAACAAACAAAATTCGATTTTCGGAATGACTCTTAAAATTTATTCAAATTTTCGGTAATTGCATTTACATCATCAAAATGTTTTCCCTTCAAGCAAGATTTTACCTTAGGGAAGAGAGTTCAGGAGAATAGAGAGGTGGGGAAGTTCGGGAGTTTCGTTTTTCGCCAAATATTGAGCAACCCAAAGGGCCTTGTGAGGTCGAGCATTATCGTGTAACAGATCCAATTTTTTCCTGCTATAAATCAGGTCTTTTGAGTCTAATCGCTTAACATAAAGACGAAGAAAATTAAATTACACGTATTGTGCTATTGTTGAACCTTCTTCAAGAAATTCACAGTGAACAAGATATTTAAAATAAAAAAACATAATAGGCAAAGATTTCTATTTTTATAATTTAGTTTTTTAATATTTTGGACTTGGTTGTCCTTGTTCAACCCATTTATTTGATTGGCGTTTTGTCTCCTAGTCATGCACGTGAACCCATATCTCATCATTTGCGATTATTTGTTTCAGCATTTCTGAATTATTATGGTATCTTTCCAAAATGTTTTCACAGATTGAAAGTCTACCCTCTCGTTACATTAACAATTTATGGACAAACCGGGCCGTTATTCTAACCATATTGAAATAAGCTCGCTTATTATTTTTTTTGCAACAACCCGTACGATTTATCTACTATTGAAAAATAAATGTACACGTATCTCTCTTGAGGAATGTGTAGCGTTTTAAAATAATCTAATATGTGATAGTAAGTAAATATTATAAGAATGGCATCTCCTCATCATGTAACAGTTTCCCGATCAGGAAATGCCATTTTCTTAAGTTTACTATCTGATCTGGTAGATTCTTAGTGTTTTGTTATTTTAATATAATTAATGAACCATATTTCTAAATACTTTAAATAAGCTATTTATTTCAGGCTTAGATAAGCTCCTTCATAAAGATTTACCTATGATGGATCGCCATCCAACAATCTTCCTTGTATCTATCTAAAGACAATCGTGTTCCAGAATTTCTCGAATTGATCAGCAACATCCTCACGTCTGGATTCATGCCATCTCTCTACACTGACGATGAGAGAGAAGTGATACTTGAAGTAGTGTCATCCATATATGATCTGGAAGGGGATTCTGCCAAGAGACAGGCTTGGCAGATTTTCTTGAATCATTGCCGGAGCAACCTCCACGTGATTCTTTCTTTGTCTCCTATGGGAGAAACCTTGCGAAGCCGAAGTCAGAACTATCCAGCGCTAATCAAGAACACAACCATTGATTGGTTCACGCCCTGGCCCCAACAGGCTCTCACCCTTGTTGCCGATATTTCTTTGGAAAAGGTTTGTGAGTTTAATGCATCCAATTCATATAAAAACATACAATTTCCATTAGCATTTCAAAAAAGCTTAGGAATGGGAAATCTTTGAAAAAATTGTGGAATGTAATTTAGATAAGGAAATGCGGTCGATTGTGATCATCGATTTATAATCAAATACAATATTGATCTTTGCATTGATGTATTCTAATCCTTACCTCAAATAAGAGAAGCAATATAGAGCTTGAGAAAATGTTTCTGAACTGGTGAAGGAGTGGTAACACCGTCGAAGTCCAACAACTAACCCTCGAGAACTAATATCACCTGAGAAAATTTTACACTTCAATGACCCCCGAATCTTGCACATGACGATCCCATTAGAGAGTACAGGTATTCAAACACACTGGGACTTTGTAAGTGCAAATAGCGAACTGCTTTCCAGACGTTTACACATTTGGTGCACTTACAATAAAAGGCAGACACTAATTACTTGCCATTATATTATGTCCTGCACCACGTGTACTTGGAATAAGCAAAAGTTAAACTTTGGGCATAGAATATAGGTTGACTGTGTTTTGGCTTATTTAATATTTATTATAGAAAAGTTGAGAAATAACACATAAAGCGCCAACAACATTTTCATATAGTATAATACTCTTTTGGTATACGAGTTCATATTCTTACACAACTTATATTATCTATATTCCAAACTTTATACATATCACTTGAATCACTAATACACATGCGATGAAACACGCAATTTAGTTCAATTCAAGTCATATTCTATCACGTGTGTCACATTGCCACAGAGGCATTTGAGAAATTATTGGACACAGATCTCCGTCGCTAAGAGAGTTAATACTGGCGAACTAGGTATATTTTCCCAATATATACTTTCTCTCTTCTCTTTCTCTCAATATATACTCAGAGACAAAACTTAAAGAAATGCAAAGTATTTTATTTCTACGGTCATCTGTTTTTTTTTTTCAAGGAGACAGAGGCAGTTTATTCACACTTAGTTTTTATCGTGTGTTTTCAATAAAAGTCACTGTGCATCAAATATATTTCAGCATTATTGTCTGAATTCCGATATACATGCTAAAAGGTACAACTTTCTTAA
The DNA here is from genome assembly GCA_030710605.1 of Cordylochernes scorpioides. Classification (NCBI taxonomy): domain Eukaryota; kingdom Metazoa; phylum Arthropoda; class Arachnida; order Pseudoscorpiones; family Chernetidae; genus Cordylochernes; species Cordylochernes scorpioides. Next base: position 49,002,125 of record CP092886.1, read on the forward strand.
GTTTTGTCCATAAGTGTATTAAAATATACAAGTATCAGAGTCATCAACAATCAATTCTGTCATCGTTTGCTTTTGTGAATGGAATAAATACCAAAATATGGCCATTTCTTATAAGCATCGGTGGTTCATTGGTAGAATGCTCGCCTGCCACGCGGGCGGCCCGGGTTCGATTCCCGGCCGATAAATTTTTTTTTTCAATTTTTAAAACTCATTTATATTATTATTATCATATATATAAAAGTCAATGTCTGTTTCGCGATAAACTCAAAAACTACTGAACCAATTGGTACCAAATTTTGCCTATCGCTTTTTATAAACCTGAAGAAATTTTCGGCTACATTTTGATTATTATTTTCGGCTATTCATTTTTTTCATTTGAAGAACATTTTACGCGGAGTAAATAAGAGACGAAGTAACAATACCAGGTCAATTAAGCGACCAATGAGCGTTCTGCATTTTTTTTTTTTCAAATTGCTTGCGTACTTTTTTAAAATATCTTTTTATACTAATGTTACTTTTTTTTACAAAAGTATTGAGTATTGAGAGAGAAATTTATTTTGCTAAGTTACGGTAAGTGCAACAATGCAATTTAAAAAACTTTACAAAATTAGCGTTTCTGTATGTGAATAATGGCCTTCGTATTTTTTATTAATTTTTGTTTTGGCCTTTGTTTTTTTATCTCTTTTTTTAATCGTTTAAAATTCAGTCGTAGTCATTAGCAAAAACATATGTTTGCCTAAATACCAAATCTCTTTTATTTTTTACAGAAAAATATTTACATGCCAGTATTTTGGGTTAATTATTTTTATAAACCTATTTTTCTTATTCTTACTGAGAAGATAGGCATCGCAGTCAAGATCCATCGCAGTCACTCACTCAACTCAGGAAATTTAAAGGGTTAATGCGCTGGGGCGGGTACCTCGGGGGTTGAGTGGTAAAGCTGCCATCTATTTAAACTATATTGATTTTGAAGCAACTAAATGGATTGCAAAAAATAATTGAATCAAATACCTAAACACTAATATAATACCATTTTTGCCATCACACATACTTTTTTGCCTGTGGTTTATGTGTTACTTCTGTATTGCTATTCTATGGCACTTCTACTATTTATTATTGATGTACTTTCAGTATGAAGAAAATTGCACCCGGGGAATTCTCGGGCGAAGCCAGGTCATTTTTTCTAGTATATATATATTATCCATCGCATAAAATTTAACTTTAAAAATTGTTTTGAAACGAATAAAATTCAGCTGATACAAATTACACTTTGATCGATATCATTTAAAAAAAACAAATGTGGGATCAAAATTCCATTTTAAAAATCTAAATTTTTTATAATAAATGAATATTTTTATATATTATTAATCCCTCTATATATAAACGTCAGTGTATGTATATTGGGTGATCTATGTCGGCTATACACGTCCACAATACGTAACTAATCTGACTGAAATTTTAACAGTATATAGAGTAGAATCTGGAAAAACTTATAGCGAAAATTTCAGGTCTCTTTCCCGAATATTTTTCGAGTTATTTGCAAATTGCGTTGCAAATTTGCCTTTTCGCTCACAAGCAGCGCCTCTAGCGGTGAAGATGGGAGGTAATATCAGCTGACCTAATGTACATGTAAAACGTGTTTTGACAGGACATAGAGAAAAATCTGGAAAAGATATTTATCGGATTTTTAGCCAATAAAAAATAAAATTGACAGGTTTGGGCTAAAATAGTTGTTTTTTTTTAGTCAGAAAATGATGATGACATATTGCTGTATCATGTTTGATTATCAGATACTAAATTATATCGGGAAAAATTCCAAAAAGCTAAGACCACGGGTGAAGCCAGTTCATTTTTATTGTGCAGGAACAAAATTCTAACAGAAAAACATTCATTCGAGCAGAAGACACAAAGCCAGATCATCTTTTATAAAAGTATCGTTTCTCTGACACAAAGTTTGGAGCGGGACGTTTCACAAGAGTGACATCCACGGCGCCAATTTATAATTATAACGAATAGTATTTGATAAAAAAACATTTAATCGGGTAAAACCTGGGCGTTGCCCGGGTCATTCGGTAGTAGTCAATAAAAATATGCTATTTATCTTGGAATTTTCAAAAGACAATAAAACAAAGTACTGAATTCGATATATTTTTGCATACTAAATGTAAATAGTAGGGATAAAAAAGACCCAGCTTCATAGATACCTTCATTTTGAATTTTTGAAAAAAATATTTTCAGGTGTTTTCAAAAACAATAAAATGTTAAAAAAACAACTATTTCAAGGAAACTCCAGTGACAAGGCCTAAATACTCCAGTAACAACACTCATTGTAATATGTCAGCAAAATCTCGAGTGCGGCGGCAACACTTGCCTTTCGTTTTCCATCTATCGAAATGGTCGTTAAATGGTCTCTGAATCGTCGTTGTAACTTTGAGAATGTGTTGAGTTCTCATATTAAATTTTCATTAGGAATTTGGAGACTTTTTACATATCTGATTCAGATGCTTGAAACATCACAAATATTTGTTATACAAGTTTATTTTCAAAGTATTTGAATTTGTGGCGTCACCCCTAGTAAATAATAAAAACTAAAGCGGCTTTCTGAATATTCTTACAATGTTTTAAAATCGTAAAGATAGAGGTTGCCTGGCCGGCATTCATATTTCTATGAAAAATAGACACTTCGACCAGTTAGAGTTTAACGCCTTGCCAAATGCTTTATTTTCACCTACTTCTCCTGACGAAGACAAAAGATTTTTGTCGAAACGTTGAGAGAAATAAAAAACTCTAACTGGCCGAAGTGTCTATTTTTCATAGAAATATGCTTTAAAATATTCTAAATGCCTTTTTATTTCAGTCATATGATCAATTATCAATACATATTTGTGTGAAATTTATATTATTAATCCAGTAGTTTTTAATGAAAGATTTGAACATGTTAACCTCTCATTTCCTCTTTATAAATATAATAATAATTTCAGTTTTATGTTTGTGTTTCAGCTATATTTAGTTGAGGACCGATACAAACAAGGTATTTCTGATCATATGGTTCATGTCCATTGTCTCTTGAAGGATACAATAAACGTTTCCTTCAGCAACTTAGAAAATATAATTACGTCACCCCCAAAAATTACATCGACTACACCGAAACCTATAGAAAGCTGGTGATTGATCGCGTTGAGCTACTCAAAAAACAGGTGAGTGCAAGTATAATACTGCAATATATTATGAAATTCCTGAATTCTTTTTGGAGACATTCCATTCTATTGATAAGAAAAATTAATTAAATGTAGAAGAGAATAAAAATACTAAAATTAAAGAAGATAGCACGAATATCCCCCCGTTAAAAAATGCATCTAAACAATCAATTTTATCAAAAGCATGAAATCGTGAGGTGAAGAGTTTCTTGTAAAGTTAAAAAAAGCATTTAAGAAACTCTTTGCTCGAAAAAACATTTGATAATATACTTCTTTAGGGGATTATCCAACTCACAATGCATTTAAACCTATGCAGAACTCACAGGTGGTGATAAAAGAATAAGTCACAAAACCAGCTTTAGCAAATTCAAAGGCCAGTCTGATACCACGGTTTCGGGCTGTGGTCCCCATGCTGAGGCGATATATCCTAATAGAGGAGT
>CP092886.1:49005861-49046558 GCA_030710605.1 Cordylochernes scorpioides
GATCAAATAAATGACTTGGTCGTAAAGGTGAGTGTAACTAGGAGGTCTTGGAGTTATATAATATTAGAGCACTAGCTTTGTGTGTGTGTGTCGCAAATGCAGCATAACATTTCAAGAATAATTCAACCTAAATCTATCGGTGTTAATGAAATTGATTTCGCGCGCGCGTCTCCACCATTAAAATTCGCCATTACAAAAAAAAAAAAAAAAAGATATAATACCTCAGCTAACTAAAATGCACAAAGATTCTATAAGCCTAATATAAAAACTATTCATAAATAAAACTATGAAAACATTGTTTTTATTAGTACAGATAGAAAATTGACAAAAATAGAAATAATTTAAATATTATATAAAAAAATAGAGAACTTTCGTGAATTTAACCCCTACGATCTTTTATATAATATAAAACTTTGTTGTATTCGATGCAAACACTGAGATGAAAACATTACACCCTAATTGGCTAATGAAATCAATGCTAATTGAATTAACAAGGTCACATGATAGTAGCAAACCAATTAGCGGTCGAATAAGCCGGACACCATTATGAACATGTTAAGGTGTATACTGAAACGATATACAATAATGAGGCGATGAAAATGTAATTGGAAAAGAGGTCAAACATATAAAATAAATTTAAAAACAATAGAAAAAAATAAAAGATAAGTGGGTCAGGTGTTGATATTAAAAATAAAGAAGGCATCTCCTGACCACGAGCACATGTGCTTTTTAGATGGCAGAGCGCCATCTAGTGGAGCAAAAATAAACTTAACGTTTATTCAGCTTGCTCCGTGATATTTGGCCAACCCAATTTCTTGATAAATCAAGAAAAGCCATCCACGAACGCGTTTCGAGCTGTTGGCGCTCGTCAGCGTGGAGAAGGCTGTAGATCTAGATGGCGCTCTGCCATCTAAAAAGCACATGTGCTCGTGGTCAGGAGATAAAATAAATATTATTGTAAAATAAAATAATTAATTCAATTTCTCTTCTGAAGGCAATTTTGTTCTATTTTGAAGTTCAATACAAAAGATTATTACTATATAGATTATAAATTTTTGAAATCTCTCACATTTAATAAATAAAATAATTAAAGCGCAATTTTCTTTTTAAATAAAATAAATTCTACTGTACTTACTGGGAGAGTTTATTACTGATGAGCTTGGTGTTTCCTATATATTTTACCATCGCGATAAAGACAGTAGAAAGTTTGTTTTAGTAAAAAAGAATATTTATTTAGAGTTTTAATGGTTTAATGTCACGCATACCGCGAAATATTGTTTTTTTTTTTCAATGTTCCCATTAACGCAATCTTTGTGCGTAGATTCGCCAACGGGATATCTCCCTGATCACCAGGAAGAAATACAATACCAGTCTTATTATCGACGTACATTCTAAGGATATAATCGAGAGGTTTATTAAGGAAAACGTCATCGAACCCAATGACTTTCTGTGGGAGAGTCAGCTCCGCTTCTACTGGGAACGTGCCACTAATGACCTGACGATCCTCCAATGTACCGGATCATTCGCCTACGGCTACGAATACATGGGCCTGAACGGCCGTCTGGTCATCACGCCTCTAACCGACAGAATCTACCTGACGTTAACTCAAGTAAGTTGCTGCCGAATGGCCTTTCTTCATTTTGAATGGAAAACTACGTTTGAGATTATATTCACTCAACTTTGAAATTAGCGATAACTATTAGCGAAGTCTTAGAGGTTACATATAACTATAATTCTTTAAACCTTCTGCCCTTATATCAAACAAATTATTTACACCTACATTTTTAATGAATTTTTTATATGATGAGGGATTCGACAGCTAACATTTTTGTTCCTGGAAATCGAAGACTAAACTTGCCTGTGCGTAATTACTGAACAATTTCCTACTGTGATTCTATAAGAGGTTGCGGTCCAGGCCCTATCCATGAACCTCGGGGCAGCACCCGCGGGGCCTGCGGGGACCGGCAAGACGGAGACCACCAAGGACCTGGCCAAAGCCCTCGGTCTGCTCTGCATCGTTACCAATTGTGGAGAAAACACGGACATACTCTCCATCAACAAGATATTGGCCGGACTCTGCCAATGTGGCGCTTGGGGATGTTTCGACGAATTCAATCGCATCGATGTTTCCGTCCTCTCCGTTATTTCGACTCAACTCAAAATAATTCAAGATGCCATGATTCAAAGGATAAAGACTTTTAAAGTAAGCTTCCCTCTTATAAAATTAGACGGATTTACTAAATTCAAATATTAATTCAAATTACGAAATCAAAATTTTATAAATATATTATTTTGAAAGATTTAAATCACACAGGCGCTAAGTACACAAAGATTTCAGCATCATGAAAACGTGACGTGAAACGCTTACATAGACCTGATATTATCTAGCGAGAGTTGAAGTATAAATATGGAATTTCGTACTTAAACAATTCCGCGATTAAATCACATGATATCAGTTAAATATCTTTAGGTATTTGAAACTGAAGTTATTGCAAAGAATAGTGTTCACCTTAGACGTGAACTAGAGACAATAAAAAATATATTTACTGGCGGAAGTATCTTTAATTTGAGAACTAGAGACAATAAAAAATATTTACTGGCCGAAGTATCTTTAATTTGAGAACTAGAGACAATAAAAAATATTTATAACTAGAGACAATAAAATTATTTACTGGCCAAAGCATCTTTAATTTGAAGAACTATGAATTCCGGCCAGATAGCCTCTATCTTTACGATAAATATAACCGTTCTGCATGATATTGGGTTGGAACAAAAATAATGAAATATTTTAAACTAATTTTATAGCGCGATATTTTACTTTAAAACTTTTATAAAATAAATTTTGAAAATTAGTAAGATTCTATATTCATTTTTGCAATGAGAAATAAATTTGCTCATCATAGTTTCATAAAATTTGATATTAAAAAAATGAACTTACTAAAGGCCATTTTAGCATCATCTTGGGTTGTGAAGTATTTTTCACGTAGGAAATGGTTGAGTTGATTGAAGGAGAAGTAATCGGGTAGACGAGAGATCGGACCAATATGTATGTGTAATCAAGAGTCGAATGGCCCAACTTATGTTGCTTTTGCAGTTTCATCATTGAAACGAGTGGCCAAGAGTTGACGTGGAAAAGAGACGGTCCTTTATATTAATCAATGCTGGGCAAATTCTTCATAGTTTTTGGTGCAATTATTTTGTTATGATAATACTTTTACAATATTTATGGTTTCTCCAGATCCAGGGAACTGTGATGGATGAATCCAGCCGTAGGCCAACAAAGAGTACTATAACCTTCTGGGGCACATGTATCTCCGAGAATTGATATGGAGCTACATCTTGGTCCAACTATTACACTGAAAGTTGCCGTTTGTCATTGAGAATCCATTTCTATTCCCAAGTCACAATACGCTTTGGAACCGGATCGTTCTTTTTGCGTAGAAATAACAACGACAACACATCAAAACAACGAAATTTCTCTCCTTTAATTCACATATACTTAACACATTAGTCGATATTTTTTAACATTAGCATAAGGGTTTTTAAATTGAACAATCGGCTATCTCTCTAAATTTATATAAAAATAACTATTATATCAACCAAATGATTTCTTTTCCCTCTCGATATTCAAAACATCTCTGTTGCCGTTTTCGATAGATGTTTTAAAAGTAATTATTTTTTCTATTAAAGAAATAGAAGTATATAGATGCAATAATTAGGAAAGTACATTACAATATTTTTCAAAAACAATGTGCGTTATATATTATACTAGCGGATGTACCCGGCTTCGCCCGGGTTTTACCCTAGTGAAAGTTTACCTAACCAGTACTTGATAAAAATTATTTTTCGAGCATACATCCACTCTCTACTTAAACCTTTTTATAAAGATAAGCTGTACCCGTTCACACGTTGCTGTGTTTGTACAAAAAGGCAGTTTTGATACCTCAGACATAATTTATTAATGATAAAATGTATACAATACATCAAAATGAAAATTAATAATGAAATTATCCCTACATATAAGTCATTTGAATATAACATATGTACAAAACATAGATATACATAGTTAATGGTAGAATAAACTTGCTTCTTTATTTGTGATATTAAACAATATGGCAAACGAATTTTAATTGAACAACAATTTTGTAATTATTAAATATCATCATGAAATGAATAATATTTGATGATTGATGGTGAACTTTTAAATCGGTAACCTCAAGGAGATAGCCATTTTAAAGCACTAATATTTGAATTAGTTTTACTTAATATATTAGCCCTGAAAGACCCAAGGTCATCAGGCGTGGAGCAGACTTCCTGCCAAAACCTAAGCCTATCTCCGTCGCAATGAGGGCGCTGCTTGCGAGTTAAATCTACAAATCTGCAAATAACTCTAAGAATATTCAAGATATTCAAGAAATTATTTTTCAAAGACCTTCCCGGGTATATACCTAATAATATCCCAAAATTTCACGGCGATTGGATGTATGGTTTTTGAATCTATAGAGTACAAACATACAGACAGACATTCAATCTATTTATATAAAATTGAATGTCTGTTTGTTTGTTTGTTTGTACTCTATAGATTCAAACACCATACATCCAATCGCCGTGAAATTTTGGGATATTATTAGGTATATCACCGGGAGGGTTTTTGAAAAATAATTTCATGAATATCTTGAATATCCTTAGAGTTATTTGCAGATTTGTAGATTTAACTCGCAAGCAGCGCCCCCATTGTGACGATGATAACAAGTTTTCTTATCACTAAGTTTGTTATCTTAAATATTATTTATCAAAAGTAAGATTATCTCAGGATGACACGGCAATGTGACACGGGAAAAAATGTTCACTAGATAAAACTATGATTTCCTATATGATATAAAAAGCCAACAATGAAGAGTGAATGTAATATAAAAAGCCAACAATGAAGAGTGAATGTAAGATAAAAAGCCAACAATGAAGAGTAAATGTAATATAAAAAGCCAACAGAGTGAATGTAAGATAAAAAGCCAACAATGAAGAGTGAATGTAATATAAAAAGCCAACAATGAAGAATGAATGTAAGATAAAAAGCCAACAATGAAGAGTGAATGTAATATAAAAAGCCAACAATGAAGAATGAATGTAAGATAAAAAGCCAACAATGAAGAGTGAATGTAAGATAAAAAGCCAACAATGAAGAGTAAATGTAATATAAAAAGCCAACAATGAAGAATGAATGTAAGATAAAAAGCCAACAAAGAAGAGTAAATATAATATAAAAAGCCAACAATGAAGAGTGAATGTAAGATAAAAAGCCAACAATGAAGAGTAAATGTAATATAAAAAGCCAACAGAGTGAATGTAAGATAAAAAGCCAACAATGAAGAGTGAATGTAATATAAAAAGCCAACGATGAAGAATGAATGTAAGATAAAAAGCCAACAATGAAAAGTGAATGTAATATAAAAAGCCAACAATGAAGAATGAATGTAAGATAAAAAGCCAACAATGAAGAGTGAATGTAAGATAAAAAGCCAACAATGAAGAGTAAATGTAATATAAAAAGCCAACAATGAAGAATGAATGTAAGATAAAAAGCCAACAATGAAGAGTAAATGTAATATAAAAAGCCAACAATGAAGAATGAATGTAAGATAAAAAGCCAACAATGAAGAGTAAATGTAATATAAAAAGCCAACAGAGTGAATGTAAGATAAAAAGCCAACAATGAAGAGTGAATGTAATATAAAAAGCCAACAATGAAGAATGAATGTAAGTTAAAAAGCCAACAATGAAGAGTAAATCTCTATTTATATATATAAAAGTCAATTTCTGTCTGTCTGTCTGTTTCGCGATAAACTGAAAAACTACTGAACCAATTGGTACCAAATTTTGCATGTCGCTTTTTATAAACCTGAGGAAAATTTTCGGCTGCATTTTGATTAGTATTTTTGGCTATTTCTTTTTTTCATTTGAAGAACTTTTTTTTACGCGGACTAATCCGGAATGGAATGAATACCTAAATATGGCCATTTTTTTGCGCATCGGTGGTTCAGTGGTAGAATGCTCGCCTGCCACGCGGGCGGCCCGGGTTCGATTCCCGGCCGATGCATTTTTTTTTACAATTTTTAAAACTCATTTATATTATCTTATATATATAAAATTGAATGTCTGTCTGTCTGTTTGTCTGTACTCTATAGATTCAAAAACCATACATCCAATCGCCGTGAAATTTTGGGATATTATTAGGTATATCACCGGGAACGTTTTTGAAAAATAATTTCATGAATATCTTGAATATCCTTAGAGTTATTTTCAGATTTGTAGATTTAACTCGCAAGCAGCGCCCCCATTGTGACGATGTTAACAAGTTTTCTTATCACTAAGTTTGTTATCTTAAATATTATTTATCAAAAGTAAGATTATCTCAGGATGACACGGCAATTTATTTGCGACAAGAATAATGATACAATTCCAAGGCGAAGATACTATTCCTTTAACTTCCAATTACCGAGGGAACCAATTAATATTGATTTTATTCAACTTATCGAGTATTTCTCAAGGGATCGGGAAAAAATGTTCACTAGATAAAACTATGATTTTCTAATGTAGAAAATTAGGAAAGACAAAATTCAGGATGACAAGGCACACAGGGACCGGGAAAAAAATGTTCACTTTATCGAGAGATTCAAATTTACGAGTTTCAAATTATCAAAATATATCTTTTTTATTTTTTAATAAGTTTTTAGAGAATTGTTTTAACAAATGTTCGCTAGACAAACCTTTACTCGGGTAAAACCCCAGTTATATATATATATATATATATATATATACTAGCGGATGTGCCCGGCTTCGCCCGGGTTTTACCCGAGTGAATGTTTGTCTAACGAACATTTGTTAAAACAATTTTCTATAAACTTATAAAACGTACTCGGCTTCGCCCGGGGTTTTACCCGAGTAAAGGTTTGTCTAGCGAACATTTGTTAAAACAATTCTCTAAAAACTTATTAAAAAAAAAAAAAAAGATATATTTTGATAATTTGAATCTCTCGATAAAGTGAACATTTTTTCCCGGTCCCTGTGTGCCGTGTCATCCTGAATTTTGTCTTTCCTAATTTTCTACATTAGAAAATCATAGTTTTATCTAGTGAACATTTTTTCCTGGTCCCTTGAAAAATACTCGATAAGTTGAATAAAATCAATATTAATTGGTTCCCTCGGTAATTGGAAGTTAAAGGAATAGTATCTTCGCCTTGGAATTGTATCATTATTCTTGTCTCAAATAAATTGCCGTGTCATCCTGAGATAATCTTACTTTTGATAAATAATATTTAAGATAACAAACTTAGTGATAAGAAAACTTGTTAACATCGTCACAATGGGGGCGCTGCTTGCGAGTTAAATCTACAAATCTGCAAATAACTCTAAGGATATTGAAGATATTCATGAAATTATTTTTCAAAAACCTTCCCGGTGATATACCTAATAATGTCCCAAAATTTCACGGCGATTGGATGTATGGTTTTTGAATCTATAGAGTACAGACAGACAGACATTCAATTTTATATATATAGATTTACTCTTCATTGTTGGCTTTTTATCTTACATTCATTCTTCATTGTTGGCTTTTTATATTACATTTACTATTCATTGTTGGCTTTTTATCTTACATTCACTCTTCATTGTTGGCTTTTTATCTTACATTCATTCTTCATTGTTGGCTTTTTATATTACATTCACTCTTCATTGTTGGCATTTTATCTTACATTCATTCTTCATTGTTGGCTTTTTATATTACATTTACTCTTCATTGTTGGCTTTTTATCTTACATTAACTCTTCATTGTTGGCTTTTTATATTATATTTACTCTTCATTGTTGGCTTTTTATATTACATATACTCTTCATTGTTGGCTTTTTATCTTACATTCATTCTTCATTGTTGGCTTTTTATATCATATTTACTCTTCATTGTTGGCTTTTTATCTTACATTCATTCTTCATTGTTGGCTTTTTATATTATATTCTGACCAAAATCTATCTGTGAACTTCACACAGTGAACTTCACACAGACAGAATAAGGCAATTATATAAGTAGATTTACTCTTCTTTGTTGGCTTTTTATCTTACATTCATTCTTCATTGTTGGCTTTTTATATTACATTTACTATTCATTGTTGGCTTTTTATCTTACATTCACTCTTCATTGTTGGCTTTTTATCTTACATTCATTCTTCATTGTTGGCTTTTAATATTACATTCACTCTTCATTGTTGGCTTTTTATCTTACATTCACTCTTCATTGTTGGATTTTTATATTATATTTTTAGATTGAGATTATTAGCTAGTATGTAAAAAAATTAACTCTGTTGAAATTTAATTTTGTATTTATATATAAATAAAATTAACTCTGTCGATTTTTTTTTGTATTTAATCGATAACAGCGAAGTTACGCATGTTAATGTTAGGAAATATATTTTGATGTTAAGCAAAACCTGCTCCATCTCGTTTTACATAAATGTTGAAAATTTGGTTGAAATTGATGCATTGTAACGAAAGTTTTTAGCGAACACCATTTATGAAATTTGCATTTTATTAATATAGATTTTATTTATCTCTCTACTTAAAACATTTCACAAACGTGGCTTGTGTTGTCTCCAGTTTGAGAACATGATGATATATCTGGACCCCAAGGTGGGATTCTTCGTCACCATGAATCCTGGGTACACCGGCCGAACAGAGCTGCCTGAGAGCGTCAAGTCCTTTTTCCGGCCTGTCGTCTGCATCGTACCAGACCTCCAGCTAATATGTGAAGTTATACTCTTTTCCGAAGGCTTCAGTATGGCAAAGGTACTCTATATTTTTCTGGTATATATATTTATTATATAAAATAAGGGATTATGTGTGTGGGATTTGCATTAATGTTGAACGGGAAATTCTGTTACCATAATGTGTCTAGAGTGGTAAGGCACTAGAATCAGCAGACTATATGGATCAAAAATAGATCGAACCGGAATAACATGAGTAAGATGGTACAAGCAAGTTCAGTAAGGTCAGACCAGAGTTCGGCAGCATTACTCAGCTAACCACTGTCCTGAAAACTGCCTTTTTAATCAAACCAAGGGTAGTTATATAATGAGAGAGCGGAAGCCATATATAAAATTGCGTCATCTGTAAAAGTATATATTCCTCAAAGAGAAAGTGTTTACATATATTTCTACAATAGCTTTTTTTTTCTTGTTAAATCCCTTCTTTCCGTCTTGCTTGGCATATACCAGTTTAGTTCCTTTACTTACTGGTATCTATTAAATTGTTTTATTTTCTTTTTGGTTATATATTGTTGTGTTTTGTGGATAATTATTAAAAATGTTTGTGTGTGATCATATTTATAGTTACTAATATACAAAGATAATTTTCATATTATATAGATAACATAAAGTCGCAGAAGAATGGTATACAGGTTGGCTTTGGTCTGAATTTGCCAGAACTAGTGTTGTAGAAAATTCTTCATCACCTTAACGTTCTGTATTAGAGTGATTGAACAAAATGAAAATTTACGGGAGAGGTTGCTTTTTTGATATATATGTCGAACGAATTGATATAAAAGAAGAATAGGTTATTTTATTAAAAGTCTTCATATTTTATAATAGAGAGAGATAAGTTATATAACAGTTATTTTATTTTATAACAAGAGAGTCTAACAAAATATTTTCAGAAATAAACTTTTTAAAAGTCAGATAGTCACAGCTACTGAATTTTAAACCAAAAGCAGTAACAGAGAGATCATGCTTAACATGAAGAAATATTTCCTATGTTGGATTATAATGCTATCCTAAATGATTGATAAGCTAATATGCGCAATATTTGAAATTTTCTGTTTTCAGAAATTCAAAATTAGCGCGAAATATTATATTACTTTAATATGACGTTAAAATCTATTTTATGATATTTCCTCTGAGCGTCTATATGAAACAATTTTCTTTATTTTAAGACAGAAGAAATGCTCACTTATGATCTTCCACATTTATTCTATCGAGAAATATTATTTCTGTGTATTTAAACATTTTGTACAATGCCTGCTATATAGAGAAAACAGCCCAATGCTGTGTGTTTCACAACCGACGAGCGTAGCACTACTGTTTCTTTTTACTATTCTGTATCGATAGTAAAAATAATACTCTACAAAATGAGATCAAAAAAGGTTTTTAATTCCGTATTTGACTAGACCGTGACCATAAATGGCCATCAAGCGAGGATTATAAAATTATTGAATAGAACACGGCTATCCTTTTCGCGAAGTGCTGTGTTTCTTAGTGAAGACATGCGATGAAATTGCTCAAGAAACCAAAGCCACATGTTTTTGCCCTCCACTTACCTGACATCATCGAGTTGCATATCACAATTTCACATCCTGTTTGAAATCACATTTGCCTAGATTACGTAGTTTATCCTTATTTTTAATAAAATATAAAATAATATTGAAATCTATAAAAATAATCTATCGTACTCATTTACATATTTATATATGGAAAATACTCTCAGCTTTCAAATCGAACATATATACATACATTTATTAATCTTTTTTTTTTTTTAATTTTAGATATCAAAATATAAAGATGTATAAACAAGTATGTGATAGGAGGTTTTTCTTAAACAAACATTAGTTTATGGAGAAAAGTTGCTGACTCTCATTTTGTTGGAATTTGACATTTTGTCACAATGTACGATATTTTTCTAATCATCTTACTCCATCTTCTAGATACTGGCCAAGAAGATAACGGTCTTCTACAACCTATCCAGCCAGCTGCTCTCTCAGCAGTTCCATTACGATTTTGGGCTGCGATCGATGAAATGCGTCCTCATGATGGCTGGAGATCTAAAGCATGATTCCCCCAATCTCAAGGAGGTAAATAGTTTAAATACCTCATTGATTTCTAAGTTATTTTGCTACTCTTTATTTTGGTTAAGTTTTTTGTGTTTAGAGATGACTAAAGGTCTAAATTAAACATTCATTGATTGATGATTTACATTGGTTTGATGAAAAAATCTTTTGATTTTCAATTATGGTTCCTTCCAACTCCACCCTCTTATATTTCGGCGATGCTATCAATTATCGTTTGAATACTAATGCATTTAGGCATTAAAGGTTATGGAAAAAACGAGGCATATCTGGCATTGATGAATAACAGCTGGCCTATAGACCAGTTCTTGCTGTGTCATTGGATCAACACGGAATATAAATGTCTCCGAAATATCATCTAAAATTATATTTTTTTTCAGTAAAATATTCTAAATTCATATAAAAAAACTATTATTTAAATATTCAGTTTTAGTATTCAACTACAATAACATTCAAGGGCTTCTTTTAATCGATGTCACTAACGTTTTCTGATCAGTTCCATATTAGTAAAATTGGAATATTTTGCAGGCATGGTAAAGGGCTAATAGCTGATAATAATGCATAAAATACAGAATATTCTCATCTTTTAAGAAAACTGTTCCTAAGGAATTCATTCTTCCCTTTTTTTAAGATACACAATTCCTTGTAAATATCAAAAAATATTTTGAAAGATGAAGGTAAATTAATAATCTTTTCAGATTTTGAAAGTTCTCGTGTTCATGTCAGCTGCCTTGTGAAATAGAGATAACCTTTGTTAAGAAAATTAATTTTATAGTTTTTTTTATTGAAAGAATTAAAGTTGAATTTAGCTAAATATGTAGAGATATAGGAAAGGTTACGATAATTGAGAAACTGCGCAAAATATTTACTGCTTATCTAGGAAAAAGACCCAAAAATCTTCGCAATGATTTATTATTATTTAGATGTCCTCATGTTTTATAAAGTTTCGACTTTTGAAAACATCTAGGCTTACACGTTTAGCTCTATTTCTGCGTCCTAGAAAATTTGCTGCAGGAGAAGCTCGTTACATCTATATATATAAAAATCAATGTTTGTACGTTTGTTTGTATGTCCGGTATACAAATTCGCAGTAGTTCACTAATTCAAACCAAAATTTCCATACATAGGTAAAAGAAAAACGGGGAAGGCGATAGGCTATTTTAAAAAATATATAAATCAATTATTAAAACTATATATTCAAATTATTCTACTTAGCTCGCGAGCAGCGCCTCTAGCGGTGAAGATGGGAGGTAATATCAGCTGACCTAATGTACATGTAAAGTTTGGAGCGGGACGTTTCACAAGAGTGACATCCACGGTGCCAATTTATAATTGTAACGAATAGTGTTTGAATAAAACATTTAATCGGGTAAACCCGGGCATTGCCCGGGTCATTCGTCTAGTATTTTTATATTTAAAGGATACATTTACGTACAACGAACAAGTCCTCCACCTTATATATTTATAATTTTTAAAATTATTCATAATTGTATATTTTAAAATATAAAGGTCTCCTGATCGTGCAACTAAAAGTTACCGATGGCTCGTGCCATCTATTAAATAAATACCAACTGTATATAATCTTTGTTTTTTTTTTTAATTCTTCCAGAATTACACCCAAATTGCTCAAAGACCAGTTTATTTGGTCGACTAGGTACAGCTTTCTCCACGCTAATAGGGTCAACAACCTGAAACGCGTACGAGGTTAGCTTTTCTTGATTAATCAGCAAAGGGTATTGGGCTAATTCTGGAATAATTGAAAATCAACGATTAGTTGATATTTAGACTGAAAATGGTGAAATCCACAATTAACCTTTTGCTGCACGATTTTTCTGTACAATTTCACCTTTTACTATTTTAAAATGATAATTTATAACAACATATAATTTTAATAATAATATACAGTAGAACTTGGATAATTCGAACTTCTTTAATTCGAAAACCTCTTTAATTCGAATATTTATCTTGGTCCCTAGAAGCCTTAAGCCTTTATTCAAAACATCTTTAATTCGAATTTTTGGATAATTCGAATTTTTTTACGGTCCCTTGGGGTTCGAATTATCCAAGTTCGACTGTATTTGGTAAAGATAGAGGCTGCCTGGCCGGCATTCATAGTTCTTCAAATTAAAGACACTTCGGCCAGTAAATCTTTTTTATTGTCTCGACGTTTCGACAAAAACACAAAAACAAAAGATTTTTGTCGAAACGTCGAGACTATAACAAATATTTACTGGCCGATATGACTTTAATTTGAAGAACAATAAATTTGGTGGCGATCTAGTCGAATTTGTATAGGGTTTATTAAAATGGTGTGTTTCGACAGGACATGATCATAATGAGAGCCCTGCGGGACATGAACTTGCCCAAGTTCGTACAGCAGGATGTTTATCTCTTCACCTCCCTGCTGTCAGACCTGTTCCCCGACACTTACGTGCCCCGCATCCTCCACCCCGAATTGAAAGCCGCCATTATGCACCAGTTAAAAACTGATAATTTAACATTGGTAAACAATCAGGTAGGTCACAAATATACCTGCTTAAGAGTGAAGTAGATGTTGAAAATATATTGTTGTCAGAAATAGTATTCTTCTTCTTTCATAGAACAGTGGCTAAAAATAAGACAGCTTCGTGAAAAAGGCGATGTGAAGACATTACATGAAATAATATGCTACACTATTTACGCTGTTCTTATCAATTACGAAAGACCGATTTTACCGGAACAACCTATCTTAGTTGATGTGTATGTTGTGGCTTATGTTTTGTCGCTGCTGTTCTATTTGGGGATATGGGTTTTCAGTGTAGCATCTTGAACTAACAAGGAAACTAGTCTATAATTTTGTATGGATAATTTAAGGCACTTCACTCCTTCTAAAGATTCCCCTGCTTCGCCTATCTAAAGATGGATTTTATAAACAAATATTTTTCATTTTCCGGGCTGGATCTAGATTTGGTGATAGATTGGTGAAGTTGTACTTTTAGATGCGTGATGTTGTAGTATTAGGTTAATTTGCCATCTCGTTTGAGAATTCCTATTTCTATCCACGCCATGATTTTTGGATGAATGTAGAAATTGTTCTGGGATTAAGTTAAACGGCTTATGTTATCGTTTAGTTTGTAGCATTGCTTTCCCAATGAAGTTCATTGGATGGATTTTTTGTGTGTGTGCGTCTGTGTGGGTGATATAATTCAGATTTTTCACTCTTTAGAGAGATCCAGTGTATCATTAAATGGGTATGCATCATTTTTGTAAGCGTTTGAAAATCTCGGTGGAATTTTGATTAATAAGAACGAAAGAATCGAAATGAAGAAATATTCCTGTTAATGAAGGCTTCCGGTAATTTTAAAGTGAATTCTATTAGCACTGAGTGTTAGTTTTATAACGAGGAATGGTAGTGAATCACTTTCGTCATAAAACTTTCTCTTTCTCTCTTGCAAAAACGCGTGAACTCTGAAGAATGCATGGAGTCGATATATCTTATCTAAATTAATATGTTCAGAGAGCTGCGGTTAATTTCCATATTTTAAATGTTATTCATGTAGTTGTTAGCTAGAACTGGTGGAATTGGACTGGCCATGAAAAGTCCTTGAAACTGTTGGAAATATTGTTGTATCTGTGTGATAGGCATAACTCGAATAGTTGTAGAATTGCTTGAATAGGGAACACAATGTCGTGATGTTATTCTAGAGACTTGGAAAGTCTAATAAATAAATAATTTCGTCGCCGTTAGCTCTATTCCTTCTTCGAAATGATATCCGGCGAATCCTCCTCTTGTAGAGTTTATAGTGCATCTTTGTGAGGGATAGAAGTATGTAGAGATTTGATCCCAGATTCATATATTTACTTATATTGTTATTTTAATCAATATATGTCGTTTATATTTTTAAATGGATAACACACTTTAACTATATAAGGATTTTTACACGTGTCATTAAACCTCATCAAAGCCAACAGTGCATGAAGGTGTAATAATATACTAACTTCTAACCAGCAAAAAAACATGTTCAAACCTATTATAGGTCAACATATATTCGCGGTTCATATTATACAGTATAAATACATTAAGTTTCGATTAATTTATATTCTTTTATTTCTTTAGAACAAATGAAAACAGATTTCGGAAATATTTTGATTTATAAACACCCTTACAAGATCAATAATTTGTAAAGGAGATTTCATAATAGCTCTCCTTTTTTAGTTTTAGAGAAATAAAATAATTTGAGACACAATCGTAATTCTCTATATTTCACTCTTTATGTCTTTAATTGAACCTGTTATACCAGTTAAGAAAAAGAATTTCATGAATGTGAAAATAAAATTGCTGGTGGCTTTCGACATCTGTAGAAATAAATATAAACTATTGGTTGATTTTTAATTATTCCAGATAATTGGCCAAATACCCTTTCTTTATTAGTCGTACGCTGATTGGCTTTTACTGATTAATTAATAAAAGGCAGTTGGACGATATTCTGAAATAATTAAAAATCAGCAATTAGTTGATATATATTTTTTTCGACATGTGACGCGAGCCATCAGGAAATTTCAGTTACACAATCAGGATATATGTAATATTGTTTCGAATGCCGACGTATGGATAAGCTGGCAGTCGTGTACGTGAGGTGAGTGTTGATGTTTTTCCCACACGCGGACAACAAGAAGCAGAGGCAGGGCTAGATGTTAGCACAGAGCGTGATCGGGGACAGCCCACGGGACAGAGGTAGAGGCCATAACACCAACTTGGATGCTTATCACCGAGACATGGAGAGACAGACTGTGTGAGAGAGAAAGACTGAAGCCGTCTGCCGAGAAACACCTCTAGAACATCTGCTGCTGACTACTTTCCTAAAACCTGTCCTGTTTTCAGGGGTTGTCTATAATGAGTCCCTGGGGGGAGGGGGGCCCCCATCTGGGCTTTGGCATTTTCCTCCTCTCTCCCCAGCTGTCCCCAGCTGACCGCTCTTTGGATTTTTATTTTGACGTCACCAATTTTAGTTTAATATACAAATAGGAGTTTACAGGTATTATTAATAAAGATATAGCATATATACAAAATATGGGGGTGGCAGCAAACAGAAACGGTGTACACTTTAATACAGTTTAAAATATACTATATATATGCTTTGATTTCTTAATTTATTAACCTGATTTCAGTGAATTTTCACTTTTCCATTATATTTGATAGATAAGTGGATCAGTTTGTCTAAGAGTGGGGAGGAGTTATGTGTGTAAACTGTCTGCAGGTGGACAAGGTGATCCAGCTCTACGAAACCATCTCCACCCGGAACTGTACCATGTTGGTCGGCCCCACCTCAGGGGGGAAGTCCATGGTGATCAACATCCTCGTCAAGGCGCAAGCCAAGTAAATACTCATACAACACCTACCTGATACCATTCCATTCTTTATTCTTTTAACACCTCAATATCTCTCTATATACACGCTAATTCATAAAGTCTATTGCATTTTTTTCTCTTTACTTTATTTTCGCGCAATACATCACATATTATCCAACCCGACAGGAGAGGATGTGTCTCAGTGTAGCAGGCAATACACATAATTGCTAAAACAATATTTACTTGAACCAATTTTAACTTGGTCGTTGAGGTTACAGCTTGCACTACACTGACGAGGCCCAACATCTTGAATCCTGTGGTTATACGAGTAAATTTAGTATTTTATTTTCTCGTAATTTCTTGAATTATTAATAAAATACATTTGGCCAATATTCTGGAATAAATAAAAGACGTTTATTTGATATTTATTCCGGTAGATGTGCAAAAAATATTGTAATATTTTGTTACACGATTAACAGATGCCTTTTTTAAAAAGCTTTTATTTAACTTGCCTCCATGTCTGTCTGTACACAAATCTTGTAATCGATTTTTAGTATACTTCTAAAGCAGGTAGAAATCTCAAATTTTGTTCGCTTATTAGAACTTGATGACAATGGAGTTGACAAATTTCCATACTTCGCGGTTGTCAGAATGGCCAGGAATAGACAAATTTTAAAATTACCTTTTAAAATTTTAATTGAATTTTAATATGATTCCATATCACATAGAAGTATGAAACTTTAAACACTCATTCAGTTCAATGGACAATGCAAGTGTACAAAGTGCAAGTGACTTCAGTGTGGTCGGAGTGGCCAAGAATGAACAAATTTCTATATTTCTTTTTAAATCTTATGTTTTACGCCTCTTACAAAGAATTGACCAATCCGCCGCGAGAAGACTTCTGTCCTTTTAAGGCCTAATCCCCAGTGAACATTTTATTCTGATTTTTATAAATTTATGTCTAAATACTAACTAAATAATTAATAAATAAAAATATATTTTTAAAAAAGCTTTTATTTAAATGCACTAAAAAGGAAAATAATCTTCTGTCATTGAGCAATTAGATGTAACTGAGTGAAAATATAATCGTCGGGGACGATCATCATGAATTTCAAACCTAATGAACGTAATGTGATTTAATATGTAGTAGCTGATTAGCGATTTTTATAAGTGTTTGCTATATTTTTACCTCTTCTCTAAATATGATCGTCCCCGGCCGCTTTTATTTTCATTCGGATACATCTAATTGCTCAATGACAGAAGATTAAATATTTAATAAGAAAAAAAGATATATACATATATTATGGACATAATAAATTTTGTAAACTAAGGGTGTGAATATTTTTAATATTAACAATAATGCCTATTTTATATTTACAATTATTTGTACTATGTGTAAAAAATTTTTTATAAGAATAAAATAAAAATAACAAATTATATATAAAAAAAAGAAATGCTAAACTAAAATTTTTATCGAAAAAAACAAAGCGCATAAAATGTTTGCAAAGTTGGTTAAATTAAAACATGAATAATATATTTTAAAATATTTTGAAATTTGAAATAAATTATAAGTTGAAAATGAGAAAATATGTTCTAAAAATAATTAACTAAGTATATCCATTTCATTTTCAGATTATTGATTAGTATAACAATAGCGTCCATGTGTAGTAGAGACTTTTAAGTAATTCTAATTTTGTCAATTACGGAACTAAAATGTCCCTTCAAGTGTTTAGTGAAAACTTAATAAAAACCAACTAGTATCAGTAGTATCAGTATTCAAGATAGAAATTTTTTGAAGCTCAAATGTTGGGAGTCATATATTGAAAAATATTGAGACGCCTTGCGAAGGCAAATCTGCGATCATAGCGCCTTTCATGCGTTCTGCCATTAGCATCCCAACACAGGCGTTTTCGTTTACAATGGTTCCACAAGCCGATTATCTTGGAATACAAGTAATCGGAAATCAGTTATGTATAGTGATGAATTCTGCTTTGTGTTTGGGCAAGAAATATCCGTAATTAGATAATCCACAGGTAATCGGCACAATTTAACCCAAGATCTCGAGCGTCACACTTGACGAACTGCGGGTATCATGTTGGAGTGAGTCACGTTAGCCGGACCCCAAGTATTGTCTTACGTGACATGGGTCAGCGCTATGTGGATGACGTTCTACGGTGTCATGTACTCCTCTTTCTGTCTAGAGTTCCTGGGACGATTTTGCAGCAGGATAATGCCCGGCCGCAAACTGCAAGAGCCTCTTTTTTCATAAGTGAATTTTAGACTATTCCATGGCCTGCCTCCCCTTGGGTATTTCCCCCATTGATCACGCGTGGGATCAGCTGGAGCGTCAGTTGTCGCATTGCCTAAATATTTAGGGTTTGAAATCTCCGTCCAAGAAATGTGGAAATGCCTTTCACACGACATCAGACGTCTCATTGATTTCCTGTTTGGCCGGGTTACTTCATGTGTCTCAGCAAAAGTCGTGTAGCACTCACTTATTTATTTTCAATGCAGAGCCTATAGAACAGATATTCATGAAAATTGATGGGATTTGCTATTTTTTATAGATAGTATAATATAGGCGAATTGTGCTCAAAATGTGTGTTTATATAATGTTTTAATAGCATTTGAATATTAGCACGTCTCTCATTCATAGACACATTAATCATTGAAATCTTGAAGGAAATTCGGAGAAGTATCCGGACATAGAAATCTCATTTTGATCAATTTTTAGACGGGAAGTTTTCAGAGGCGAATCTTCTCCTGAAACCTCTCACTTAATCATGAATCTCGTTTAAATTAAATGTAATGTTTGATTTGAATATACGTTGAATATGATGTTTGTATAGAATGGGCATCCAAACCAAATTTTCCTCCATGAATCCCAAGGCCGTCACGGTGTCCGAACTCTATGGACAGATCAACCCCGAGACTCGGGAGTGGAGCGACGGCTTGATTTCTTCCATCTTTCGAGAAATGAACAGCCCCAGCGGGAAGGACGAGATGCGTTACGTCATCTTCGATGGCGACGTCGACACCATCTGGATTGAGAATATGAACTCAGTAATGGACGACAATCGAATTCTCACCCTCGTCAATGGAGAGCGAATTCGTCTGCAAGATTATTGCACTTTACTTTTCGAGGTATATGGTCTCTTTTAGCCTTTTATGATGGTTCTAAAAAATAAACTACTTATAATTAAATTTTAATTATAAGTATATATATTTTCATTGTGAAAAAGCGAGGTTTCGAGGAAAACGCTAGCTTATCAAAGCTATGAGGTGAAATATAGGCTATTTACCAAATGCAAATGTTCACCTACACATGCGCTCGGGCCTGCATAGTGACGCACTCACTATCACACACATTTGAAATTTAAAAAAAAAACATCAGAAGACATTTTTACAACACCCATTATTTTGAGGGTAAACATTCTGTTTTTAAAATATTCTATATTTCCTCTTATAGCTTTGATATGCCAATAAAAGGTGTCTTTTTTCTCGAAAGCTTACACTTTTTACAATATGAAAAATATTTATTGGTAATTTGTAATTATAAAATTCTATAAGACCAAATTAGAAATTTTTATCTGATATATTTTCAAATAGAGTTAATTATACGGAAACTCTGAGGTAATTTCATTTTTATCTATTTTTGTGTGTAAATAGAGAAAATATAAGTATTAGTTGTGTGCAGAATAACCACTATTGACCTAATATATAGCCTCATGATATATAAATATTTTAGCATTTTTGACGTTTTCCACAATTTTATAATGAATGCTTGATATTGATTTTCAATACCAATTTTGAAATATTAATGAATATAATACTAAAATTTAATAATAAATAAATTATTCCAGAATCGAAATAAATAGAAAAAATCGGCAATTTAGCAAACCATATATTGAAATATGTAAAAGAATAGAGTTTCATTATGTTTAGGATATGTCTCTTGCAATAACATACTGAATTACATTGTTATATCACTCTGTCAATAGGTTTTAAACCTTCTTTATTTAAATTCATAGAAACACAATGCGGTTCCTTTTCAGTTCTTATATAGGTAAGTAGAGCTTCAATTAAGATGTTTTTGCAGCATTATTTAATGTCCAATCCTTGTACAAAATGAGGCACTCTCCATTTTTAAATAGGTACTAAAATAATTCATTTGTGTTTATTACTGCAATAAAAACTTAAAGGTTGATATATATATATATATATATACTAGGCGAATGACCCGGCTTCGCCCGAGAAATCCCTTGGGTGCAATTTCCTTCATACTAAAAGTATATCAATAATAAATATTAGAAGTGCCATAGAATAGCAATACAGAAGTAACACATAAACTACAGGAAAAAAGTGTGTGTGATGGCAAAAATTGTATTATATTAGTATTTAGGTATTTGATTTAATTAATATAGTTGATATAATATATATTTTTATATTATATATAATATAAATGAGTTTTAAAAATTGTAAAAAAAAATGCATCGGCAGGGAATCGAACCCGGGCCGCCCGCGTGGCAGGCGAGCATTCTACCACTGAACCACCGATGCTTAAAAAAAATGGCCATATTTAGGTATTCATTCCATTCCGGATTAGTCCGCGTAAAAAGAAGTTCTTCAAATGAAAAAAATAAATAGCCAAAAATACTAATAAAAATGCAGCCGAAAATTTTCCTCAGGTTTATAAAAAGCGACATGCAAAATTTGGTACCAATTGGTTCAGTAGGTTTTGAGTTTATCGCGAAACAGACAACAGACATTGACTTTTATATATATAGAGAGATATATAATGAGCCACAACATCAATTTTGGAAATCCGAACAAACCTTAGTCTCGGGGGGGGGGGGTAAATATTTATGACCACCTTTAAGAATTTAACTGGAATTATGAACAGAATGCCTTGTTTTAATACATATTTAAAGGAAGAGGTGCCTCTTTTAGTACATGAATGCTATTATATAATATCTTCCCGCAACATTGTTTTTCAATCCTTGTACTGCCAATATTCAACAAGACTTTTGACTCTATTTTTATCAGAGTATTCAGAACATTTCCAATGCTTATTTTATATTAGGGTATTTTGACGGTTCCCCCCCCCCCCCTTTTTAACTATCCTTAATTCATGTTTGGTAGACGAGATAGACAGTTAACTTAAAACTTTGATTTTTAATATTACAAACAATTAACAAAACAGTATCAAGTAGACATGTTTATTTTGAATTCTTTATTGATACTGAATTGAATTCTGGATGTCGAAACCCGTATATTGAAAACAATACCTGTGTGTATATATAACTAGCCGAATGACTCGGGCAACGCCCGGGTTTTACCCGATTAAATGCTTTTATTCAAATACTATTCGTTACGACTATAAATTGGCGCCGTGGATGTCATTCTTGTGAAACGTCCCGCTCCAAACTTTGTGTCTGAGAAGCGATATTTTTATAAAGAGATGATCTGGCTTTGTGTCTTCTGCTCGAATGAATGTTTTTCTGTTAGAATTTTGTTTCTGCATACCTAAAATGAACTGGCTTCACCCGTGGTCTCTGCTTTTTGGAATTTTTCCGGATATAATTTTGTATCTGATAATCA
Organism: Cordylochernes scorpioides; assembly: GCA_030710605.1. NCBI lineage: Eukaryota > Metazoa > Arthropoda > Arachnida > Pseudoscorpiones > Chernetidae > Cordylochernes > Cordylochernes scorpioides. The sequence goes on from CP092886.1 coordinate 49,027,672, forward strand.
AATATGATACAGCAATATTGTCATCATAATTTTCTGAATAAAAAACAACTACTTTTTCCCCAGAACCTGTCAATTTATTTTTCTTGACTAAAAATCCGAAAAATATATTTTCTTAAAAATATATTAATAGGAAACATTAAAAAAATAATTTCATTTTCATTTACCGTATAAACAGGATTGAATTTTCTTTCTTCAGATGCTACTTTGTGACCTTAGGCTTAATCACCGCTTCCTATCGGGGACGAGTAGTATAGTTGTGTGCATAAGTACTTGTCTATATTGACTACAGGTCTCGGTGCACATTTTCACTGGAGAATATTGATGTGCAAAAGTAAAGAGGGCGCTTAGTTTTAGCGTCATTTTGAAGAAAGTGGTGACCTTTATTTTATAGAATGTAGATCTGTTGACCTTCTTTAAAAAAAAAAATTACTATTCTAGCGTTGTAGCTTTAATTCTTTTTATAGCTTTCTATAACTCTTTTTTGTCGATTTGGATGCAGGTCGGAGATCTGCAGTATGCTTCTCCAGCTACGGTATCTCGCTGTGGAATGGTTTATGTTGACCCAAAAAACTTAGGATATGCTCCATATTGGTCAAAGTGGCTCCTAAATCGAGAAGAGGGAGAGCAGCGATCATTTTTAGAAGATTTGGGACAACACTACCTGACAACCTGCATCCCCTTCGTCTTAAAAGAAATTCCCTCCGCTTTTGAAGCTAAATACCTTAGGTTCATCATCAAACTCACAGGAATCAATATGGTAAGTTATAGTTTTAGAATTCATATGAAATTAAATAATATTTTTCTGACACACATTATATCAAATCAGTTTATTTTATTGGAGAAACCTTTGAAAAAATAGATTTAACCTTCACAAAATTAATTTAAGTTTCATCAAAAAACATGGTTGTGATTAGATGAAAAAATATTCTAAATCTTCATTTTTTCAATTTTATTTATCGATTGTGTCAGAACAATTAATTATTGTTTTGGGGATAATATGTTTTGATGTAGGTAACATTCGAGCAACTTTCGACAGAAATTCCATCTCATTGGCTTCTAGAAGTTATTCTCTTTATAAGTAAGATGGATTATGGTAAAATAGGTCCTGCTGTTTTATAATTATAAAAATTACAGAGATCCATTATTTGAACTACAGTTCCTAGGGTTGACGCTGTATTCCGTTGAAAGAAGCACTTACATAATGATATTTTAGAACTAGAAAGCCAACTGGATGCAAACCATAATTGGTGGGATTCAGGTAGCAAAGATCCAGTCTTTTTCAATCTTTTATCAATTCCAATTATAGTCTTCTAATGGAGTGTCTTCCGACTTTGAAATATCTCTGAATATCGTTGAACTGCGGCAAGAACAATATCACGTACTCACAAAGACATTTCATTAATTGCGTATTTTTACATTTTATTACAAAAAGACGCAGACGCAGTACCCTTTCAACCAGAAAGAACGCTAACTATATATTTACAGTCGCGTGAAAGGTGGTTAAATTAAGATACATCTTACATCTTCTGATCACGTCACTGAATATTGCTGATGTTTGCGCCTCTTCTATCGGAGTAAATACTAAATAATAGCTATATTCCCTTTCTTGATAAATCAAGATGTGTTTTTTTACATGCGCCAAACAACAAACGATCTGCAAATGCCTATTTGTGCTTTATTTATAATATGTATTTTTATTAATTATATAAAATATGTCAAAGTTATTTTTTTATTTATTTTAAAAATTACCAAGACCCAATTATGGCGATTTCGTTGATATATGGATAAAAAGAGAACATTTTTAGACCTAATATTGAAGAAACCTTTATTTTTTTCGGAGTCCAATAATCCACATTTATATTTTATACCAACATTTTGAAACCCCCTCTATAGTTAATATTTTTGGATCAAAATTGTCTTTTTCGAAGGTTAAATTAATTTCTGAATTTTTCTGATTAATAGAAACCTACATTTAAAACTTAATAAATTTTTGAGATACGCAAAATATATTTTATTTATTTATTTATTTCCTGTCAAATTTACAGTATACCATTCGAGTATAAAGCTCACGAGTCACTTTGTCGTGGATGTTAGGCATCAAGAATTTCTAAAAAATGGCCTTCAGAACTGACTGGAAGGTCACAGTTCAGGTAGAGTGAAGTCCAGGTCTTTTATGTCTTGGATTGAGGTCTCCATCAAATTAGAACAATTCTTGTATAACTGGATTTTGGGAAGTAGAGAGTTTTAGATATAATTTCTGGGTCGAGGATATGTATATTTCTTCTATATTAGGCTGGTTTAAGTCCTGCTTTAAAATTGCATTTGATAGATTAAATGGGGCATTTACAGTACTTCTTAAACAAATTTTCATGAATGCATCTATTCTTTTCCTATCAGTCAAGGTTATGTATTTAAACCATACAGGCAATGCGTATGTTACTATAGGGAGAATACAGCTTCTGTATAAAGTAAATATTTGGTTAACAGATAAACCACTTTTTGAACTGAACATATTGGATAATGAGGCTTTGGCTATTTTAGATTTTCTTATTATATCCTTCACGTGGCTGGTGAATTTTAGTTTAGAATCGAAAGTGACTCCCAAATATTTGACCTGCTGGGTCCAATTTATGGGAGATGAGTAAATTATAAGATTTGTCCTGGGTATGAACTTGAAGCTATTTCGTGGAGGAAAGATAATTGCTCGAGATTTCTTTGGAATCAGATTGAGTTTCCATTTATCACACCAATTGCAAATGATTTCAAGATAGTATTGAAGGCGGGAAATTAAAATATCTGGGGAACGCGAGCTGGATAACAGGGCAGTATCATCAGCGAAAAGAGCTAGTGAGCATTGTGGGATATGTGGAATTTCATTGATGTTTAAATTGAAAGGTATAGGACTCAATATTGAGCCTTGAGGAACACCAGATTCTATTTGCCGAGGACTTGATATATATGTTCCAACCTTTACGGAGAGCGTTCTATCCTGAAGATAATTCTTCAGGAACCTGATGAATTTCTGAGGAAAATTATAAGAAGTTAATTTAATGATGAGGCCTCTGTGCCAAACCATATCGAAAGCCTTTTTTAAGTCTAAAAGCACTACTCCAACAGCTTCGTTAAGGGATTTGCGAGTTTGTATAAAATCAATAACGGTAATCAATTGGTGAGTGGTTGAAAGATTTGCTCTAAACCCAAATTGCTGTGGAATTAGAACATTTCTTGTATCTATATAGGTCTGGAGTCTTTTAAGGATGATCCGCTCAAATATTTTTCCAAATATCGGCAAGAGACTAATTGGCCTAAAATCATCCAGGGATTTAGATAGTTGCTTTTTTGGTATAGGAATAACTATAGCATGCTTCCATATCTTTGGAAAGTAGCAAAGATTAATAGATGCATTGAAAATGCTAGTTAAAAATACAACCCATTTTATAGGTAGGTTTTTGATTAATTTGGTAGTTATTTCAACGTGACCAGGCGCCTTGTTTGCAGAAATTTTTGTTATTCTTGTTTTACTTCTTGTGGTGATGTAAGTTTCAAAATATTTTCGTTGTTATCAAGAGTCATTCGAGTTTCATTTAAGGTTGGATGATTTTTTAGGGCTTCTTTTGAAACTATGGAAAAGTGTTTTGAGAAATTAAATGTCAAAGCCTTGCCAATTTCTTCATCTGAATGTAGAATATCACCATCTACATTAATATTTTTAATTTCCGATTTTTTCGAGTTGACTTCACTAGTCTCCAGAAGGTGTTTGGAGTATTTAACGCGCTGTTGATAAGATCATTTTGACTTTGCTGGTTGTACTTTTGTAATATAATATTCACTTTCTTTTGAAAATGTAGATAAATTTTTCTGTGTCTGGGGTCCCATGTTGACTGCCATTTCTTTCTAGCTTTATTCTTTTCTCTGATAATGTTTTTAATAAAAATATGCACATGCGGTTTAACTATGGGAGAAACTATTGTATTTTTAGAATAAGTATTAAGAATGGTTTTTTGAGGGTTTCAATTTCAAGATCAATATTTATAGTATAATTTAAAGGGGATCTGGGAGGTGGATCATTGATTAAATTCGCTGAAAATATATACAGTTTGTGTTCTTATTTACTTTCATAGAAAAATCATATTTAGGACATGCCAGCCTTAAAACCACAGGTAAGTGATCAGAAGATAATGCATCTACTGTGGTAATTTCAAAATTCCACGGCACATTTTTGAAAACCGCAAAGTCCAAGAAGTCAGGATGACCAATATGACTGTAGTGAGTAGCCAAGGAAGGAGCTATTATGTCCAACCCTGCAGATTCCGAAAACTCATGAAGAACCATTCCACTCGGATTACTTTTACTAGAGCCCCATAATGGATGTTTGGATTTCCAGTCTCCTGCAGCGATGACAAGATTATTTTGAAATAATTTACTCAAATCCTCACATTTCAATAGTTGAGCTGGTTTGCGATAAACAGAAGAAATTTGCAGGCTGTTTTTTTCCATCAGATTTAAATACTATAGTAGTATTTTCCAAATAATCAGTCTTAACAATAATCTTTCTATACTTGAAGAAATTTCTGTGGATAATAGCCGTTCCTCCTCCTCTCCCAATAAGACGGTCCATCTTAATAATGTCGTAATTTCTAAGATTAAGAGTTTTAGAATTTTTCAAATGAGTTTCTGAGATTAGTGCTATATAGATTTTATTATATTCCAAAAATAGAGTAGTTCATCTTTTTTAGTTAAAATTCCATTGGCATTCCAGATTACTAATTTTAAAATCAAATTTATATTCATTTTAGAACTTCGCCAATAATGCTTAATAGCTTTTCGCAAAGAGCTTTAATATTTTCATTCGCAAAGTTTTGTTTCGATATACTTGCATAACTAGGCTTAAAAGTACTTTCCTGCACTGCGCTGTTGTCTTTGGAAACATTGTTATGAATATATGAAGATACCTTGGGAATTTGTGGTCGTTGGTTAAGAGACTGGTTGGGAATTTTTGGGAACGCAGGGCAGTCACGGTAGTTGGCAGTGTGAGCTTGCCCGCAGTTTACACACTTGAGTGAATATTGCTTCGATTTTTTCGGGCAATCTTTGGTATGATGAGCTTCGGCGCATTTGACACATTTAGGTTTTAGAAAGCAATTCAATTGCCCATGGCCAAACCCTTGACAATTGAAACATTGGGTGACCTTTTTGGGAGATCTGAAGGATTCAACGACCACTTTCTGGTACAGCAGGTCAGTCAGATTATAAATATTCTTGTTGGAATCAGATTTTGGAAGTTCAACAAGAACTATGTTCATTGCCTGCTTTGACGATTGGCGGTGGAGCCTTTTTACTGAGGCCTCTTTAAAGCCTAAGTGGAATAATTCAACTGCAATGTCTTCAATTTTAAAACTGGTTGAAACGCCTTTTATGATACCTTTAAAGGTTTTTCTTCTTGTAATTTATAGGAGTAGCCGCCGTTATTTAAACTAACATATTCACGGATCTTTTTGAAGTCTCCTATATTCTTAGCTTTGATAATATGCTTAGGTCCTGATATGGTGGCTTGGAATGGTTCATCAGCTAAGTTGTTTAGTTCTTTACAAAGCAATTTCCAATCGTTCACATTTTCAACAATAACAGGAGGAATTCTGATTTTTCTACTTTTTGGGACATCACACCAAGGTCCTTCCTCATCGTGACCCTCCTCCACTTCGTCCAAATCATTTTTATTATTACGGCTCTGATAGTCTAATTGAATTCTAGGATTCTTTGAATTTTCTTCATCATCAGAGGATGAAAAGCAATGTTCTTTAGATTGTCGTTGTCGTTTACGTGCAGTAACTGCCTCATTTACAAAAACATATGGGATTTGACAACGATCTAAAATTTGTTTTAAAAGCGTGGCATCAATTGTGCATAATTTTTCTCCATTCAGGCCTTTTTTAGTTTTTATATAAATTGGAGTCAGGACATCTGATTGTTCTATTTCTTCCGCCCATAATAATTTCCTGTTATCATCAGACATGTTTTCTATATTTACTTATTTAAATAAAAGAAAACAATTTGAATTTAAATTTTGAGGAGGAAACAAATCCCTTGCATTTTGAGTTCTGCCATTTTTTCGGAAATATATATATGATATTTTTATTTTGTCATATTATATATCTGTGTACTTTTAAAAATCCATTTCAGAGTTTAATTTATGAATTATTTTGATATTAAGATCATTATCATTATCTTAGTTTGGTCTTCGTTTCGTTATTCTTCGTATTATATAAAGGGAAACTGACGCGTGATCTCCTTTTTTTTTTGTGAAAATTTTAGCGGCATGAGAATAGTTGGATTTGACACATATTTAATCATTCTTGAAATGGGAGTCGCATGTACGACAGGTTAATGACCTATAATTAGTGTATGTATAGGTGTGTGTTCAATGATATAATGGCTGGTTAATAGAAATGTTAAAGATAGAGGCTGTCTGGCCGGCATTCATAGTTCTTCAAATTAAAGATACTTCGGTCAGTAAATCTCTTTTATTGTCTCGACGTTTCGACACAATACTTTTGTCCTCGTCAGGAGCGAACAAAAATTAAAATATTTGGCAAATTTTTAAATTTTTGTTCGCTCCTGACGAGGACAAAAGATTTTTGTCGAAACGTCGAGACAATAAAAAATATTTACTGGCCGAAGTATCTTTAATTTGCAGAAATGTTGAAAGTGGCAATTCCGGGATTACGATAGAATACTCGTGTGATTTGCATATTGTTGTAATATTGTCTATGCTAATTTGCATATCTGCCTATATATCGCAGCTTTGTTGGCTTGTTTGAGTGTTGGCTAGAGGTTCTTGGATAAGGCAGGCCGCTGATTGGCGTGAGCTGCTAGAGAGTGTGAATATAATTTAATCAAGTTCTTTAATCTCTTGTCCTTCTTCTTATTGTTTATAAATACCTTTAAGTAAAATAAAGGATCTTCATAATTATCAGCCTTCTTTCTCTTCCCCGAATCTATAATTTTTTCCAAAAAGAAATTCCTAATTTGTAAATTTATATATATGACCTATATATAACTCTTTTGTTTTCATATATATATATAATGTATTTTTTTTTTAATTTGTGTACAGGTAACACAAACCTGTGTTCTTCTCAAATCTATTTTACCAGACGATATTGAAGAGCACGCTATACTTGAATGCATCTTTTTGTTCTGTGTGTACTGGTCCGTTGGTGCCAGTCTGGAAGAACAATCCCGCAAAATATTTGATATCTTCACCAAACAAAGATGCAGACTGGAACCGAACAAAGAAGGTCCCGAGCAACGTGTTAAAGCTGGTGAGTATATTCTGAACCTTGTTCGCCCAAAACTCCTGGCGGCACGTGAAAAAGGATTTCGACGTGACTACGTTTGTTCTGCTAGTGTCTAAATATATCTTGCAAAAATCTTTCCATTTTTATTTTATGTAACTAAATGAAATATAGTGAAATATGACATATACTTAGAAAAACAGAGGATTTCAATCGAGAGCTATATAAAATGTATCTATTTATTTATTATCGAAGACAATGTGAAAGGATTGTGTTGTGTGTATGTTTTTGTGGTGATTGTGTTTTGTTTTGAAATCTATATTAATAAAATGGAAATTTCATAAGTGGGCATCACTAAAAACTTTCGTTACAATGCATCAATTTCAACCAAATTTTCAACATTTATGTAAAACGAGATGGAGCAGGTTTTGCTTAACATCAAAATATATTTCCTAACATTAACATACGTAACTTTGCTGTAATAGATTAAATACAAAAAAATCAACAGAGTTAATTTTATTTATATATAAATACAAAAATAAAATTCAACAGAGTTAAATTTTTTATATACTAGCTAATAATCTCAATCTAAAAAAAAATATTCACACACAATCTTAATTAATAATTAACTAATCTTTAACATTGTTTATTATATTTCAACCTTTATTTCTACATTTGTTTTTAAATACCCAATTGTTTTATCATATTTCTAATTTCGCCTAACAAAAATACAAATTTATAGTGACCAACATATGCAAATTTTACCTTTGTTTTTATTTAACTTGATATCGTAAACATATACATCCATTGTAAGCATTTTTTCTGTTCACCTTCCGTGGTTTCTCTTTTCTCTGATAGTGTTTAGGTGTACGTATATTTTCTTATTACTAGACTACAAACATTCCCTCGAGTAAAACCTGGGCGAAGCCGGGTACATCCGCTAGTATATATATGTAATAGAGAAAATTTTAGAAATGGCATTAACAGTCTCTCATTATTATGATGATTCAGATATTTCCTTACACAGCACACTTGCAAAACTCTAAATTTATTCTATAATCATAACATCGTCTTTAATTCCGATATTTTAACCAAACACCTTCAATTTAAAAAATACAAGGTGCGTTCATTAATTTCCAAGACTGGTTAAAAAATAAAATAAATAAAAAAGCTAAAGAAAATTTTTTTATACAGAGTTAAATATTGGACATTCGACCACACCTGACTGAAAGCACGAGTCTCGTGGCGCACGCGCCGATCTAAAAATAGAACAAAACAACTTCCTTGTAAGGTTGGCATTTCTAATTTTAAAATGGCCATTTTCGAAGAGCATAGAATCTGCATTAAGTTTTGTTTTAAATTGAAAAAAAAGTGCTACTGAGACGTATGAATTGATTAAAGAAGCTTTTGGCGATGCAGCTTTATCCTGTTCAAGAACTTTTGAATGATTTTCACGCTTCCTAAAAGGTCGGGAAAAGGTAAACGATGATCAGCACACTGGGCGTCCAAGATCATTACGTTGCGAGGAAAACAAGCTCAAAATAAAGGAATTAATTAAATCTAACAGAAGAATTTCTATTAAAGACTTATCTTCAGAGACTGGACTATCTGTAGGACTGTGTCATCAAGTAGTAACAAAAGATTTGGACATTATCCGGACGTCTTCAAAATTTGTTCCCCGGATTCTAACAGAGGAACAAAAGGAGGTTAGAATGGATGTCTGAAAAAACATGGTTGAAATGACTCGGACCGATCCAGAATGGATGCAAAAAATCATTACCAGGGATGAGACATAGGTGTATCAGTATGACCCGGAAACCAAACGTCAATCCAGCCAATGGATTGAAAGAGGGGAACCGAAACCCAAAAAGTCAAAATTTACAAAATCCAAAGTCAAGACATTGCTTGTTACATTTTTTTATATTAATGGTTTGGTTCACCATGAATTTATTCTTTTCGGACGTACAATTAATCAAGAGGTTTATTTGGGGATAATGAGGCGCTTAAGGGAGGCAGTGCGCCTTAAAAGACCTGAAAGATGGCAAAACAATGACTGGATACTTCACGTTGATAATGCGCGGCCGCACACAGCCCATGTTGTTTTGCAGTTCTTGGCCAAGCATTCAACCATACAGATCCCTCATCCACCCTATTCCCCCGACTTAGCCCCCAATGACTTTTTCCTCTATCCTAAATTGAAAATGAAGTTAAAAGGAAGGAAATCTGACAACGTTGATATGATACAAGCTGAATCGAAGGCAACCTTGAGGAACCTCTCAAAAAGTGATTTTATCTCCTGCTTCGACAATTGGAAAAAAAGATGGAACAGGTGTATTGAGGCAGGAGGGGCATATTTTGAAAAATATTAAATTAGTTTTTTTATTTGTTTTATTTTTTCAAAGATACAGAGCAGTCCTGGAAATTAATGAACACACCTTGTATATTACCTATACAGGAGATTTGAAGGTTCGTTTCACAATTTAACAATTAAACTCGTTATTTATGTATTCCATAATCACACATATGAAATTTTTCATTGTAACATGCTGATATGTAAATACATCTATGCCTTCAAATTGTGCAATAAAAATGTAACAGGTTGTATGCTTCCATGGAGAGAGTAAAAAAAAGGAAGGGGGAAATGACGCCAGCCAGATAGGATGAAAGATAAATCTTTACTAGTCCGTGAGACAAAACAGCTCTTGTATTAATAGTGTTGTAAAAAAATATTTATATTCTCAGATAGGAGGAAGATATAAACGACAATTATTTCTTTCTCATTCTTTATCATCACCATTACGCTTGGTATTGGGCTCATAAACAAAATGCATTGTTTTAATGCATTTTCAAAAGGAGAAGTGCAACCTTTGATGTGTATATATATTTATGTCAAATTATGACAGAGATATTTCAAAGATGCATTCATGAAATTGAAGCAATATTTTTGGTGCTATGAAAAAAGTAAGAAAAAATAGAAAAGGGTCAGGTGTGTTGATATTAAAAAATGGCATATCCTGACTTCTCATGTGAGCATTTTAGATGGAAGAGCGCCATTCAGTGGTAAAAATAAAATAACGTTGATATTTGTTTGTTCCATAATATGTGGACATTCCATTTTATTTATAAATCAAGAGAAGTCAACCACATACACATTTCGGGCTGTTGGCCCTCGTCTGAGTGGTCCAGGCTGTACCTCAACGACAAAATGTTTTTATAGAAAGGCTTCTTGATAAATATTTCACAAAATACTATTTTAATTTCTCTCATTCTTTGATAATTATTAAATTTTAACATTATTTTTTAGACCATATTTAATTATAGTATTTAATAATATTTTACTTGTAAATACCTTATTTTAAATTGTTGCTCTCTCTTCAAATTTGCATTTAAAAAAAAAAGAGTTATTTCTAACAAATATTGAAAATACGCTCCAGGAGCCTATGTTTCCTATATATCCACATGTTGAGTTGAAATAAAGAAAATTTAAACTCTATTTAATTTTCTCTCTAACGAAAACACTTAGATAAAGAACCATAAAAATCTTTCAAATATCACAATATATATGTTACTAATCCTAAAATATTATTTAAATAAAACTGTGAAAACTTTATATTTTTCTACAATGCCAATATAATCTAAAGTTATGCATGGTTTTGTGACTAGGTGAATTCCCTGATTCAACTGGAACGACGCTCTTTGACTATTTCTTTGACATCAAAAGACGACTCTGGGTTCCCTGGGTACAATTGATCCCACGATATATCCATGATCCAAAAGTGGAGTTTAACAAAATCTTGGTTCCGACAATTGACGCTGTCCGCGCCAACTGGATGCTCAAAACTGTCAACAAAGTTGAATACCCAACCATCTTCATCGGACCTCCGGGGACTTCCAAAACCGCCACAATCCATTCCTTCCTTCGGAATCTCGACCCTAAGGATCATGTAAGTAACTTCAGTTGGTGTATGTGGCGAGCGTAATTTGTATAAAGGGGCTTCCTTTTAATACACTAGTATTCGCAAAGGTTGTCATAAACAACAAAATAAGGAATTTTCGAAAATTACAGGTTAATGAAGGAAATTTGCTTATATATTACATATTGAGAGCTAGTAAAATTTAAATACAAAATTAAAATACAACGCTGAAATTTACACATGAGCAAAAATTAAAAAGGCGGAATTCTTTAATATCGTCGGTTGTCTGATTTTTTTAAGGAGACAGAGGCACTTTCGTCCACACTTGATTATCTCGTGTGTCTTCGATAAAGGTCACTGTCTATCAATATCTTTCCGAGAGCTATTGTCTGAATCCCAATATACATGCTAAAAAGTACAACCTCCTCAAATTTTGTCCATAAGTGTATTTTTAATGATCAAAAGTTTGTGCAATAATGTCTAAATAAGACCCGATGATGAGATATTTGTAAAAATAAACAAATATTTTATCTATAATTCGAAGATATTTGATTCAATAAAATCACTTTGTTCCTATACCTTTGCTCACAGGTTTATTCATGATGAAAAAAAAAAATTGTGAAAAAGTTCAAAAATACAAAAATATTTTCCCACAATGAGTTTCTTTTTATTTTAAAATGCTAGCTTTCAGGCGATAATCGCTCTTCAACGGCCAGATTCTGGTCGGACTGGCAAGTGGGGATAAAATGGAACGACTTGGTGAAGAATGGACCTTTTATCGGCGATACCATCTTTAGAGCGTTCCGAAACAGGAAAAGGGGCAGATAAGATCATCATCAGGAACATGTCATCGGGGTAAAGGAGGAGGATATCACGCAGCCTTACGACCATACTGCTGGATTATCTCTCTGGCCTTCTAAGTAATTAACTACGACATCTACTCCTGGATCACAGACAACAGGGAGGCCTTCACTTCATGAATGAAAGCTTCACCAGCTCCTTGTGAAGGTAGACATTAAGTCCAAAGGTGAGACTACGTCAGCTTACAACACTCATTATGTAAAATGAAGCAAATGCCACCGCTAAGGACATCAGCGAGAAAGTTGACAAAGGAGAGTCACCGCAAAGATTCGGCAAACCTTTCATCAACAACGCCTTCTCCAAATCTTCCGAAAATTCATCAGCGGCTGTGAGACCTCCTCAACCTTTGGAGACCCCGCCCGCGGAATCCCAATTCCTGCATAGGCTCCTCCAGTCCAACCACCACTGTCTGCCATCTCCGTCCAGATAACACAGGCTCGAACCCCCATTTTCTACAAAAGACATTCCTCCTAAATATAAAGCCCGCCTCCGGTCTCCGAGACAAAAGGAGCCACCTCCTCAGGACATTCAAGGGGTGGAACCATCTCGACCACAACCTGAGTAAAGTCCAAAGCCCTCATGCAACAGATGGCAGTCCTTGAGCAACAACCTGACACCTTGTTCAAAGATACTAAGGAAGCGGCTATAGAGAGGAATAAAATTTGAAAGGCAATATGCGGCCAAGGCCTTCTGAAGGATCTTGAACTTCCTTAAATCCCGAGCAGCGGGATTGCCTGGTCGACCTCATCGGAAACCCCATCCACCATGTAGAGAATAAATCCCGCTGCATGGCGTGCCTTAATGTGTGCGGCATTGCCGTTCGCGATCGAAGTGTCGAGATCTGCTGCTTCTTGAAGCTGCACGTAGTTGATGTCGCGTTCTTACAGAAGACGAACGTGCTTTATGAAAGCCTGACCAATTTGGAAAAGATTTGAATTTCTTGAAATTTCAAGAAATAAATATGTACCAAGCCTCTAATTCCTAGATTTATATAAATTAAGTATTTATTTTAAAATGTTCAAACTTGCGCTTATTATATTCGTATTAAAGTGTATTAATTTTTGTAATATGTATTAAAGTAATTTATTTCATCGGGCGCCTTGAAATCCTTCATGAACCTGAGGTATGAATTCTAATTTATTGGAGCTCTGATATCAATGATCATAGCTAGTTCTTATATGTACAATGATAACTTAATTGTTAATATTTATATATAAATATAATGTGTGATAATTATTAATAATAAAAATATATAAAATCGTGGTAATCACTCTCTCTATATTAACTATAACTAATCAATTTTGATCCATGGTCGCAGATTCACCTTAATCTCAATTTATCCACACGAACGACGTCCCTGGACGTACAGAAAAGCCTGGAGAACAGCGTTGAAAAGCTAACGAAGGACATTTTAGGGCCGCGCTATGGAAAGAAGCTCGTGATCTTCATTGACGACCTCCACTTGCCTCAGGTGATTGCAGCTTCCCCCCATAATCTACTATGCCTACCTATGTGTGTGTTCCTTCTGATTATCCAAGATATCATTGAAACCGATTTTTTTTTTCGGGAAAAATGTATATACTACCTAATTTCATACTATAATTATTATCAATGGCAAATAAATTGAAAACCCATATTTAAATATTCAATGCGTTTTTCGTTATTATTTATAAATAAACGATAATTTTTCATGAAATTCTATTTCATAATTTTACAAGCTCTCTCTGTAGAATATTCATTTTGGCATTTAAGCATATGGAGAAATATTAGAGAGAGAGAGCCACCGAGATTACTGATCAACAAAAATACTTTTGTGAAATTCAAATATCACATTTCTTGTGTTCCCCTACAATTAGCACAAATATCAAACAATGCACAGGACTTCATTTAGAATATTTAACAAACAATCATATTTCTTACCTACCCAGATAATTTCTACAAACAATTTGAAATCTCTTTCAAATGGCTTTCACAGACACTTGAAAATATGTTGTCAAATCACATCAACAAAGAGCAAATTTAACCAATATTTAGATAAATAATTGAACTCACATAAATGTTATTTTGCTTATTAAATAATTTATTAGAAATAGTATAAACACGTTTATTTTAAACAAAATAAAATATATCAGAACTTATAAAATAAAAGAAGATTATTTACCTTCTTTAAAAATATTTACCTAAAAGCAATTTAACAAAACAAATTTAATCCAAAAATTAAACAATCAAAATTTACAAATCTCTCAACAGAAAGTGTTTACTCTAGTCCTAGTCAAAACCCAATAAATAAATATATACACAATTTAAATATTTTTATGCGTCTGCGTAACTCTAAGTCCATTTACATCAACTCCCCCTTTTTTAAGATAGCAACACTTATTAAGGTACATATCAATCCAGTGGTCTCCTCTCTCGTAGTGGATATCTCCGGGAAGGTGTAGATTCAGCCGGTGGTTCAGGTGTAGATTCTGCTACTATTGTAGCAGGAGTCAGGGGACTTGACGTCTGAGGCTTTGGGTAGCTTATTCCTTCTTATGACGAAACATCCTTTCTCTCCATACTTCTCCTCATATAGTTAGTGTGTACTTTCTTTTCAATTTCATCAGTTTCTATCATGCAGCTGTTGCGCTTCCTACTATTCTCTTTACAATCCCAAACATCTATTTCGGCTTTCCTCTTTCCATCCATCTGTATCTTACTCTATCATTTATTTTGTAGCTATTGCTCTGTTTTTTTATTCTTCAATCTCCCTACTCTTACTGATTTCTTGCTCAACATGGAAATCTTCGTTCTAATCTCGCGATTTAAAAATATTCCAGCAGGGGATTTTTCCGTTCTAGTCAAAGGACTCAATCTATATGCATACAATGCCTTTATCAAAGCAAACTCAAGGGGTAATTCTCTTTCCTCCGAAATAATTCTTCTCATAGCTTTTTTATCTCTCTAACAGACACTTCCGCTAGTCCGTTACTCTCTGGATGGTAGGCGGGGCTAAACATCGCATGTATGCCGTTTCTTTCGAAAAATGTCTTCATTTCATAACTTCTAAACGGGGGCCCATTATCCATTATCGCCACCTCCGGGATACCATATCTCGCTAAACATTCTCTCAAAAAGTCTATGCAGAATCCCGCCGATGTATTTGGAACCATTTGAAATTCTATCCAATTAGAATGCGCATCCACTAATATCAAAAAGGTTTTTCCGCAAAATAGAAATAGTCAAGATGAATCCTCTTCCAAACTTTGTTTGGTGGAGTCCACTCAGTAAATTCCTGGTTTGGCAGCTTTGATGTGTTTTCCATACAAATGCTACAGCTTTTAGACAATTTTTCAATTTGCTCATCCATTCCTGGCCAATAGACAGAACTTCTTGCCAGAGTCTTCATTTTATTTATTCCAATATGATTTTCATGAATGATATTCAAAACATATTCTCTTAAGGAATTGGGGATTATCATTCTATTTCCGAATAATAGGCAATTTATTACTATTGTTATCTCGTTTTTAATTCTAAGATTAGGTTTTATATCTACATCTGAGTAAATATCTTACTTATCATACTTGATTAATTTATATAGTTTTCTAAGAGTTGGATCTTCTTGGGTTTTGTCCGATACCAAGACGTAATCTAATATTGAATTTTCTATTAATAATATTTCTCCCATTTCCTCTTCCTTTTCCCCTTTTTCAGGATTTGGAAATCTTGAAAGAAAATCTGCAAGAGGTATTTCAGTTCCCTTAGTATATTTAATTTCAAAATTAAAATTTGATATCGAGAGTGACCATCTATGTAATCTATTTGCCACTAAGGCTAGTAAATTATTTTTATCGCCAAAATTGGCTAGTAATGGTTTGTGATCTGTATTAATAGTAAATTTTCTTCCGTAAAGAAATTGTTTTCGCCTATTTAAGGTAAAGAATATTGATAAACCTTCTTTTTCTATCTGGGAATATTTCTTTTCTGTGTCATTTAGTGTTCTCGAAACAAAAGTAATTGGTTTCTCAATGCCGTTAACAATATGGGAAATATATCCTCCTATACCATAGTTCGATGCATCACAAGTAACATAAAGAGGTAAATCTTGCGAATAATGCGTCAAACAAGTTTTTGTATTATTCAAAATTTTACATTTTTCGAAAGCCTGATCATGTTCTTTTTTACAATTCCAATTATAACTTCTTTTCAATAAAGAGAATAAAGGATTTGCATGTATGGATACATTTTTAACGAATTTACTGTAAAATGACAACATGCCCAAGAAAGATTTCAATTCTGAAATGTTACTCGGTTTAGGACATTTTTTTATACTTTCCAATTTATCCTCAAGGGGATAGATTCCATTTTTATTTATTTTATGTCCCAAATAATTGATTTCATCAACAAAAAACAGAGATTTTTCTTTATTAATTGAAAAATTAAAATTAGATAATTTATTCATGACTGTCTCAATATCTGAATTATGCTCATTTACATCAGACGATGCTATAAGAATATCGTCTGAATATATTATTACATTTTTAAGACCGGAAAAAATATTGTCCATAGTTCTTTGGAAAATAGTCGCTCCGGACTTGATACCGAAGGGCAGCCTTTTATATTCAAAAAGGCCTTTATGGGTAGAAATAACTGTCAATCTTTGAGATTCCTCGTCTAGAAGTATCTGATGGTATGCGCTTGAAAGATCAATTTTACTAAATATACTTTTACCAAAAAAAGAATGTAAAACATTATCGATGTTCGGCATCGGATATTTAACATCTTCGATAAGTGGATTTAAGGTTATCTTAAAGTCTGCACAAATTCTAATTTTGCCGTTTTTCTTAGGGACGCATACTAGCGGTGAAGCTATTGGGCTATCCACTACATTTTCAATAATATCATTATTCAATAAAATAATAGTTCTTCTTCAATTAAATTCCTAATAGCTAAGGGAGCAGGTCTAAATTTATAAATTTTGGCGCAAAATTATTTTTTACATTAATGTGTACGGAAATATATTTTATTGGCAAGACTATATCTTCGAAAAGTTTAAAATATTTATTAAAAATTAAATTAGTATCAAAATTATTATTTTGTTGGACATTAATTTGTACCATATCAAAAAATACTATCCAGTCTTTTCCTATGAGAAATTTATTATTTTTAATATCTGTTACTATTAAGTTTAAATGGCCTATTTTATTTTTAAATCTTACTTCTAATTTACATTCTCCAATAGAGGAAATTCCCTTTCCTTGATAATCAGTTAAATAACATTTAGACGGAAACAATTTAATATGTTCAAAATATTTTTAAAATAGATATTTTGACATAGTTGTTAAAGCCGCACCAGTGTCAATTTCTGCTTAGAATTTTAAATCGAAGACATACAAAATACTCTCAAATTTATAAGTCAGATATTCTATATTATTGATGGACTCAACATTCTTTCTTGAAAATGATTCTCCGTGGGCAGACGCTTCACTAGATATTCCTCTCTTTCTTTAAGAAAATATCCATTCTTAGATTTTGAATGATATACAGTTGATATATGTCCCAATTGTTTACAAGAATAGCAGAAAGAATAAAAAAAAACATTTGTCCGTATGATGATTCATCTTTCCACAATGTTTGCACTTAGAATGTAATTTGTTTATTTCTTTAGTTTCAGCATAAGACTTCATTTTCAGCACATTACAATCTACCGTTTCTATTGTGGTAGCCATATTTACTGCCATATTAAAAATGAGCTCAGGCTCTTGCAGTAATCTTTTCAAAATAACTTGACTAGAAACTCCTGAAATGAACTTATCCCTCAGGTGTTCTTCAAATTTTAAGCCAAAGTTACACCTATTAGCCTGTTTTTTTTTATTTAAGGACATAGTCTTCTATTCTTTTGCCATGTTCCTGAACCAATTGACTGAATTCATATCTTTCAAAAATTATATTTAGCTTCGGTGTAAAATGAGCAATTAAAACACTCACAATTTCTTCGAATTCTAATGCACAAACATCTCTAGGTGCGATCAATTCTTTTAGAATACTATAAATATTCTCTCAAACAGACATAATAAAAAAGGGAACAATCTTCTTACCTTCGATTTCATTCACAAAGATGTACTGTTTGAATCGTTGAATATAATTTTCAAAAGGTTCTTCTTTCATTATATATGGTTCGAACGAAATCCTCGTCGCCATTGTTATTTTGCTTATTAAATAATTTATTAGAAATAGTATAAACACATTTATTTTAAACAAAAAATATATCAGAACATATAAAATAAAAGAAGTTTATTTACCTTCTTTAAAAATATTTACCTAAAAGCAATTTAACAAAACAAATTTAATCCAAAAATTAAACAACCAAAATTTACAAATCTCACGACAGAAAGTGTTTACTCTAGTCCTAGTCAAAACCCAATAAATAAATATATACACAATTTTATTGTTTTTATACGACTGCGTAACTCTAAGTCCATTTACATCAATAAACACTATACCTATGTAATTAAATATACCTAATAAGTGAAAATATAGAGGCAAACATAATGATGTTCTAAATAATATGTATGGTAATTACTAGACAAAACTAGCCACTTTAACCTGTATAATCGTCGGTATCCTCAAAATTTCGGGAAAATGTATAAATATAAATAAGATTATAAATAAACAGTCATAGTCAAAACTTAAGGAAGTTGTACCTTTTAACATGTATACCAGGATTCAGACAATAACTCTGAAAGATATTTAATACACAGTGATTTTTATTGAAGACACGAGATTACCAAGGGTGAAAAAATTGCCCATCTCTCTCTCCGTTTCTTTCAATAATAATAAA
>CP092886.1:49046658-49446151 GCA_030710605.1 Cordylochernes scorpioides
ATTGATTAAAAGTTTTGAGGAAACTGGATCTCTGGAAGCAAACCTCGGAGTGGAAGACCATCGACATGCAAGTCAGTGGCTGTTCGGTTTTGCAGAATGCGGAAGCTATTGAAACGTTATCCACGTATGGAGAAGTAATGGAACTAATTCGTATGGAACAGTTTGGAGAGAACACACATTTAGAATTTTTCTATAAAAATACCTAACAAAATTCAAAGTTTTCACGAGTTGAAAGTCAGCGATTTTGAGAAGCGTCAAGAATTCGCTGCATGGGTTTTCCGGCAAATTGATATTGATGAGAACTGGCTGTCAAATGTTCTAAGAATAGATTATGCTCACTTTGATCTAAAGGGAGAATTTAACATTCTAAACTGCCTCATTTTGGCAACAGAAAACCCTAGGTTTTTACAGAAATACCACTTCATCAGCCCAGAGTTACAGTTTTGTGTGGGTTCACTTCTTCCTTTATTATTGGGCCATTTTTCTTTGAAAAATCAATGGAAGAACTTTTAAAACGTTTTTGTGTAACTGGTGAACGTTATGTTCAACTTTTGAGAGAAAAGGTTATTCCATATTGCAGGACAGACAAGCACTAAGCGAAATAACATTCATGCAAGATGGAGGACCTCCTCATATCTCCCGCGGTGCCAAACAATTGCTGAAGGATACCTTCGGTGAAATTCGTTGATGAGTCGCACTTTATATACCAGTGGCCTCCAATATACCAGACTTGACGCCTTACAATTTCGGTTATGGGGGAACATTAAGTCGCGTTTTTATCGATGCCGGCCTACCACATTGGCCATGTTGAAGGCTTCTATCAGATGACACGTTTTATAAAT
Organism: Cordylochernes scorpioides; assembly: GCA_030710605.1. Classification (NCBI taxonomy): domain Eukaryota; kingdom Metazoa; phylum Arthropoda; class Arachnida; order Pseudoscorpiones; family Chernetidae; genus Cordylochernes; species Cordylochernes scorpioides. The sequence goes on from CP092886.1 coordinate 49,047,501, forward strand.
TTCAACTATTTAATTGTGACCATTCTGTCATCTATCCTCTGCAGGCGGTGTTTGAGAATGAAGGGCGCAACTTGAGCAAGGATCGTGACCTAATACAAGAGAGAAGGCAGTTACCTCATGTGTTATATTTTGCAGCTCTTTGTTTTGGGTTATGGGAATAATAAATGCTGTCCCCACAATCTTGACTCTTTTTTTTTTCTGTGAACAGTAATTTTTCTGTTTGTCATTTGCCCACATCTTATATTATGTCGTGCAGGCCAAAGTGCTATAACTTCCCGAATAACACTGGTATACACAATTTTACCCCTTATGTTTAGTTTATCGCTTTTCGCTCATTAGAAAAATAGCATAAGGAATATTCTCTGTATCCCCCCCCCCCCATCCCCCCCTCAACTTTAGAAAATTTGCGCAAAAAATAACACAAAATGATTTTACTACCACGTTTTTCAACGCAAAAGGTCGATTTAAAAATGCTTTTTTTAGGGGATACATTTTCAAAATTATGTACAGTATAATAAACAATGATAACATTTGACAAGCCCATAGGATATTGGAATAAGGTACGACAAATATATTTTGTCACTTCCCTCTATATTTCATTTGTTGGATCATGCCAAATATCCAGTTAAATAGTCAAGTGTCGCCAATTAGTCAAGAAACTATACATTCCTTATAGCACGAAATCCTATTAGTAGTGCCATCATAATTGTTGGTACTATATTAACATTTCAAAAATCGTGTATTGATATCAGTAGTTATTTTCAAACATTCAATCTATTTCACAAAACTCCATCTAAAATATAAGTATTTTTGCTACATGTTTTAATTTGCATATACCTATTTTACATATCTCAGATTGTATTTAAAAATCGTCAACCAATTCTTCTAACCTTTGCGAAATGGTGTTTTATTAATTCATCATTTAATATTATTAGGGTTCTTTCCTGGTATTCAAAAAGGAAAAATACGTGTCGCTCAGTTATATTTTTCAATTTATCAAACAATTTGCCCGCTGAATCTCTGATTCTGGTAGAGCGCCATCTAGCGAATAAGGTTGTAACTAAAATCAATTTCGAATTTTTCATTATTTGCCATAAAAATTCCCATTGCATTCTGCACACAATGGTGTTTACCGCATTGCGCTAGCGCAAATATTCGCGGAGTTATTAATTTTTAAAGTTGTGGGACTTTTGGATCACCCTGTATAATAAACAATTTTAAAGATTAGTTTTAATTATTAATCAAGATTGTGTGTGAATATGTGAGAAAGATGTAATATCGTTGTTGTTTTCTTGGCCGACTGTTTTACATATGGTGTTATCTTAAAATTGCTTGTTTTAAATATTTTTTTAGATTGAGTTGAATGAATTGCTGAATTTTTTTTGTATTTATATAAATAAAATTAACTCTGTTTGATTTTTTTTGTATTTAATCGATAACAGCGAAGTTACGCATGTTAAAGTTAGGAAAAATATTTTGATGTTAAGCAAAACCTGCTCCATCTCGTTTTACATCAGTGTCGGGCAACCTTTTTCGAGTTGCGCGGCGCACTAAGCTTAATTTCTTTTTTTCGCGCGGCGCACCTGTGAGAATTTCGTAACAAAAATATTTTTTTCCTTTTTTAACCAACAGATTTTACGGTTGTACAAAACTTATTGTGTGAATGTGTGTGTGTTTTACAACATGCAAAAAAAAAATGAAGAATTACTACAGCAATACTTGACGAAAACTCCGAATAATTTTTTAAAATAAATTTATAATTTTTTTTGTTTTCTTTTTTTTTAAGCTTTGTAGCTTTGAGTCTCTATTAATAAACAGCTGTGACAAAGATTGTAAATGACGATTAAGTTTGGACATATTATTTTAAAAATTAGGTATTTTCCCGCAGTATGTATTCAACTTTATTAATTAAAGTTGTTTTCGCGGATTGTTTTTTTTTTAACTTATGATTTTAAATAGGTACGTACCTATTTGCATTTTTATTTTTTAATAATGGCACGTGCCAGTTATGTACGTCAAGATTATGTACATACGTTATATGAAATATAAAATTATGCAAACTGTTGTAATTATAATACCAATATAAGTTTATATAAATGAAATTTGCTTTTTTTAATTTCATTTTTTATATGAAAATTTTTGAAAAAAATTATTAAAATTGAATAAAAATTATAAAAAATATTTTTGAAACATTATTTTTAAATTTAACCAAAAGTTCTAAATACCTACAAAAATGTTCGCGGCACACCTAGAATTCTTCGCGGCACACCAGATGTGCCACGGCACACCGGTTGCCCGACACTGTTTTACATAAATGTTGAAAATTTGGTCGAAATTGATGCATTGTAACGAAAGTTTTTAGCGAACACCACTTATGAAATTTGCATTTTATTAATATAGATTCTAAAGTTTCATTAGCAGTGCACTGCATTCTCTACCTGTTATAAATAATAGACTATACATTTGATAAATAAACTTTATTAAAATAGAATTATTTTAATAAGGATGACAGGAGGTTGCTGAAAAGTAAGGTTGAAGTAAATCAATTTTATCATCTCCCTCCCTCCCAAACATTCTATATTATTAAAATTTGGTATTGTGAAAGTATAAAATACACAATCTATTAGTTATACACATGAATTTTATTCATCTTTACACAAGACTCTTAAAAATGACTAAAAGAATTTTGTTTTGAGAAGCTAAGAGAGAATCTTTGTATACTTTAAATTCTGCATCATTTTAACTTGAAGGATGCCTTGATTCAAATAGCTGGCAAATATAGAAATTCGGTATTTTTCAACTCCAGTCTTATGTGCCTTGATATATTGCCTAAAATACTTTTATTTCATCATTGTGTTTGAATAGTTGACCCATGTATTGTTTACAATATATGAAATCTTTTTATTTGAAAACTAATCGAAAGAAATATTATCACATACTTTTTATAAAACAAGATTTTCTAATAGACCAACAAGGAATAATAGTTTTTGCCTCCTAATAGGTTGGTTAGAAATCAAAAAGTTGATTTTTTAGTAAATTTTATCTCCAACTGAAAGATCTATTTTTCAATAACTTTTTAAACACTACATTATACAATGGACACATTCATCCAAATTAAAATTTTCATGAGTGAATAATCCTTGCATATAGCTCAGGTATTTTTCCCATTAAATCTACTTCAGTTGTTTCCATTTTTAAGGTTGCATCGTTTTATAAAACTTCTCAAAGAAACGGTGGAAGATTTAAATTACATATTTTAGCATTGAGATTTTTTTTTTTAAATAGTGGCCCCGAATTGGAAAACATTAAGATCGCATATCGTCCATTTGTACGTTAACATTAACCATTTCACATTTTCAGATATTGTTTTTTTTATTTAATAATACAATATATATAACACTTTTTTCCAAATTCTTGAATGATTTAGCTCATCGTGATAATATTTTAAGATTGGGCTTTAACAATATCTAATTCTTTTCAAATTTGTTGATCGTTAAATGTCATTTATTGAAATATTTTGTTAATTAAAAAAGTTATAAACCTTTATCATAATAAATTATAAAGATTGAATTACAAAGTTAAAAAAACCTATTATTTGAGAAAACGATTTAGAAAACGAGATGTTTTAAAGTGAGGATAGTTGTTCAAAAATCACTCGTTAATTGCGTCGCAAAATTTTTAACATAAAAAAAAAAAATGTTTTGAAAAAAAAGGTATCTCCTTATCGTGCAACTGAAAGTTGCTGATGGCTTGCGCCATCTATCGGAATAAATATGCAACTGAAAGTTGCAAGATAACGAGATGCCTTTTTTTCATAATTTATACACCTTATCCCAGTACAATACACATTTGTACTATTTTTTCACAAAAAAATGTTTATTGATAAATTTTGAATTTATTATTATTTTTTAAAATATGAGAGAATTATTAGTTATCAATTATATATATATATATATTTTAGTGGTCTCTCATTAGAGACAAAATATCGATTTTTTTAGTGGTCACTGGTCGTTCTTGGGAGCTCGCTATAGTAGGCTTACAAAGGAAATCCTTTCGTGTCTAACAAGGATGGTTGCTCATGAGAGACTGTAGTTATTTCAATAGTGGTGGGATTCCAGGATAATTGTTGTCAGGATGTTTCCTTTAACACATTGATTGTCACATGTACCTGGTTTATTCATATTTTCTGTCCCCTTAAATGTTAAGGTACAATTTGGATTATAGATTAGAACCAAAAATTAAAAATCCAAATTATCGAAATATTTGTTATGTTACGGTAACAATGCTGTTAATTTTGGATTTATTTAGTCTTGTTACCTCTTTGATTCTTAGCCCCTTAAATAATAATTTGGATTATAGATTAGAACCAAAAATTAAAAATACAAATTATTGAAATATTTGTGATGTTACGCTAACAATGATGTTAATGTTTGATTTAGTCTTGTTACCTCTTTTTATTCTGGTCCCCTTAAATTGAAGATTCGCTTCTAATCAATTATTGCTGGTTGAAATTCCACCTTATGCACAGCAAGGGATAGCTTTTAATTTCCAGTTCGGAACTAACCTTATCGGGTGGCTCTCCCAACCCAGATATTTACAAGGGAGCAATCTAAATCTTAAAATGGAGTTGTCTCTTGAAGATCTAGAGAGATATAAGAGAATCATCTTTCGCAAATCCCTTCAGCTTGCCATTTTATATTTTATATTGAAGAAACTTTTTGCAATTAATTTGATCGGTGTATACCTTTTTTAACCTTATAGAAAGTTGAATATATAATTTACTAGACGAATGACCCGGCTTCGCCCGAGTGCAATTTCCTTCATACTGAAAGTACATCAATGATAAATAGTAGAAGTGTCATATAATAGCAATACAAAAGTACCACAGGCAAAAAGTGTGTGTGATGGCAAATATTACATTATATTAGTGTTTAGGTATTTGATTTAATATTTTTTACAATCCATTTAGTTGTTTCAAATTCAAATATTTTTAAATAGATGGCAGCTTTTAACCCAAACCCCGAGGTATCTGCTCTAGCGCATTAACTCTTGAAATTGCCTGAGTTGAGTGACTGTGATGGATCTTGACTGCGATGCCCATCTTCTCAGTAAGAATAAGAAAAAAATAGTTTCATTGAAAAAATTAATCCAAAATACTGGCATGTAAATATCTTTCTATAAAAATAAAAGAGCATATGGAAATTAGGCAAACATATATGTTTGATAATGACTGCATTTTAAACGATAAAAAAAAATAATTTAAAAAAATCAAAGGCCAAAACAAAAATTAATAAAAAAAAAAAATACGAAAGTCATTATTTACAAACAGTAACACTAATTTTGTAAAGTTTTTTAAAATTTCATTGTGTGCACTTACCGTAACTTAGTAATATAAATTTCTCTCTCAATACTTTTGTTAAAGAAAAAAAAAGCATTACTCATATATAAAGATATTTTTAAAAAGTAAGCAAGCAATTTGGAAAAAAATACAGAACGCTTATTGGTCGCTTAATTGGCCTGGTGTTGTTACTTCGACTCGTATTTATTCCGCGTCAAAGAAAATAGCAAAAAATACTAATCAAAATGTAGCCGAAAATTTTCCTCAGGTTAATAAAAATCGACATGCAAAATTTGGTACCAATTGGTTGAGTAGTTTTTGAGTTTATCGCGAAACAGACATTGACTTTTATATATGTTTATGAGCCAAAGTAATTTAAACCATATCCCTTTAAAGAAGGGGTCTCTAAAGATAGGTTTTAGTGTTGTGGATATAATATACAATTAAAAAAAAAAATCGCAACTTTTTAAGGATACATATAAAGTTTAATTAACACTTCTATATTATCCATGAGAAATATTAAATTGTATAAATCCAGTTCGTTATGATTTCAAAAGTTGCAGTTAAAAGTGACGAAAAATTTAATTCAGAACAAATTAATGGGTCTTCAATTTTGTATAGCGAGTTTAAATATTGAATAATAGCAAAAAAAGAAGAATTTTAAAAACATATTTAAGAGGGGCAACATAAGATATGGAAAATATATATATTTATTCAATTTATGATTATATTACAAGTTTTACCAATAAACGAAACCCTTTTTGACTTCCTTGTTCATTAATAGGAAATGGGGGAGTGGCGCGGACACCGGGCGAGAGGTGATTTTCTTGTACAGACATCCTAGGACAGAAGGACATGCACATGAGTTCCTGGAAGAGGAGCTTGCAGGCATAGGGGAACTTGATTAGGTATATCTCGTTGTGAGTGCGGCAGCTTGAGCACTTGGGCATCTGGTCGATATTATCATAGAAGCTGATTAATCCACATCTGCCACAGACGTACACATCGCAGATATCAGATGCGAATAGCAGACGGTCCCTGAGGAACAAGGAGGAACCATGGGAGATCTGACAATCCCGCTCCATCTCCCCAAATCTCAGTCCACCGCCTCTCCTCCGGCCTTCCAAAGGCTGGCGGACTAGCTGGGTGACTGGCCCTCTGGCTCTGGCGTGGATCTTGTCGTCCACCATATGTCTCAGCCGCTGGTAGTAGGTCGGACCAATAATATTTGGTTTAAAATTTTCTTTCCGGTGAAAGCGGAATACATCACCTCGTTTCCATGTTTATGGTAGCCCATACTTGTTAGCACGTTTCCGATTTCCTCAGGCTTGAAGAAGGTCTTGGCGAACGCTGTTCCATCCCCTTCACCTCCTTCGAGGGCTACAGCCTTCCCCATGAGGCATTCATTGAGGTGCCCGAGGGTCATTCGGGAAGGCAGGGCGTGAGGATTGATGATCAGGTCGGGCATAATGCCCTCGGCGGTGAAGGGCATGTTTTCCTCGTTGTAAACCATGCCGCACGTCCCCTTTTGCCCATGTCGTGAAGAAAATTTGTCCCCGATCTGTGGGACTTCCATTGTCCGCACTCGGACCTTGCACATTTTCATACCGTTCTCGTTGGTTGTCAGCATAACTTTATCCACAATTCCGGATTCCAAAGGGAAGCCTAGAGAGGCATCTCTTGTTATGATTCTGCTCCTTGCTCCCGTTGTTTCGTCTTCTTCGCTTTCTCCAACAAAGACCGTCTTCCCGACGAGGACATCGTTTTTAGACACTCGCGTTCCGGGAGAAATGATTCCGTCCTCATCCAGCTTATCGTAGTTAGCATCCTTGATCATGAGGCACGATTTCTTGCAAGGCTTCTCGAAGGTCTCTATTGCTTGAAAGTTTTGTTTATCCTCAATTTCAGTATAGGATCTGTAGGAGTAAGAGCGGAAGAGTCCTCTCTGAATGGACGAGGTATTAAAGATGATGGAGTCCTCCTGGTTATAGCCGGTATATGACATAATGGCCACGATAGCGTTAATCCCCGCTGGCATTTCCCTGTACCGCAAGTGCTCCATCGGCCGGGTCGCGATCAGAGGCTTCTGAGGGTACCATAGGATGTGGCCCCGAGTGTCCATCCTGGCGTGGAAGTTGGTGATGTAGATTCCTATGGCCTGTTTCCCCATTGCGCTCTGGTAAATGTTTCGAGGGCTCTGGTTGTGTTGGGGAAATGGGATTATGGAGGCACATGTCCCCAGAATCACGGATGGATGGAACTCGCAGTAGTTATAGTAAGCCTGCCTCAGGTCCTCTGGCTTAAGGGCGATTCTAACGTTTTGCTCTTCACTAGTGTCCACGTAAAACTATCTTGCCTGTAGCCACCAGATGGTTCCAATCGGAATGTCCACTCTCGATTGCTTCCACGTCTCGTTTCGTTAAAAGAAGTTTATGATCTTCAACGACAAGTACGGGTCTTAAAATGCGCCCTTCGTCTGTGAAAATTTGGATCTCGGAGTATTCTATAGTGTATGTGACTGAAGTGCCTGCTAGCAAATCTTTTAGTTTAGAGCGAAACTGGCGCAGTGTCCTTATCAGAGTCATCGGGTCGTGGCTGACGCCGACAAAACAGCCATTCACGAAAACCTTAACGAGATTTAAGGAGCTCTTTGAGATATCATCCAAAGTTTCCATTCCGTTCTGCTCTAGGATTTGTAATATTAGGAGCGGGGATGTCTCGATGGACACTGAACTCATGAGGGCCATGTTCTTGACAAGTCCTGTGGCCTGTCCTTCGGGGGTCTCAGCTGGACAGAACTTTCCCCAATGCGTGTTGTGGAGTTGACGAGGCCTGATCAGCTTGCTATCGCGGCCTGTTGGCGCCATGACGCGGCGCAGGTGAGACACCGTGGCGATGAAGGTGAGACGGTTCAACACCTGGCTCACCCCAGTCCTTGATTGGCCGAGCTTGGTTTTGTCCCCCCAGTTGCCGGTGGCCAGTGCGAACTGCACGGCTGTAGTAATGAAGTTGGACTTGAATAGCGATTCAAAACTGAAAGGCCTATTTCTCCGAAGAGTTTTTTTCAAGAGTGAGTTTTACATCGTTGGCGAACGTGCGAAATACTCCGCGACAGAGGGAAGTTAGAAGAGGCCCAGCTAAATCTACACGTTTGTTGTCCATGCTATCTCTGTCGTCAATTTGCCTTCTGCCGAGGTGCACCGCAAGCAATCGGTGGACCATATAGCCCAGGAAAAAGGCTTTGTTTCTTTCGCTCCCGCTTTTAATGCCGATATGGGGTAAAAACTCTTTTTGGAGGACTTCTTTGGCAAAATTTATTCTATCCTTCTTGGTGACACCAGGCTTTGTCCCTCGAGTCCCAATGTAGTTGAGTGCTTGTTCGCTGTCCTGGATGCAGTCTGTGTGAGTGATACATGTCTTCAGGATATCCAGGATTTCTTTATCTCTCGAGTCGTAGGCAATCAGTTTGGTAATAATATTGTCGGCTTCGAATCCAAGGGCTCGGAACAGAACGATGATGGGAATCTCAGCCTTGATCGAAGGAAGAACGGCGACAATGTTGAATTCTTTCTTCTGCATGCCTTTCCCCTTAGACAGATGGACATAGAAGGTGGAGATTGGTCGAGAAGATTCAGGGAGGTGGGATCGGATTTGGGCAGTGAGATGGTACTTTTCGATTCGGTTAAAGACAAACACGACGTTATTTGCCATTCTTTCTTGTGCGACCAGCACCTTCTCTGAGCCATTGACGATGAAATAACCTCCAGGGTCCATGGGACATTCGTTAATCTCTGAAAGGTCCCTCTCATTCATACCGTGGAGTAGACAAAGCTGGGACTTGATCATAATGGGAATTTGACCGACATAGAACTTCTCTAGAACACTATTGACCGGTTCCTTATCATATTTCTCCACGAGAATGGTGATGTCGACAAAGAGCGGGGCCGCGTAGGTCAGCCCTCGCAATCTGGCAATGTTGGGCGTCAGGGCCTCGTTGCGGTATATCGGCTTCGAGATGTACACTTGGCCAAAGGTAATGGTCACCTTGTCCGGTGCACGGGGGACTCCATCCAGGTATTGCGGATCGGACTCGGCAACGATGGGCGGAAGGTCCAACACGATCCGTTGAAGGGACTCCTGAACAAAATGATCGAAGGATTCAATTTGATGCTGGACCATTCCTCGTTGCGCAAAGTAAGCATCTATCACGTTCCAGGCGAACTGGTTCCAGTATTCTTGGGTGATCACTTCATCTTTTGCTATTTTATTAAGTAAATTCGACATCTTCTGAAATTATTTCAATGTAATGTGTTAATATATTTTATATACCTTTTATATTTATATCGAAAGAGAGAAAGAGAGAGAGAGAGAGAGAGAAAATATAATGACAGATAAAATCTTTGACTTTATACAGATTTATTAATTCTGTGAAAATTAAAAATATATTTATATTTAAAATATATATATATGTTTTAAATAGTTTTTATAAATTTTAATTCACTTAATATGTATTTAATTTTCATGTATATTAAAAATTGGTAGTTGGCGTTAAGCGCTCTAAAAGAAAACCTGGGTTATAAAAATATATATTAAAAATTATTCCCTAACGCAAAAATATAATACTATGTAATTATATATATAAAATTAATAAATTAAAATAACATTTTAAAAAGGCTTTCACTTGAGTGCATTAAAAATATATTTTCTAAATAGTTTCTATAAATTTTATATTTAAATTAATATATATTTAATACAGTAGAACCTCTCTTCAGCGGACACCTCTCTACAAAGGACAGTTTCATTTTTAAAATTACTACCATTTTTACTATTTAGCAACTCTCCGGTAAGAGGCCACCTAAAGGACGCTTTGGCTCTGCCACTAGGTGTTGTCCCTATACAGGGAGGTAGTTCTACTGTCTATGTATTAAATATAGAGGTAGTTGGCGTTCTGCGCTCCAAGAGAGAACCTGGGTTATATATATTTACATATTTAAAATATAAAAAGGATATCCTGACCAGGAGTACCTGTGCTTTTCAGATGGCAGAGCGCCATCTAGTGGAAAATAAATCAACTAAACATTGATTTAACCTGTTCCTTGATATTTGGCCAACTCAAATTATTGATAAATCAAGAAAGGCCATCCACGAACGCGTTTCGCGCTTTTGGCGCTCGTCAGCTTGGAGTAGGTTGTACCACTGCGACCAAAAAATGTTTTGGTCCCAGAGGCTTCGTGAGAAATCAGGAAATGGGTATTTATGGCCAAACTTGCGTAAATACGCTTAACATGTGAAATATATATATTAAAAATTATTCCCTAAAGCACTTTATAACGAAATAAAAAACGACATAACAATTAATAATTATATCAAAATGTGTAAATGTGATATTCAAATATCTCTCCCTAATATGCAAATATATATATGTTATAAATTATATAATGCCCAAATTGTATAATTTATTTTCACCATAATTATTATGTTAAATTGTAAATACAAATTCATCCATGTATAAATCTGTACATCTGGGGGCCAGCGCGTGTGGGCGAAGGCCACGCCTCTGCCGCGTGCGCGCGCGCTCACGAGCGAACAAGTTATTTTTTGACGCATACATGCACAACGCCTGCGCCCTTCCATTCGACCACGACACATACGACAAATAACATGGTATTCACTAAAATAACAATTACGGAACAGTTCCGTATATATATATGGTAATTTAAACCAACGACCCCATATTGTATATAACTTATAACAAGATTTTCATGTTGTATAATAGAAATACATCTGCAAATGATTATACGCATGATTGACATGTGTCATTACATCATCATATGTAATGTACTTTGTACAAACTGAAGATAAATAAATAAAACTCTATAATAGATCAAGAGTTGAGCTAAAGCAGAGATCGAGCATATAGCATTCCCAAAACAACAAGGTCTAAAGATGGAAACTGCCACGGCGTCAGTTTAGAATTTCGCCAGACGATCCACACTCTTCGCATCTGTTGAAATGCAATACTCCCTTTCTCGGGAAAGATATATAAGGCCCCCGTCTTAACCTATAAATACAGTCACTTGACAGTTACTTCACCATCTGCGTGAGCCCTCATCGGTTGTACCCTAGGTCCACCTCATCCACCATGTAGACCAGTAAGAACTCTTCCATCTCCATCTTTCGCTCCTAGCTCAACTTTTATCTGTTCACGGAACTTTCTTAGTGCAACTGTGTCTTCGGTTTTTGTGTATGGACATTCCCAAGCTTTCCACTCTGCCTTGACCACGACTGCCTGTACTCTGTGAGGATTTTAAAGGTCTTACAAGGTGCAGAGTGGTACTGGAAAACTCCCCATCCTGACTGTTCCTCTCGGTCAACACAGTATAGCGAGAGTTGACAGGGACTCACACCATAGATTAAGTCGACTGGAAATCACAATTTCAGTCGACAGAATTCTACAATAGGCTACAGGACCTCACCACATTTATATACTTGTACATTTTGAAAATAGAGCAATCCATACTTAATTCATTAGATAATAAAAGGCATATATTGGATTTAATAAAATATTTATTTTGCCAATATTTCGGCTGGCTGAACGCCAACCTTTATCGAGGCATTACATTTTTGTATACACAAACTCAGCGCCGCATAGTGTTATAATATCACAGTTGAAATCAATTAAAATACAGATTAGGTGGGAGAAATTTTTGCATGAAAAAAATTATTATAAAAAATGCAATCAAAAATGTAAAATATCTTAAAATATAAAAGGAAAAAAAAAGTTCTATCTTATATTTAAAAAATTGTAATAAAAGTACATAAAAATAATTCATTAATAACTCATAAAGAGATAAATATAAAAATGTATGTATCTATTAAAACATTTGAAAATAAATTTAAAATGATTTAAACAATAAACTGTAAGAACCTTATAAAAAGTTTTTAAAAAATGTGGGTATTTAAAAAATTCATTTCAAAATTTAGGAGATCGATTTATAAATAAGTAAAAAATATTTTATAAAAATGCATTAAATGGAAGTTAAAACAATTTAGGATGAATAAATGAGAAAATAAATTTTAAAAATGGAAACTAAAAGTTTAAATTATTGCATGTAAAATGTTATATATTTAATGTATCAAAACTTTTGCGTTTTGAAGCGATAAATGTAAAAATAATTAAACAAGTGGTATGTATTAATTACAGGTAATTACTAATGTGTGAAAATATAATTTAAGAAATCGCGGGTATTACAACAAAATATAAAGTAAAATGAGGCAAAAAATAAAAAAATAAAAAAGCAAAGTTATGAAATTTAAAAAACGGCACCTCTCCCTTTAAAATAGTACATAATAAGTCAATTAAAAAATAAAAATTAACTAATTGAAATTAAAATAATTAAACAAAAAAATTAAGAAGATCTAAATGGTATGTAGATGTCTGGTAAATCAATTTTCCTATTTATGCTTTCTTTGTCTTCTACAGAGGCCCAGCTTTCTAAGAACAATCGGCAGTGTTTTTCTTTAATGTTCTGGTATAAAATAGCTGTATTTTCGAAATCCGGAGTGTGGTTGTTTTTTAGTGCATGATCAACAAGGAGAGATAGTGGGTTGTAATTCCTTAGTCCTGATTTGTGTTGATTTATACGATCTTTGAGTGGTTTGCTGGTTTCCCCCATATAAATAGCTTGGCAATTGTTACAAGGTATTTTGTAAATTACGTTGATTTTGTTTTCCATTTTGTTAATTTGCTTAGTGTCTGGATGGCGTAGGGCCTTTTTTAAATTTAAAGATGATTGATAGGTGGTTGTGATGTTGTATCTCTTTAGGACTCTGGCGATGCGTTCAGAGCCGTAGCTGTAGGGGAGGGAGCAGAAAAGCTTTTTTTGATTGAACAGGGGTGTTATTTAAAAGTGGAGATTTTGGTTTATAAAAATGTTTTTCGATAAATTTGCTTGGGTAATTGTTGTTTTTTAATTCACTGAATATTCTATTTCTCTCCACTATATCAATAATTTTTGACGAGCAATGTGTATCTAATCTTTTGGAGAGTGATTTAACCACAGCGATTTTATGGTGAACTGGGCCAAAAGAATTGAAATTTAAATAATTACCTGTGTGGGTTGATTTTCTAAAAATACTAGTTTCTATTTGGTTAAATTTTCTTTTGAGCTGTAAATCTAAAAAGGCCAGAGAATTATTATTTTCAATTTCATGTGTAAATTTTAAAAATGGTCTTAAATTATTTAAAAAATTTGAAATTACTACAAAATCTGATTCTGTAATGCAAAAAAATATCATCTATGTACCTTTTCCAAAGAATAATTTTGAGTTGCTTTGATTCTGTGACAACTTGATCAAATTGGTCCATGAAAATGTTTGCTAAAGCCGATGAGATAGGGTTTCCCATCGGTAAGCCTTTGATTTGTCTGTAGAATTTATTTTGGTGGCTAAAATAATTGTGTTCCAAAAAAGTTTAATTAAATCAATCAAAGCATCTGTGGAGAAAGGGAAATCTAGATTTAGATGGGTTTCTGTAAATTTTTGGAGTGCTAGAATAGCTTCATTGTGGGGGATTGAAGTGTAGAGTGATTCAACGTCGAAAGATACCATACGGCTATTATTAGAAATTGAAAGGTTTCTGATCGTTTTTGCAGCTACTGTAGAATTAGGGACAGTGTGGGGAAGTAATTTCTGGAGGGGAGAGATGATGGATGAAATAAATTTAGTGAGGGGGTAAAGAGGAGAACCAGCGTAGGAAACAATCGGACGTAAAGGTGTGTTTGGCTTACGTACTTTTGGGAGGCCATAGAAGTTGGTAAATTCTTGTCCTCAGCCTTTAAATTTTCAAAAGTTTTTTTGTCTAATTTATGTGAACGTATGATTTTATTAAGTTTTTTATTAAAATCTTTAGTAAAATTAGGTGAAGGGTTTTTTGTTAAAGGTTCATAAATTTCTTTATCTTGAAGTAACTCTTCTACTTTAGTGTTGTAATCAGTTGTGTTCATAATTACTGTATTTCTTCCTTTATCAGAGGGTGTGATAACAATATCTTTATTTTGCTTTAACGATCTAATGGCTTGTCTTTCTCCTTGATTTAAATTAGTCTTGTTTTTTCGTTCTAAATTTTTAATAATAGGAGTAACTTCTGATCTAATTTTAGCCTTATTATTATCTGGTAATTGTTTTATCGAATTTTCTATAGCAGCTAGAGTTTTAGGAATATCAATTTTTTTGGAAGGTACGAAGTTTAAGCCCTTTGATAGAAGTGTCTTAATTTCGGGTGTAATTGATTGATTAGAAAGATTAATAACAGTATTTTGGTGAGATTGGGGTTGTGTTTTTTTGTTGCCAAGTGTGATATAGTGGAGAGAAATAGAATATTCAGTGAATTAAAAAACAACAATTACCCAAGCAAATTTATCGAAAAACATTTTTATAAACCAAAATCTCCACTTTTAAATAACACCCCTGTTCAATCAAAAAAAGCTTTTCTGCTCCCTCCCCCACAGCTACGGCTCTGAACGCATCGCCAGAGTCCTAAAGAGATACAACATCACAACCACCTATCAATCATCTTTAAATTTAAAAAAGGCCCTACGCCATCCAGACACTAAGCAAATTAACAAAATGGAAAACAAAATCAACGTAATTTACAAAATACCTTGTAACAATTGCCAAGCTATTTATATGGGGGAAACCAGCAAACCACTCAAAGATCGTATAAATCAACACAAATCAGGACTAAGGAATTACAACCCACTATCTCTCCTTGTTGATCATGCACTAAAAAACAACCACACTCCGGATTTCGAAAATACAGCTATTTTATACCAGAACATTAAAGAAAAACACTGCCGATTGTTCTTAGAAAGCTGGGCCTCTGTAGAAGACAAAGAAAGCATAAATAGGAAAATTAATTTACCAGACATCTACACACCATTTAGATCTTCTTAATTTTTTTGTCTAATTATTTTAATTTCAATTAGTTAATTTTTATTTTTTAATTGACTTATTATGTACTTTTTTAAAGGGAGAGGTGCCGTTTTTTTTTTTTTAATTTCATAACTTTGCTTTTTTTTTGCTTTATTTTACTTTATATTTTGTTGTAATACCCGCGATTTCTTAAATTATATTTTTACACATTAGTAATTACCTGTAATTAATACATACCACTTGTTTAATTATTTTTACATTTATCGCTTCAAAACGCAAAAGTTTTGATACATTAAATATATAACATTTTACATGCAATAATTTAAACTTTTAGTTTCCATTTTTAAAATTTATTTTCTCATTTATTCATCCTAAATTGTTTTAACTTCCATTTTAATGCATTTTTATAAAATATTTTTTACTTATTTATAAATCGATCTCCTAAATTTTGAAATGAATTTTTTAAATACCCACATTTTTAAAAACATTTTATAAGGTTCTTACAGTTTATTGTTTAAATCATTTTAAATTTATTTTCAAATGTTTTAATATATACATACATTTTTACATTTATCTCTTTATGAGTTATTAATGAATTATTTTTTATGTACTCTCTTATTACAATTTTTTAAATATAAGATAGAACTTTTTTTCCCTTTTATATTTTAAGATATTTTACATTTTTGATTGCATTTTTTATAATAATTTTTTCATGCACAAATTTCTCCCACCTACTCTGTATTTTAATTGATTTCAACTGTGATATTATAACACTATGCGGCGCTGAGTTTGTGTATACAAAAATGTAATGCCTCGATAAAGGTTGGCGTTCAGCCAGCCGAAATATTGGCAAAATAAATATTTTATTAAATCCAATATATGTCTTTTATTATCTAATACTTGTACATGTGAAAAAACAATAGAAAAAAAAAACAACAGGAACAGGGTAAATCAATGAATAGTTTATTTCTGTTCAACTAGATGGCGCTCTGCCTTCTGAAAAGCATATGTGCTCCTAGTCAGAATATGCCTTTTTTATTTTTTATATATACATGTGTAAATGGTAAAATTTCAACAAGGGAGGTTTATAAAAGACTATCGTTCTAGACCCGTTCATAGAACGGGATAATGATCTAGATCTTAATATACATCTAAACCCCATGTAGAAGTATTTTATAGGCTATTTCAGTACTGCTAACAATTCAAGTTTACAAGATTTCAGACTTCAAGGTCACCGTCGTGTGACATGGAATAGATTAGAGAAAAGAAATTGTAAAGATTTTTTTGAAAGAAACTGTTTCTTTGGTGTGGCCAGAAATCTATAAAATGTGGAATGAACTAATTTTCACGCTTCCTTTCAAATTTTGTGATCGATTTTTGATATAATCTCAGACTACATAGAAGTTGTGAAGAAATGTCTGATAAACGTTTCACAAAACACTGATGCGAAATTCGGTTGAAGAATTCGCAATGATGATTCTTTTCTGGGCTTTTGCAAGGATTTAAATCAGATCACTAAATATCAGAAAGCAGAGGGTAAAAGTCTCCTTCAAACTAACTTTATTCAAAACATGTTAAGAGGACAGAGGAAAACACCCAACTGGTCAGCAGACCAGGCTGTGCTCTCTTCTTTTGTTGCCGGCTGGCGCCGCTGGGGCTTGTTTGTTTGCTGTCACCCGAGCCGTTGTCTGGCCGACGTCCCGAAGTGTATCTCCTTTATTCCACAGAAGTATTAATTTTGGTATACTCTAACTAGCAATATTCAGAAGATTTACGACAATAATAATCTCCATACTTCCAATAAATTAGCATGAGTTCCCTTCAACAACCATCCTAACTGGCCATGGCAACACACAAGTATACTCCTGGAAATTTTGAAAGAGGGTCGATTTGCCCCAGTTGCTAGAATGAAGACCAAAGAGCGAATCATCTCCTCTTCATCTGCTCAGCTTTCTGGTAACAATGATATTAAACGGCCACTCTCCTATGACTTATAAATCTCAACTAAAGAATAACAATGATGTTAAACGGCCACTCTCCTATTAATTATAAATCTCAACTAAATAAACGGCCACTCTCTTTTGAATTATATTCCTCAACTAAATAATAACAATGATGTTAAACGGCCACTCTCCTATTAATTATAGATCTCGACTAAAGAATAACAATGATGTTAGAGAATATAACTAAAGAATAACAATTGAATGTAATTCTACTGTCCTATAAGCTTATGTCCATAGTTTTCTGGAAAACCATTTCTGAGATTCCACCTTTCAGTGCTGCGTATATAAGCAGAATCTTTCAATATAGTATTAGAGCTCTGAAAAGCGGTCTGGTGGATTAAATTGGCGAAATCGCTGAGAGGGTTCACCACTGATGAGCCAAGCCCTCCCAATATATATTTTCATCGCAGTAAGGACAGTAGAAGTTTGTATTGTGTATAAAAAAAAATTGTGCTTTTATATCCTTTCATTATATAAATAACAATGACTTTAAACGGCCACTCTCCTATTAATTATAAATCTCAACTAAAGAATAACAATTATGTTAAACTGCCACTCTCCTATGAATTATAAATCTCAACTTGGCATAAATGTAAAATATCCCCAGAAGTAAATCTGATCGACACTATTAATATATTCGACTTCCACTGTTGTTTGTAAATAAAACCAAAAAGATTTAAGTCTGACTGAAAACATGAGAGATCTTTTGAAACCTAAGGTACTTGGATTAATTATTAATTAAATGCACTAAAAAGGAAAAATAAAATATTTTAACTTTTCTAATATATATCAATTAGATGTATCTGAGTGAAAATAAAAGCGGCGGGGGACGATCAACATGAATTTCGAACCTAATGTGATTTAATCTCGAATCACTGATTGTTATAAGTGTTTGCTATATTTTACCTCTTCTCTAAATATGATTGTCCTCCGCCGCTTTTATTTTCACTCAGATACATCTAATTGCTCTATGACAGAAAATATTTTATTTTTTAGTGCATTTAAATAGAAGCTTTTTTATAAATATATTAATTATTATAATCTATTTTTAAAATATTATTTGTATTACATAAATTTATATTTTGTAACGGACATTTATATGTGTGTGTGTGAAAAAATAATAAAAAGTCAGGTGTTGGTATTAAAATTAAGAAAAGGCATATCCTGTGACCACGAGCACATGAACTTTTCAAGATGGCAGAGCGCCATCTAGTGGAACAGAAATCAACTAAACGTTTATTTAGTACTAGACGAATGGCCCAGGCAACGCCCGGGTTTTACCTGAGTGCGTATATATTTTAAAAACGTTTTAATTCAAATACTATTCGTTACAATTATAAATTGGCGCCATGGATGTCACTCTTGTGAAACGTCCCGTTCCAAACTGTGTGTTTTTAAAATGTTTTAATTAAAATACTATTCATTACAATTATAAATTGGCGCCGTGGATGTCTCTCTTGTGAAACGTCCCGCCCCAAACTGTGTGAGTCTTGAAAATATAAAAATAAAAATGTGAATTTTCATAAAGATTTCATCATGTCGATTTTTTTTTGCATTTCACCTACTAAATCGATAGAGATAATTACATTTGCAACATGAACTTAGGTATATTGACTAAATAGAAAACTGCATAGTAATAAAGATCATTTTTTAAAGGCACCATATCGTTTTTTTTCAATAAAATCGAAACAAAAATTAACGATAAATAACGATAATTGCCTTAAAAAGAAATTGCCTTAAAAAAAAGAAACATTCGCGGTAATTTTGTCTTGCATTCGTTTATACAATTATTATATACGAATGACCCGGGCAACGCCCGGGTTTTACCCAATTAAATGCTTTTATTCAAACACTATTCGTTACAATTATAAATTGGCGCCGTGGATGTCATTCTTGTATAATATATAAATGAGTTTTAAAAATTGTAAAAAAAAAAGCATCGGCCGGGAATCGAACACGGGCCGCTCGCGTGGCAGGCGAGCATTCTACCACTGAACCACCGATGGTTATGAAAATTCCAATCCGTGAGCTTCAGACAAACAAACAGACAGAATAAGGCAAATATATAAGTAGATACGAATGACCCGGGCAACGCCCGGGTTTTACCCGATTAAATGCTTTTATTCAAATACTATTCGTTACATTTATAAATTGGCGCCGTGGATGTCATTCTTGTTTAATATATAAATGAGTTTTAAAAATTGTAAAAAAAAAAAAAATGCATCGGCCGGGAATCGAACCCGGGCCGCCCGCGTGGCAGGCGAGCATTCTACCACTGAACCACCGATGGTTATGAAAAATCCCATCCGTGAGCTTCAGACAGACAAACAAACAGACAGAATAAGGCAAATATATAAGTAGATACGAATGACCCGGGCAACGCCCGGGTTTTACCCGATTAAATGATTTTATTCAAATACTATTCGTTACAATTATAAATTGGCGCCGTGGATGTCATTCTTGTATAATATACTAGACGAATGGCCCGGGCAACGCCCGGGTTTTACCCGAGTGCGTATATATTTTAAAAACGTTTTAATTCAAATACTATTTATACGATAATAACAAGGCGAAGGAAGACGAGTATCTTTATTGGTGCATAAGAGCGAGCTTTCGGGCAAAAGCCCTTCGACTGGCAAAATATAACGACACTATGAACGACATCGATGGCTGTAGAGAATATATACACATATTAATTTACATAAATATAGAAAAAGCATGCAAATGGGCAATTTAACTATTTGTAAAAATGAGAGGTAAAAAATAAAAATGGAAAAAATGAAATAGAAATCCTATAGGGTAATAGAAGAGATGCCTGAACATTAGCTGAGGGAAAAGAAACATCAATGAGGCACAATATATGGCTGCAATGGGATATCAAGTATACAAAAGAGAAATTTATACATAAAGGCCAGGAGAGCTTGACATGCCCCAGGGAGGTCAATATTTTTACAGTTAAATACAAGGGGGAGGTTTAAATAAAGGACAGGAGAGGATGATAGGCTTCTGGAAGTTCTATTTTTCTATTGATGCTATTTAGTTTGTGGGATACTATTGATTCTAAAATGAGTCTTTGGTGTAAGATATGTATGTGGCTGTAATGTATGGTGGGGTTGTTGATGTTGAACGTGTGGCCCGTGGTCTGCATATGTTGGTAAATGAGGGACTTGGTATCTTGACGGGAAATATTGCGGGAATGTTCAGTCATCCTGATGGATACAGATCTACCCGTCTCACCGACGTAAGTGGCAGGGCACTGTTCGCATGAGACGGAGTAGACTGCACCCACAGAACGAAGGGGGGCAGGAGGAGCTGAGGACTTAGTATGAGGGTGACGGAGGGATGAAAGAAGGTTCGGGGAGTTTTTATATATGGTACGGATGCCATAGGATTTGAGTTTTCTGGCTATATCAACAGAGGAGGGGGAGTAAGGGAGAAAACACAATGATCTGTATGTCATGGAAGGATTGGAGGTTGCAGGTGTGTAAGTATATTTGTTAATGAACCAGAGTGGAAAAGAAGCCATGGAGAGCTGGGTTATAATGCGATTTCTTTCTATTATTTTAAAGATGTCTATGGAACAATGGGTGGATATTCTTTTTGTAAGAGTTCTAACAATATTGATTTTATGGGAGGTGGGGCAGTGAGAATTGTAATGAGTGTAGCAGGGGGGGCATTGTTTTTTATGATAAACAGTAGTGTGAAATGAGGATGGGGTGCGGATAATTAAGATGTCTAGGAATGGGAGAACATGGTTAGTTTCAGTTTCTAGAGTGAAGGAAATATCTTGGTTGTAATTATTAAGGGTTGATAGTATGAAGCTCTCCTGACCTTTTTTGCATACACAGAAGACATCATCAATGTACCTGCGCCAGAACTGGATATCTGTTGGGAGGGTATGAGTAATCCAATTATCTATTCTAGTCATGACAATTTCGGCAATAATGGTAGATAGAGGGCTGCCCATTGGGGAGCCCCTGAACTGTCTGTAATGGTGCTGTAGGAATGAGAATGTGTTCATGCTTAAGCATGTTTTGGTAAGTTGGACTATGGTTGAGGAAGTGTGGGTATCGACATTTTGAGATTGAAGGAAATGAGTCAAGCCATCTGTGATGAGCTGATGAGGAAGACAGAGGTAGAGGGAGGTGACGTCGAAGGAGCACATAGTGTAGGCGGGGTCTGGTTTAAGAGCTGTTAATTCATTAATGAAGTGTGGGGTGCTGTTAATAGAAAGGGTATTATTATAATTGGTTAATAGAGGGGAGAGGAAGCTGGAAAGATATTTAGCCAGAGGGTAAGCGGGCGATAAGTGATAGGCTATGATGGGGCGGAGGGGTACTTCAGGTTTATGTATTTTGGGGAGGCCGTAAATATAGGCTGAACTGTGGAGGTTTGAGGTAAACGAGGTGTATTCTTCAGGTGAGATGCTTTTAGATTTCTTGAGTCGGAGAAGTGAGATTCTGAAATCTTTAACGACAGAGAGGCTGGTTTGGTCTGTGATGGGTAAGAAAGTGGAGTCATCGCTAAGTAAATTGTGCATTTTTGAAATGTAACTTTCCTGATTTAATATAACTGTGTTAGCACCTTTATCTGACCTAGTAATAACTATTGATTTACGGAGTTTGAGTTTTTTAAGTGTATTGGTGTTTTCAAGATGGTTAGGGGGAGGGAGAAAGGGCCTAGATAAATTTTTAGCTACCATGGATCTGATGGAAAACTTCTCTTGCAGATTGAAGGACTTGATGGATGATTCAATGGCGCTGATGATCACTGGTGGATTGGGTTTGGAGGGGATGCGGTATTTCAGTCCCTTCTCAAGGAGTGAGGTCTCCGATGGCGTCAGAGGGTGGTCCGACAGGTTAATGACTGTTGAAGATCTTGGGCGAAGGTTACTGTAGAAGGTGTAGCGTAAAGCATATTTCTTTTCTTATGCACCAATAAAGATACTCGTCTTCCTTCGCCTTGTTATTATCGTATAAGTTCATTCCAGGAAGAATTACTCTACTATTATTCAAATACTATTCGTTACAATTATAAATTGGCGCCATGGATGTCACTCTTGTGAAACGTCCCGTTCCAAACTGTGTGTTTTTACAATGTTTTAATTAAAATACTATTCGTTACAATTATAAATTGGCGCCGTGGATGTCTCTCTTGTGAAACGTCCCGCCCCAAACTGTGTGTGTCTTGAAAATATAAAAATAAAAATGTGAATTTTCATAAAGATTTCATCATGTCGATTTTTTTTTTTTGCATTTCACCTACTAAATCGATAGAGATAATTACATTTGCAACATGAACTTAGGAATATTGACTAAATAGAAAACTGCATAGTAATAAAGATCATTTTTTAAAGGCACCATATCGTTTTTTTTCAATAAAATCGAAACAAAAATTAACGATAAATAACGATAATTGCCTTAAAAAGAAATTGCCTTAAAAAAAGAAACATTCGCGGTGATTTTGTCTTGCATTCGTTTATACAATTATTATATACGAATGACCCGGGCAACGCCCGGGTTTTACCCGATTAAATGCTTTTATTCAAATACTATTCGTTACAATTATAAATTGGCGCCGTGGATGTCATTCTTGTATAATATATAAATGAGTTTTAAAAATTGTAAAAAAAAAAAAAAAAATGCATCGGCCGGGAATCGAACCCGGGCCGCCCGCGTGGCAGGCGAGCATTCTACCGCTGAACCACCGATGGTTATGAAAAATCCCATCCGTGAGCTTCAGACAGACAGAATAAGGCAAATATATAAGTAGATAAATGAGTTTTAAAAATTGTAAAAAAAAAAAATGCATCGGCCGGGAATCGAACCCGGGCCGCCCGCGTGGCAGGCGAGCATTCTACCACTGAACCACCGATGGTTATGAAAAATCCCATCCGTGAGCTTCAGACAAACAAACAGACAAACAGACAGAATAAGGCAAATATATAAGTAGATTTTTAAACACACACACATTAATTCAAATAATGATAGCATTAATGTCTGCACCATTGTCAATTAAAAATCTGTAAATTACCATATGGATATCCATCTGCACGGCGAGGTATAACGGGGTGTCGAGTTTAGAAAGGTAACTTTGATAAAAAATTCGAGTTTTTTAGCTGCTCTTCAAAAGTTTTTCTTAATTCGCCACATTTTTCGATATCATTACTTCCATACTTCTCATTTATATCTGTTCCATCTTTTATTATTTTTTTCAAATCTTCTAAATTTTTATCAAGAGTAATATTTATAACCCAGGTTCCCGGAGCACAGAACACCAACTACCCGGGGAGGCCAGCTCACTAGTATGGACTATAGATGGAAATTTTGCGGAGGATATAGATCTAAAGAGACAAAGGTCGCCTCTCCCGTTAAAATAGACGTCAAAACTAGACGCCATCTATTGACCGTCGCCGCAAACTAGCGGCCTCGGGTCGGTGACAAAGCCCAAGGCTGACGAGGGCCATTAACGTCTATTTTGACGGGAGAGGCGACCTTTGTCTCTTTAGATCAATATCCTCCCGGCAAAATTTCCATCTATATTTTAGCCATAGATTTGGCCTAGCAACTTTGCCAGCTAAACACCTCTTTGGCAGATTGTCAAGATTCCATTAGATTCCGTGTGAATCTCACGGAATAAAGTCCGCCCTAGGTTGACGAGGGCCATTAGCCCGAAACCATGGTCTCTAGGTGGACGCTTTTCAGTTTGCCAAAGCTGGTCTTGTGGCTTTGTCACCGATCCGAGGCCGCTAGTTTGCGGTGACGGTCAATAGATGGCGTCTAGTTTTGACGTCTATTTTGACGGGAGAGGCGACCTTTGTCGCTTCAGTATGGATTAGTGTTGAGCGCTTTTACTCGCGTCCTGTTTTGATTGCTGAGTTGAACCAGTTGACCAGAAATTTTCATGCTGAGGTTGAGTCTGGAAGTCTGGTCATAGATGTAGGATTGAGGTGGGTCAGTCCAAGCAGGATAGCTGTTTGTATCCTATGTCTCAGGAATGATGAACAGCTGAAGAGAAGATTATCGACTTTCTGTGGCTCTTCTGAACAGTGGATGCAGGTAGGGTCTGTTTAGGGATGTACACGTGTAATGTCTGCCAGTACACGGCCATGGCCATTATAGCTAGATATAACTTTGTATATAGATGGAATATTTTTTGTATAGCTTTGTATCTGGTTCAAATCACATTGATAGGTATCGCTCAGCAAGAGCAACCTAGTTCATGATAATTGAACAATGAATAATATGTAACGGTTATTCACATATTAAACAATTTTTAACGCGGGATTCAATCCCGGTTCATGACTGTAGGGAATCGAGCGTGTTACCCCCTCATCCACCGACTTTTTATTTTTATAACTTTGTATGTTTTCGGAGTTCCAAATAACTTTATTAGGTACCGCTCAAAAAGAGCAACCTAGATCATCATATAACTTTGTATTCCAAATAACTTTATTAGGTGCCGCTCAAAAAGAGCAACCTAGATCATCATATTTACAATATACTGAGGGGGGTGGTTATGTACAGGGGTTCATTTACAATTATAATTTATAATGATGTCGTTGGGTCCGGATTCTCAGGTCCTTGGGGATATTTTTCTTGAGAAGGTTTTTTCTGGCTTGTGTTTGATATTCAAGGTGGGTTTGTTTTTCCTTTTTTTCCACTTTTCGTCATTCTGGCTTAATTTTGATGGATAATTTGTCTAGGTTTTAAATTTCTTATTTTCCTTTTTCCGCATTTGTAATTTGTGGCTTCCTTAAAGGTGGGATTTTCTAATTTTTCGGATTTATCGTAAAATTTAAATGATTGTCTAATAATGTAGTCATTGATTTTTTCGATATTTAGATCGTTCTTGAGGATTGTGTTCCGAATGAACCAGGGTGGAGACATGATTTTTCTGATCATTTTATTTTCAAAGACTTCTAGCTTTTTTTTTTTTAAGGATGGTCTTATGTGCTGTCATAAAAATTGGGTGGCCGTATATGAGTATTGGTCAAATTATTGACGTGTAAATGGTTCTTTTGCAATGAAGGGATAATTTGCTTTTCTGTCCTAGGAGTAGAGATAATCGGTGTTGGGCAGCTTTCGCCAAATTAATTCTGTTTTCGATGTGTGTTTTTTAAAGGTTAGGTGCTCGTCTAGGGTCATCCCTAGGTATCGTATGTTCTCTTTCCATTTAATATTGTCTTCGAAGACAAAAAGTTCGTCTAAAGGTTTCTTAATTTTATCTTTTTTTCTGGAGAAAATTATTGCTTCACTTTTTTGGGGGTTCATTGTGACTCGCCATTTTTTACACCAAAGCGTGGAAAAGATGCAGGCCTCTTGTAGTTTCATGTGGAGTCTGTCGAAGTCGTATGTCGAGGCCAAAATGGCGGTATCATCGGCAAATAGGTGTAAAGAGGTGTCTTCAATACAGGGGAAGACGTCTATATATATGTCAAATAAGGTTGGTCCCGTGACTGATCCTTGGGGGACCCCGGCAAGGATGTTCGTAGCTTTTGAAAGTTCGTCTTTGACTCGTACCTTGAATGTTCTATTTGTTAAGAAGTTTTGCGTTATTTTTATGATGTCTCCAGGAAGGTGCTTTTTGCACATTTTGTAGAGAAGGGCTTCGTTCCAGACTTTATCGAATCCTTTGGCAATATCGAAGAATACGGCTCCTGTTATTTGGCCTAGGTCCATGGCTTTTCTTATTTTTTCAGTGACAACAACTAGCTGGTGCAATGTTGAGTGCTTGGCTTGGTAGCCAAATTGTTCGGGTCTGAGTGGATTCTTTTCTTCTAGGGATTTTCTGAGTCTTCTTAAAACAATTCTTTCGAATAGTTTTGAGATAGCAGGTAACAGCGAAATGGGCCTGTAGCTTGTTGGTTCATGCATGGATTTTCCTTTTTTAAGTATGGGAAAGATAATGGACGTTTTCCATCTGTCAGGGAAGTGGGCAAGCTGCAGTGAGGCGTTAAATATTTCTGTTATTGATGCTAGTATATGATTAGGGAGCAGTTTGAGAGCTTCATTAGGCAATTCGTCGATTCCGGGAGGTTTTTTATTTGGTAGATATTCAATAATCGCTTTTATTTCACCAATGTTTGTTGGTTCTAGTCCTGTTTCTTTATTTTTTTAATGTATGAATTCACACGTTTGATGTATGTACGAGTAGGTTTGGAGTGGGATGTATAGGGATTGGGGGTGAACTGTTTTTCATAGTTGTTGGCAAATGATTCAGCTGCTTCTTCTGTGGTTAGTGTCTGCCCATTGTTTGTCTTCAGTGTTATTTCTTGTTTTTCAGAGTTGGATAATCGTTTGATAGCTTTCCATATGGTTTGGTCCGTGACTTTCAAGTTTTCGATAAAGTAGTCCCAGCTGGTGTTATCGTGCTCTCTTGTAAGTTTCTGTGATTCTCTCCGAGCCATCGTGTAGGCTGATTTATCTCGGGGGTCGCAGGTTTTTTTTCTTTTTTTCTTTAATGAGAGGTGGATATCTTCGTTCTAGTTCTGGGTCTTTATATTCTGTTGAATCTTTCAAATTTTGCACCATTTGTTCTTCAATGTGTGTAATGGCCTCGTCTATTTTTGAAGATGTATCTAGGATCAGTTCAGGTGGTTCAGCGATTTCCATTTTGTACTTGAATAGGGCCCAATCTGTAATTTTTATTTTTGTATTTGAGTAGGAGATTTTGAAATCCTGCAGCACAAGTAGTACTGGGAGATGATCAGAGGTTAGTTCGTGCAGGACTTTAGAGTATGCGCTTTGGGAGATGTTTTTGTGCACGGCGATATCAATGATGTCTGGAGGTGGGTCATGAGTAGGTTCGTCGGGGTAGCTCACATCTAGGTCCATAACGTTGATTGCGTTTTGGAGCCTTCTCCCGCTTGGGTTAGTGGTGGTGGAACCCCAGGCAGGATGTTTGCAGTTTTGGTCCCCTGCTATGATGGTCGGTGTGTCCGTTGAAAAAATTTTATAGATATCGGTTTGATCTAGATAGGTATTTGGTGGTTTGTAGCACGAATACAGGTTCATATTTAACCCGTTTTTGTTTTTGATAGAAATTCCTGTTGTTTCCAGGCTTGAGGTGGTGGCATGAATAGGTGCATGGCTGTACTTCTTGTGGATGAATATGGCAGTTCCACCACCTTGTCCGGTTAGTCTGTCGTTGCGGAGGGTGATGAAGTTTTGAATCCTCATTTTATGGCACGGCTTAAGCCAGGTTTCTGACACTAGTGCGATGTCGATGTCGTGGTCGTTCAGGAATTCTGAGAATTGTTGTTTTTTGTTTCGGAGACTACACGCGTTCCAGTGAACGATTCGAAGGCTATTTTTATACATATTTTTGTGATTCATTTACATCTAAAGGTGTCTACGACGTTCTTCGTGATGTTGGCAATTATTGCGGGGTCACTGAGAGCCTTTTTGATAGCGCTCTCTAGTTGGTTGACCTTAGTGGCTGAAGGAGGATTGGGACGTTATTTATTGACATATGGAGTTTTATTCTTGTTTTGAGTGGGTTGGGGAATTTCAGAAGGGTTTGGACCTGTAGGGTTGGATTTTTCTTTTTCTGTATTGGGGTTTGGTTTGGTTCATGTGGTGTCTGTCGAAGTTGTATGTCGAGGCCAAAATGGCGGTATCATCGGCAAATAGGTGTAAGGAGGTGCCTTCAATACAGGGGAAGTCATCTATAAATATGTCAAATAAGGTTGGTCCTGTGACTGATCCTTGGGGGACCCCGGCAAGGATATTATATAATATTTTCAAAAAAAAAAAAAAGATTATAAGGTAAAATAATTATAAACATAGGATATGTGCTTATATATTTTGGAACGCTCCAGAAATCTCTTTGGTTTATATCAAGAAAGATTAGTTTGAAAAATATTACCATCAGATTGAAATATATCAAATAATAATTACAAAATTGAATAGAACCAATTTTCTTATTATTTAAAAGATTTCTGATAACATAAATGGAAACACATATACGTTATATCTAGCTATAATTGATAGAAATTTAGAAGATTTGAAAAAAATAATAAAAGATGGAACAGATATAAATGCGAAGTATGGAAGTAATGATATCGAAAATTCTAGCGAATTAAGAAAAAATTTTGAAGAGAGAGAGCAGCTAAAAAACTCGAATTTTTATCAAAGTTACCTTTCTAATCTCGACACCCCGTTACATCTAGCTGTCCAGATGGGACATATGGAAATTTACAGATTTTTAATTGATAATGGTGCAGATATTAATGCTAGAAATCGTCATGGAACAACACCGCTGCACAACGCTATTGTATACAAGAACTTTGAAATATTCCTCGACTTGATTGAATCAGGAGCTGATTGTACTGTGAAGGATTCTAATGACATTACACCATTGATGTTTGCTTCCGCCTGCGATAATACACGTTTTATGAAGGAATTAATCCGAAAGGGGATGAATATCAATGAAACAAATAAATATGGAAAAAGCGCTGTTCACTTTCATTGAAGGCTGGCTTTGAAAATTTTAAAATAATATTTGAGTCTGGAGATAATATTCACAAAAATGATAAGTTTTTATTTAATGCCTGCTCCATGGAAAACTTAAAAGTATTAGCATTCTTAATTAAGATTGGAACAGATCTAAATAGAGAAGATATATATTCTATGAAGCCTTTAAACTATGCATGTAAAACTAATAGAAGGGATATAATGACAAAATTGTTAATACGATCAGGCGCAATAATTTAAAAAAAAAAAAAAAAAAAGATGATCTGGGATATACCCCATTGCATTTAGCAATCGATAGAAGGAATTCAACCAACATACGAGCCCTTGTTGAAGCTGGAGCTGATGTGAATATTAAAACTAGATCAGGAGAAACATCTTTGATTATTGCCGCAATGAAAATTCCATATCCATATAATAATGATTGTAGCGATTTTAAACTACTCATAAGGTTATCTGACAAATTTGATTTGAACATCTTTTTAAGAATAATAAATCTCAGATCAGATTTCCTTTCTTATGAGCCAATTATGCAGCTAATGATAAAGCATTTAATTCTTCTTCAACCAACATTGGCCATTCCAAAAAATATTCTTTTGACCAAAGCCTTGTCTAATTTTTGGGAAAATTGTCAGAGTCAGATAAAAATGATGCAAAGTCATATTCTGGAAAAAGTAGTATTACCTTATATAGGTTCTTGACAGAAACTAATCCTAACAAAGTGACGGGATACCTCAGAAATGATTCTACGGGGCTTCGACAATTTCTAGAATCGCCCTGGTACAAAGAACATTTCCCTATTTACTCAGATATGACCGAAGAACGTTATCATGAAGGCATTAAAAGGGTAAAGTCCAAGTCCATCAATGTCGCTCGAAGTAATTTCGAAATAGCCAAAACACTCGTTTTGCTTAAGATCTTTTATCAAATGGATGTCTGGAATTTAGAAGAATTCTTACATGATAACTGATGTACAATGGTGCTAGAACCATTAAGATGTATATTTATACCTTTTATATGTAAATAATCTAATAAAAAATAGATTCTAATTGATATTTAATATTTGTTGGTTCTTCCAATTTTTTTTTTCAATATAACTTTTAAGTAAAAAGCCATCAATAAATGTTATCAACATTTAATATTACTACTCTCTTTTAACAACAATAAATGTGTTATTTATATATATACTAGCCCAGGGGTGGCGAACCTTTTTATATTAGAAGGCCAATTTTCATTTTACCATTTTTGAGAAGGCCGCATCCATATATATATTGCCACGTTTTTATTTTAAAACGCTAATTTTTCTGTTTTGTAAAACTTTAATTTTAAAGTTCATTATTTTAAAAGTGAAATGTTTGTTAATGGAATAGACATTTTAACTCAACTCATTTTATTCCGCTTTTGTTTACAAGCCATTTGTTTATATCTATTTTTACATATCGTTTTTATTGAGTTTTTACTAATTTTGCATGTACATCATTGACTTTTAATGAATGAGAAAAAGAAATTGAAAATAAACATATGAAAAATTAAAGTAACACCTTAAAGGAATTTATGTACAACTGAAAATTGTTTTTTGTAACGTCTCATATTCCCCTTCTTGAAGCATTTATTCTCGGGTAATAAATGGTCGAAGTTGAGATATGTGAACGCGTCTTGCTTGCTTTTGGTCTTTCAGAGAGATATCGTAGGTTACATCAGATATCTTTTTTTGAATGACAAATGGTCCTTCATATTTTGGTGATGTCTTGATGAGACGAGGGTCGTTGAAGGCAATTTTTCTTATGACTAAGTCTCCTTCTTTAAAGACATACTTGGGGTGATGGCTATCGTGTTTAATCTTCCACCTACTTCTAATTTGTTCTGTCCGCAGGCTAGCTTTCTTCCTGGCTTCTTCAATTGTAATTGGAGTTTGGTCGGCAAATTCGGGTACATTACCGATTCCATACATTAAGAAAAGCGGTGAAAAACCAGTCACGTCATGTGGTGTGGAATTATAATTTTTGACAACTTGCGGTAACAATGAGCTCCATTTACATCTAGGTTTCTCTAGAACAGCTATTCTCAGTTTTGTCATTATCGTATCATTTAATTTCTCACAAATGCCATTGCACTGAGGATGATAAGGCGAAGTATACGTGTGTTTAATTCCTTGTAAAGAAAGAAATTTGTTGAACTCTTTTGATATAAAATTTTTGCCATTATCTGTTAAGATAGTATTGACCGAATTAACAGATTTGATTATCTTATCAAGACATTGAGTGACAGCTTGAGCAGTGTTTGTTATTGTGGGATATGCCCATAGATAACGAGTTGCGTGATCAACAAAAACTTGAATGAATTTATGCTTTGTGTTAGCTGCTGCTGTTCCCAGTACAATAGTGTCAGTTAGGTTATTCAGTGATTGAATATATCATCATCACAAGTTAATGTTTTGGTTCATGTAGGATATGTAAAAAAACATATTACAACAAAGGTCAGTCAATAAAGTTACGTCTTCATGATAGGTTAGTGATTCGTTGTTTTGTACAAGACACTAACAAATCAAACATGGTGTCAGAAAAGTGATTTGAAAACAAACGAAAAAAAATATCGCAGTAAGTTCAATTTTACGTTATATATAAGACTAATAAAATAATAAATAAGCCTTATCGTATATTAAATAGACAAAAAAATATGTATTTACAAATACCGCCACCTGAACCAGTTAATTTCAGAGGAAATATAGAAGAAAACTGGAGATATTTCAAATCGCATTGGCGTAACTTTTCAATAGCAACGGGGTTGGACAATAAAGAAGACAAATTAAAAGTTGCAACCTTATTGTCTATTATAGGCAAAGAAGCTTATAATATATTTGAACATCTCGATCTTTCAGATGAACAAAGAAATAACTCAGATGAGATAATAAATGCATTGACTCAGCATTTTACACCAAAAATTAACATTATTTATGAAAGATCAATTTTCAACCAAACAAATCAAGAAACAAATGAAAGTATTGAACAATATATATGTAGATTAAGAAAATTGTCTTCCACATGCAATTATGGTGCAATGACTGAAGAAATGATCAGGGATAGGTTAGTTTTGGGAATAATTGACAAGCAAACCAAAAGACAGCTGATCAGTGATCCTCAACTAACATTGCAAAAAGCTATTGATGTGTGTAAGGCTAATGAAAGCGCTAACAAACAAATTGAAAACTTAACTAAAAACACTCAAGAGGAGGTGAACAAATTGAATATAAGAAAGAAAACAGTCAATCAAAATAAAATGAAAAAGAACATTCCTTGTAGATATTGTGCAACATTCCATGAGCACAACAGACAAAAATGCCCAGCATGGAATCAAACCTGCAGAAAGTGTAACAAAAAGAATCATTGGGCAAAAGTTTGCAAATCCAGAATGAGAACAGTTCAAAGCCTTGAATCTCAAAACTCCAATGATGAACAAGAAGATTGTTATTCTTTAGAATATGTCTCAGAAATTTCTGCTAGAAAATTGATGACTAAATTAGAATTAGAATTGAATGGATACAAGGAAAACATAATTTGCTAAATAGATACAGGAGCAACTGTCAATGTTTTAAATTTTGCAGATTTATGCAAAATCATGCAAGATGGCAATCCTTCTCTTAAACCAAGCTACATCAAACTAAGATGCTATGGAGGAGAAATATTAAAGCCAAGAGGACAAATCAAAATCAACTGTTCCCACCAAAGCAAGCAACATCCTATAGTGTTCCAAGTGATAGATCATTGGGAAAAACCTATTCTAAGTGCTGAAACTTGCCAGAAATTGAATTTAATAGAAATTTTAAAGCTGACTTATGCAAAATTGAATCCACATGGACAAAACAAAATAACCTTCTAGATAAATATAAAGACACATTTGAAGGCATTGGATGCTTACAAGGGGAATACAAACTAGAAACAGATCCTACAATCAAACCCATCAAGCAAACACCTAGAAGAGTACCTATTACCTTAAGAAAAGAATTAAAAGAAAAATTGATTGACATGGAAAAGAAAAATATCATTGCCAAAGTTGATTATCCAACAGACTGGATTAGCAATCTAGTAATAGTAAAGTCAACTAAGAAGTTAAGAATATGCATTGATCCTCAAGAATTAAATGTCGCCTTGAAAAGAGCTGAATACCCAATACCGACAATTGAGGAAATAATACCAAATCTTCAAAATGCCAAAATATTCACAGTAGTGGACACTAAAGATGGTTTTTGGAATGTGAAGCTCTCTGGTGAATCATCGAACCTTACAACATTCTGGACTCCCTTTGGAAGATACAAATTTCTTCGAATGCCATTTGGATTAAAGACTGCTTCTGAAGAATACCAAAGAAGACTCTATGAAATCTTCCAAGGTCTTGAAGGAATTGAAATAATAGCTGATGACATTCTGATTTTGGGAAAAGGTGACTCATATGAAGAAGCACTGAAGGATCATGATAGAAATCTTGAAAATCTTTTCAAGACAGCCAGACAAGCTAATTTGAAATTCAACATCAATAAAGTCAAGCTCAGACTAAAAGAAGTAAAATATCTAGGACATATAATAACTCCACACGGATTAAAGCCAGATCCAGAAAAAGTTAAAGCCTTAAAAGAAATGCCTCATCCAGAAAGTATAACAGAACTCAAAAGTTTCCTTGGTTTTGCAACATACCTATGTAAATTCATGCCAAATATTTCAATCATTAGTGAACCTTTGAGAAAATTGACAATGAAAAATTCAACATGGTCATGGAGCAAGAATCATCAAGCTGCATTTGAACAAATCAAAGATCTAGCCTCAAAAGCACCAATTTTAAGATATTTTGATGCGGACAAATCTATAGCTATACAATGCGATGCAAGTAAACATGGACTTGGAGCTACCCTACTACAAGAAAGCCAGCCAATAATTTTTGCATCTAGAAGTCTAAGCAAGACTGAGCAAAACTATGCTCAGATAGAAAAAGAATGTCTTGCAATTGTTTTTGCATGCGAAAGATTTCATCAGTACATTTTGGGCAAATGTCAAGTGATTGTGCAAACTAATCACAAGCCTCTTTTGTCAATATTTAAGAAATCTATTCTAAAAGCGCCACAAAGACTCCAAAGAATGCTTTTAAGACTGCAAAGATATAACTTAGAACTAGAACATGTCCAAGGATCTCAAATGCACTTGGCGGACATCTTTTCAAGAGCTTGCATCAAAGATGTAAGGAATGAAAAATCTGAAATATGATGTGTATCCCATTGACATCATTTACAAAGAAATTGCCACAGTCAATGTTATGGAAACATTAAGTGTATGCAGTGACACTGTCCTGAGAATTAGAGAAGAAACATCATCTGATCCTATTCTGTGTGAAGTGAAGAAACTTATTCTAAATGGATGGCCACCAAATAAAAATCAAACTTCAATGCTAACCAGAGAATATTGGAATTTTAGAGAAGAATTAACAGTTCAAGATGGAATCATACTAAAGAATGATAGAATTGTAATTCCAAATAAATTAAGAGCAGAGATGATAATGAAATCCCATCAAGGACATATCGGAATTAATTCAAGTATGCGAAGAGCAAGAGACAATATCTTTTGGCCAGGAATGAATGCACAAATAGGGCAAGAAATTGAAAATTGTTCTATTTGTCTATCAAATTCACAGAATCAAATGAGAGAACCAATGAAATCTCACAAAATTCCAAATTATCCCTGGGAAAGAATATCTCTTGATATATTCGAAATCTTCAAACAGAATTACTTAATAATAGTGGAACATTACTCAGATTTTTTTGAAGTTGAATGCCTAGAAAATACAACATCTGAATACATAATTGAATGCTGCAAAAGACAATTCAGCAGATATGGAATTCCTCAAATTATAGTCTCAGACAATGGAAGGCAATTTACATCAACTGAATTCCAAAAATTCAGCAAAGAATGGCAATTTCAACATTCTACATCATCACCACTTCACAGTCAGGGAAATGGAAAAGCTGAAGCGGCAGTTAAAATAGCCAAAAACTTACTGAAGAAATCTAAACAAGAAAATAGTGATTTTTGGCAAAATTTGTTAAATTGGAGAAATACACCCACTATAGACATAGATTCAAGTCCAGTACAAAGAATCATGTCTAGAAGAACGAGAGCTATACTGCCAATTCACCCAAATTTACTTAAACCATCAATTCCAGAAAATATTCCAGATAAAATATCCATCAAAAGACAACAGGCAAAATACTACTATGATAGAAAATCTAAAAATTTACCAGACTTAGACATAGGACAAGAAGTGTATGTCAGAACACCCAATACCACCCCATCATGGTCCAAAGCTAACATCACAAATGAACACAACACAAGATCCTATGATGTGAATATTCATGGTAGAACCTACAGAAGAAATAGAACCTGGATTAAACCACAACAGGCTTCAGCAAATCAAAAATCTACAAACAATCAAGAAGAAGGAAGAAAAGAAAGCATTGATCAAGAACAAACTGTATCAAATTGCTTACCATCTACTTCATCAGCAGGAGGAGACAACATTGTGAAAAGAACCCGAATTGAAACTACCGAATGCAGAATCCAATCAAAGAGTGACAGCCCCACGGTAAGTGAACCTGAGAATGCTGCATCAGAGACTAGAACCAGATCAGGTCGACTGGTGAAAAAACCAAGTAGATTTAAAGACTAGTGAAAAAAGGGAAGATGTTAGGTTATTCAGTGATTGAATATATCATCATCACAAGTTAATGTTTTGTTTCATGTAGGATATGTAAAATAACATATTACAATAGAGGCCATTCAATAAAGTTACGTCTTCATGATAGGTTAGTGATTCGTTGTTTTGTACAAGACACTAACAAATCAAACACAACCGATCATTTGTAATGGTTGGATATTTGACGTTGGAGTGATCATTTCTCCTAAAGTTGGTTCATGTCTGACCTTCACTAGTTGACAAGATTTACAAGATCGAACATAATTCTTGATATCAGTTGTTATTCCTTTCCACCAATAACATTGAGTTATAAGTTTGCATGTTTTGGTTATTGATGGGTGACTCAATGAATCGTGATATTCTTCCAATATTTTTTTGGTAGGTAATACATTCAGGTAAAAATTCACTCGGTTAAAACATGGTCGTTGATCGGTTCATTCATCTGATTATAGCTATTTTATTAAAGTGGCTCGTGGTTATATTATAGTTCAAAATATGACACATTAAAAAAAATAATTGAATTGGCATGTCGAGTAAGTGAGTTGAAAAAATGCTTAAAGAGTCATACTTATATATCCCTAAATCGCTTTTACATAGCTTATATAAAAATGAGAGTATATTAGAATGCAAATATAATTATAAATATTGGACAAATAGATAAAAAAATTGTGTTAAACATATTTAGTGATGATTAGTTTTTTCCCAATTAATTTACATTTGGCAATTTAAAAATGTATTAGTGAAATATATACTTTCACATACTTTATTATTTAGCATTAATGGGTGTCGTTCCTGACCTGTTTGTAACACAGGCCATCATTCTAGTATTATTGTAAGAGAATGTATTATATAACAAGCAGCAATTCAGCAATACATGTTAGAATGACCGCACCCACTAATACTACTACCTGCCCCGACGACCCATGAGCTTCAGACCGCTCCTGCACCCACTAATACTACTACCTGCCCCGACGACCCATGAGCTTCAGACCGCTCCTGCACCCACTAATACTACTACCTGCCCCGACGACCTATGAGCTTCAGACCGCTCCTGCACCCACTAATACTACTACCTGCCCCGACGACCCATGAGCTTCAGACCGCTCCTGCACCCACTAATACTACTACCTGCCCCGACGACCTATGAGCTTCAGACCGCTCCTGCACCCACTAATACTACTACCTGCCCCGACGACCCATGAGCTTCAGACCGCTCCTGCACCCACTAATACTACTACCTGCCCCGACGACCCATGAGCTTCAGACCGCTCCTGCACCCACTAATACTTCTACTTGCCCCGACGACCCATGAGCTTCAGACCGCTCCTGCACCCACTAATACTACTACCTGCCCCGACGACCCATGAGCTTCAGACCGCTCCTGCACCCACAAATACTTCTACCTGCCCCGACGACCCATGAGCTTCAGACCGCTCCTGCACCCACCAATACTACTACCTGCCCCGACGACCCATGAGCTTCAGACCGCTCCTGCACCCACTAATACTTCTACCTGCCCCGACGACCCATGAGCTTCAGACCGCTCCTGCACCCACTAATACTACTACCTGACCCGACGACCCATGAGCTTCAGACCGCTCCTGCACCCACTAATACTACTACCTGCCCCGACGACCCATGAGCTTCAGACCGCTCCTGCACCCACTAATACTGCTACCTGCCCCGACGACCCATGGGCTTCAGACCGCTCCTGCACCCACTAATACTACTACCTGCCCCGACGACCCATGAGCTTCAGACCGCTCCTGCACCCACTAATACTACTACCTGCCCCGACGACCCATGAGCTTCAGACCGCTCCTGCACCCACTAATACTTCTACCTTTACGTATGCGGATTTCGTGAACCAAGTAGTGGATTTACTCAAACGATTGAATTATGAAACCATCCTGAGCTTCCTATATGAGGATGTGGTAATCAGGTTTAATATCGCGATTCTATACAGCGATGAGAAGATTTATATCCTCGGGATACTCTCGCCTGAACACAAGATTATTCTCGCCAAATTCCTCAACACTGTCACCGAGCATGTTGGGGACATGGATCCCAGAATTGTCAAAGGCCTGTCCAAACTTAGAACCGTTCTCGGCTCCTGATAGGATCCAGACGTCCATTCGGTGAAGGCCTCGTCTGATGTATATATTCTCTCTACTATTTTAAACTCTGTAAACTCTCTCTTTGACTGTTGACTATATGTCAATAAACTATTTTTAATTGTCAGAAAAAATATATATACATGTTAGAATTACATTTTATAACCCCAAAATAAGATATTCAACCTGATATTTGACTATTTTCAAATTATAGGGTCTAATTCCTTCAAGATCTATCATTTCTCTCTCAAAAAGAAGTTTAAATTAGTTTATTGGTTCAATTTGAGAATGTTTTTAATAGCCTATATATTTTACACTGAATTTTCGTTTATACATCTACTTGATGATTTATAATTTTTATTGAGAGTTCTTATATGGAAAATAGTTTGGACTTTCCTTTTATTGATATATGTCCTGGCTTCGCCCGTGTTGTGCTTGAGCGAATGTGAAAGATTCTTGTTAGCCTATTAAAAATGATGGTCTTGTTTTGCTCGTGGTCTGCTCGAGTGAATTATAAAAAAAAAAAAAGAATTTTGTTTTGTGTTCATCGAACATGATACAATAATACACCAATACCTCGCTTTGCGTCGTTTCGTTTTGCGTTTTTTCGAAGTTGCGTCGCTGCTTAATTTTTACTAATTTTCACTGTGCGTCGTTAGATTTTCGAAGTTGCGTTGTTTTGGATTCGAGTCTTTAATATTTTTTGATTTTTTTTCCCTAAAATATGGCAACACCTTTGTTTTTGATTGCGCCTTCACATATTTTCACTTTGCGTCGTTTTTAAATTTGCTTCGTGTTTTTTTTAACGTAACCCCGACGCAAAGCGAGGTATGGGTGTATATTCATCATCATTTATTGACTGAAAATAAATAAATTAGTCCAGTACTTTGATTAATTTGAATTTTCCCTTGGATAAAAATATGACAAAAATCTCTTTAACTCTATATACAGTTTAAAATTTCAGCCGGATTTGTTAAATATTTAGGAAACGTACAAAATAATAATACTTCACGATGTTTTATTTTAAAATGAATAATAATTTGTATATTTTTGATAACTCTGTGACCTGAAAATATAGAAGTTATATAGATACTAGACGAATGGCCCGGGGCAACGCCCGGGTTTTACCCGAGTGCGTATATATTTTAAAAATGTTTTAATTAAAATACTATTTTACGATGTACTAGAGCGCCATCTGTTATCAAATTATAAAACTATTTTAGAGGCGTATTATTCTTTTTAAAATAAAACAATTTCTACTGTCCTTACTGCGATGAAAAAATTAAAGAAATAAAATACTATTTGTTACAATTATAAATTGGAGCCGTGGATGTCACTCTTGTGAAACGTCCCGCTCCAAACTTTACATGTACATTAGGTCAGCTGGTATTACCCCTCATTTTCACCGCTAGAGGCGCGAGCGAATTGACTTTTTGTAAATATACATAATTATAAAGATAGAAGCTTCTATAGAAGATAATGATCATAATGATGATGCGCGCGCATCCGTGACAGCGATGAGGAATTGTTGAGGAAAGACGGTCGTGACTATATATTAACTAGACGAATGACCCGGGCAACGCCCGTGTTTTACCCGATTGAATGTTTTTATTCCAATACTATTTGTTACAATTATAAATTGGAGCCGTGGATGTCACTCTTGTGAAACGTCCCGCTCCAAACTTTACATGTACATTAGGTCAGCTGGTATTACCCCTCATTTTCACCGCTAGAGGCGCGAGCGAGTTGACTTTTTGTAAATATATATGATAATTTAAACCAACAACCCTATATTATATAATGCTTATAACAAGATTGTTATGTTGTATATAGAAACACATCTATAAATAATTATACGCATAATTGACATGTGTCCTTGCATCACCATATGTAATGTACTGAGGATGAATAAATAAAACT
Organism: Cordylochernes scorpioides; assembly: GCA_030710605.1. Taxonomy (NCBI): domain Eukaryota; kingdom Metazoa; phylum Arthropoda; class Arachnida; order Pseudoscorpiones; family Chernetidae; genus Cordylochernes; species Cordylochernes scorpioides. The sequence goes on from CP092886.1 coordinate 49,087,018, forward strand.
ATATAATAGTTTTATTATATATATACATGACTACTTAAAATTATATCCATTATTCCTGTAGAAGGGCAGCTTACGCCCGAAAGCTCGAATTTATTTTTCAAATAAAGAAACTTATCCTTTTTGAATCTTTTCGTTATTATAAAAACTATATAATAGATTAAAAGCTGAGTTAAAAGCAAGATTAGAGAAGTAAATCACAAAGTAACGTCTGAAAATAGATTGGTAGCCGACAGGTAGGCGCCAGTGTCTGGTGTCCAGCGACACGTGCATGACCCAATTCTCTTTGTCGGAGGCGTAGTATAAAAAGGCCCGGTTGGCAACAGGCAGTCAGTCTTCCAGTGAGTCTTCCGGTCAGCGTCACCCCTTGTCGTTTCCAAGGACCAACTCATCGACCATGTAAAACAGTAAGAAATCTACTATCTCCATCTTGCTCTTGGCTCGACTTTTTATCTGTTCATGGAACTTTCCTTCTACAACTGTGTCGCTTCGTTTTTTGTGTGTGGACATTCCCCAGTTTTCCACTCTGCCTCGACCACGACTGCCTGTACCCTGTGAGAACTGTTAAAGATCCTACAAGGTGCAGAGAGGTACTGGAAAACTCTCCACGCCCTGACTGTCCCTCGCGGTTACTACAGGTTTGACCCTCGGTTACATCACCTTATTACAGAGAGTCGACGAGGTACTACAAGAGTCAACCAGAACTTCAACATATTATTACATATACATAATTATAAAGATAGAAGCTTCTATAGAAGATAATGATCATAATGATGATGCGCGCGCATCCGTGACAGCGATGAGGAATTGAGGAGGAAAGACGGTCGTGACTGTATATGTTGATAATAAAATAATATAATAATTATTATTATTATCATTAGATAATGATAATGATCATAATGATGATGCGCGCGCATCCGTGACAGCGATGAGGAATTGAGGAAAGACGGTCGTAACTATATATGTTGATAATAAAATAATATAATTATTATTATTATTATCATTAGATAATGATAATGATCATAATGATGATGCGCGCGCATCCGTGACAGCGATGAGGAATTGAGGAAAGACGGTCGTGACTATATATGTTGACTAGACGAATGGCCCGGGCAACGCCCGTGTTTTACCCGATTGAATGTTTTTATTCAAATACTATTTGTTACAATTATAAATTGGAGCCGTGGATGTCACTCTTGTGAAACGTCCCGCTCCAAACTTTACATGTACATTAGGTCAGCTGGTATTACCCCTCATCTTCACCGCTAGAGGCGCGAGCGAATTGACTTTTCGTAAATATACATAATTATAAAGATAGAAGCTTCTATAGAAGATAATGATCATAATGATGATGCGCGCGCATCCGTGACAGCGATGAGGAATTGAGGAAAGACGGTCGTGACTATATATTAACTAGACGAATGGCCCGGGCAACGCCCGGGTTTTACCCGAGTGCGTATATATTTTTAAAATGTTTTAATTAAAATATTATTCGTTACAATTATAAATTGGCGCCGTGGATCTCTCTTTTGTGAAACGTCCCGCCCCAAACTGTGTGTGTCTTGAAAATATAAAAATAAAAATGTGAACGGAAAAATATGTCCAGGGTAGCCTAGTGGTCATGGCATCTGCCCGGTAAGCGGAAGGTCGTGGGTTCGATTCCCATCCCTTGAAATTTTTTTATTTTATCCATTCTGATCAAAATCTATCCGTGAACTTCACACAGTGAACTTCACACAGACAGAATAAGGCAATTATATAAGTAGATAATCCAAATTGTGCCTTATCACACCCTATTTTTTTATTTTGCCTTATTACCTTGTGTTTATAATCTATGACGTAATGCCGGCGGCGCGCGCCCGTTGGCTGCCGGCGAGCACGTGACCTCCCTGTGCGCGCGCATCCGTGACATAACCGGCCCATGACGGTCGTGACTATATATGTTAATAATAATAATAATATAATAATAATAATTATTATTATTATTATCATTAGATAATGATAATGATCATAATGATGATGCGCGCGCATCCGTGACAGAACCGGCCGGCCGGCCAGCTGGCCCATGACGGTCGTGACTATATATAGGGATGACGTAATGCCGTCGGCGTGCGCCCGTTGGCTGCCAGCGAGCACGTGACCTCCCTGTGCGCGCGCATCCGTGACATAACCGGCCCATGACGGTCGTGACTATATATGTTAATAATAATAATAATATTAACATGAATCATGAAAATTTCTCTTATAGAATTGTAAATAGTTATAAAACGAAGAAAATTTTTTTTATTAAAATGCATAGGCTACAAGCTTTCGGGCTTCACGCCCTTCGATAATGATAATGATCATAATGATGATGCGCGCGCATCCGTGACAGCGATGAGGAATTGAGGAAAGACGGTCGTGACTATATATGTTGATAATAAAATAATATAATAATTATTATTATTATCATTAGATAATGATAATGATCATAATGATGATGCGCGCGCATCCGTGACAGAGATGAGGAATTGTTGAGGAAAGACGGTCGTGACTATATATGTTGATACATAGTTAGTTCGTTGCTGGTAGATGTAAATATTGGCCACCATTTTAATTTGTCAGTTTGTATTTAAATAAAAAATAATTAATTTGTTTTAAAAAGGCTAAGGCTATTTCTTCAAAACATCTACCACACTCCAATAAGTCATCATATGTTGATAATATAAATGCGCTGTATTCAATAATTAATTTCAAAATTTTTATGAAAATATAAAAATAATAATAAAAAAATCATCAATATTTATACTCACATTATTAAAATTATATTGTATTTAATAATTATAATAATATCAGAGTTTTTTTTCATTGAAGATTCTGTGTTAAAAATAATATTATCATCTTTTTTTTTTTTTGATTCACTATTTTTTTAAATCTCTCATCTCTTTCATTCATTCTGATAAATTAAATATCATTTTATAAAGCATTAAATAATCTAAAATGTTCGTAGAAAACCCAGTTAATACAAAAAGTATTGATGACAGCTTTAAAATGTCTTCACCAAAAGTTGAACAGAATGACGATGCGATGATTGTCAATATCATATCTTTTAAAGAAGAAATTATCGACCAAATAGTCGAAATGGAGGTAAATTTACCTCCAAGCGAAGAATGCGATGGACAAGCAGAAAAAATGGATGATACTAATGAAGATCAAATGACAAACAAGATGATTCAATTAGAGCAAACTCCAGAAAATCAAGAGCTAAGTCAAATGGAAGAAACTCTACCTCAAGAACATTTAGAAAATCAAGTAAATGAAAATGATGACAAAGTAATTTCATATACCTATAGCAATGACAAAGATCTATCTGTCAAGGTTTTCAGCCCTAAGCAAGAAGTTGAGCTTAAAGAAAGTCCACTTCCTGAAGAGCAAACGGCCAATCAAGTAATTGAAAATGGAGACTCAATGCTTACACAAGACCATAGCGATGCCAACATCGAAATGTCTACAGAGATTTTCAGCCCTAATAAAGAGGTTGAACTCGAAGAAAGTTTACTTCCTGAAGAGCAAACAGCCAATCAAGTAATTGAAAATGGAGACTCAATGCTTACAGAAGACCAAAGCGATGCCAATAACGAAATGTCTACAGAGATTTTTAACGTTAATCAAGAAGCTGAGCTCGAAGAAAGTCAACTTCCTGAAGAACAAACGTCCAATCAAGTAATTGAAATTGGTGATTCGCCACTCCCAGAAAGACAAAATATTATCAAAGACACCCCAGAGCTACAATCCAGGGTACAGAATTTCATCAAGAAGTATGGAGATATGCGCCAATGTAAGATATGCCGACAATGGTTCCCCAATTCCTGTATTGCCTTTCTTCACCTTTACGAAGTCCATTGGAATTTTCCTAAACCTGCCCAAAGAAGAACAACAAGAGGAAGGCCTTCAATTACTCGACCTATCTTCAAGTGTTCAGAGTGCAACTACGAGAGCATTCACAAACAGAACCGGGACAGACATTTCGACCATATTCACAAAAAGAAGAAACCTTTCGCCTGTGAATTTTGTCCTCTTAAAACTGGAACCAAGCAAAACCTAGACAGGCATGTATCTACAATGCATAAGTGAGGGAATTATGGATGCTCCGGTATTTGACTTTTGTAAATTTTTTATTCCTATAGGCATATTTTAGGATGCCATTGTATAGGAGTAGATTTTTTTTTGTAAATACATTCAATAAAACTCTCGTTTTACATAGATATCAAACTTTTTAAAATTAATTTTATGCGTATTTTTATATGATCTCTCTCTATTTTATCTCTTTAAAAACATTTTTAAATACCCCAATATCACTGGAAAATGTTGATAGAAATACTTAGCCCTTCATTTGCCGTAACAAAATGTGAATAAACGATTATTTGGGAAGTTAGGGATTTCTGTTTGTGTGTTCCAGGAATCTTCGTTAACCAAATAATTCAATAAACATTTTTATTTCTACTTTCGAAAGAATCTTCCATATAAGGCCACCTAAAACTTAATTAGTTCTGGTATCTCTACTGATTGTCTACATTTTAAAGACTTTAGTATCAACAGTCTCTTTAATTTCCATAGTTAAGTCTGGTCATCTACGAACAATGGCCTCCCAAGATCACCAGACTTGACGCCTTGCGATTTTGGCTATGGGCGTACATTAACTCGCGTGTCTATCGATGCCGGCTTACCACATTAGCCATGTTGAAGGCTTCTATCAGACGTCACGTTTCATCAATTTCAACAGATATGTTATTTAATGCTGTCCAATCTGTCATCTATCATCTGCAGGCGGTGTTTAAGAATGAAGGGCGCCACATTGAGCAAGGATTGTGACCTAATACGAACAATGACTTTCCATAATGGTTACAAGATTTTTCCAATCCCTATATACAGGGTGTACCAGGTAAATTGGGAATTTCAACAATGGTATTTTAACTGAATTTTTTTGCAAGTAAAAATTAAAATATCCGAATGAAATTTGACACAGTAGTAGATAAAAGGATATAGTTTTTATTTATTCAATGTAGTTTCCATTATTAGCTACAACAGTCTCGAGGCGAGTGCGGAATGAAGCACAGGCCTTGGCGACGATGACCTTGTCCATTTGGGTCATCACCGTGTGAACTGCTTTCTTGACAGACTGGATGGTGGTATGAGGAGCTTTGTTGACATCTCTCTCAACAACGCCCCATACATAGTAGTCGAGGGGATTGCAATCTGGAGAATTAGGGGGCCAAATATCAGGACCCCAGTGACTAGGGACGTTAAGTGTCAGCCACGATTGTGTCTTTTTTGCCTTATGGGCTGGAGCTGAGTCCTGTTGGAAGACATACTTCCTTCCTGCGGCCACCATGTCCATCCAAGGCTTCACAACGGTCTCCAGAACATTGATGTAGGTGTCAGCGTTCATCCTAAGGCCCTTCTCAAAGAAATGGGGAGGCATGACATCACCTTCACTGCTGATAACGCCAAGGACCATTACGGAGGCAGGAAATTTCGTGTGCATCACGACAGGTATCTCTGAGGGGTCTTTACAGATCCAGCGATCATTCCTGGGATTTACCTTTTGATCCACGTCAAAGTTCTTTTCGTCAGAGAAGAACCTTAGCATGCCAAAAGAGTCGTGTTTCAGGTTGTTGAGGAGGGCAGCAGCCTTTCCTTTTCTGTTATTCTTCATATTCTCAGTCAGCAACTGACCTTTCCGAAGGGCATAAGACTTGAGACCAAGGTCCTCATGGATAGTTCTGACAATTGTCATAGAGCCAACGTCCATTTCCTTGGCTATGGCCCTCATGCTCTTCCCAGGGTTTCCATCAATCTTCTCCTTGACATTTTTGACAAATTCTTCGCCTCTTACCCTGTCCGATCGACGCGAGTGCTTTTTCCTTGTAGCTATCCCCTCTTTGTTACTGTCGGCCTCATCAAACTGCTTCTTGACACGATAAATAGTGGTTTTGGGCAACTTAAGAAAATCCACTATCTCTTTGGGGCTCCTTCCGGCGCGCAGAGCAACGATGATGGCAGCTCGATTTTCAAATTCTCGGTTACTCTTCATCACTACACTGCGCACACATGTACTGTTGCATTTTACAAGAATATGGCTACGTAATGAAAAAAAAACAAGTTTTTAATCTCAAGTAGTTTTTGTTTTATGGACTGTCAAAGTTAGTCCCAATTTACCTGGTACACCCTGTATATAAAAGTCAGTGTATGTATGTATGTGAGTATCTATGTCGGCTATACACGTCCACAATACGTAACTAATCTGACTGAAATTTTAACAGTATATAGAGTAGAGTCTGGAAAAACTTATAGTGAAAATTTCAGGTCTCTATCCCGAATATTCTTCGAGTTATTTGCAAATTGCATTGCAAATTTGCCTTTTCGCTCGCAAGCAGCGCCTCTAGCGGTGAAGATGGGAGGTAATATCAGCTGACCTAATGTACATGTAAAATGTGTTTTGACAGGACATAGAGAAAAATCTGGAAAATATATTTATCGGATTTTTAGCCAATAAAAAATAAAATTGACAGGTTCTGGGCAAAAATAGTTATTTTTTTTTTTAGTCAGAAAATAGTGATGACAATATTGCTGTATCATGTTTGATTATCAGATACAAAATTATATCGGGAAAAATTCCAAAAAGCTGAGACCACCGGTGAAGCCAGTTCATTTTTAGTGTGCAGGAACAAAATTCTAACAGAAAAACATTCATTCAGGCAGAAGACACAAAGCCAGATCATCTCTTTATAAAAAATATCGCTTCTCTGACACAATGTTTGGAGTGGGACGTTTCCTGGTTCAAATCACATTAATAGGTACCGCTCAGTAAGAGCAACCTAGTTCATGATAATTCAAACAGTTGTTAATATGTGAAGGTTATTCACATATTAAACAAAATTTTAACGCGGGATTCAATCCCGGTTCATGACTGTCGGGAATCGAGGGTTTTTTCCACTCGTCCACCGACTTGAACGGAACGTTTCACAAGAGTGACATCCACGGCGCCAATTTATAATTGTAACGAATAGTATTTGAATAAAAACATTTAATCGGGTAAAACCTGGGCGTTGCCTGGGTCATTCGGCTAGTATATACTAAATGGAATTATTAATCTGCAATCCCAAACTACATTATTGACTGTATTTGCTCATTCATTGATGGACTCTACTAATCCCTAGCAAACACCATCAACATGCTCTACAAGCTTGATACCCTAATATGATTGAGTGAAGATAAGAAAGAAGAAGAATACAAGTGGCACAGAATGTGGTCACACATGGAAGGTATTGTTGTATGTAGCACTGTAATACAAACCGGTTCAGCTCTCCACCCGTCATGATTACCTGGTACAGTAAATGATATAATGCCGCTTATAATTGTAGATCGAAATTTGAAAATTTTACCGCAAATGTTTCTTTTGAACGAAAAATCGAAATTTAAGGAGAAATAATCGTTATTTCTATCCTTAGGGATGAAGTATGATAGAATGAATTGTGAAGGGTAATGATAGTATCATACTTCATCCCTAAGGATAGAAATAATCGTTATTTCTCCTTAAAATAAATTTCGATTTTTCGTTCAAAAGAAACATTTGCGGGATAATTTTTAAATTTAGATCTAGTAAATGATATGCTAACAGCAATGTCATTTATATTATATAAAAAAAACTTTAACCAATAGTTTATTTCAACTCTGGCCGTGTTTTTCTCTGAATCAACCAACAAATTCAGAGTCATTTATATTATTGACTTTTGAAAAGGAACACAAAGTCCTTTATTTTTAAAAAATGATAACCTTTAAAAAATCAGTAAGTGCTATTCTTAATCAAATGTTACTTGCAAAAAAAAACTATAAATTAAAAAGACAAATTGCATTTTTTAAATTATAAAAATGGCAAACTTTCAAGTTCATCATCAAGCCTATTGTATCTATAACTCTTGAACCATTTGAAGAGAACAATATAATTTACATATTTACTAATTATTACTTTTGCAAAATATATTTTTAATTAAAAATATATTTTTGGAGAAGTGCATAATTTGTAAATATGTTTGTGGCGACCACACTTTGCTTCAGCGAGCGCGAACTGGGACAAAGTTTCAATACACATACGGGTAGTAGTGTGACGGCCTCGGCAACCGCGAGCTGAGAGAACACCTCACTACGCATGTGCGGCATCCGGGAATCTTTGGCCACGCGCGTCGTCAACAACAAGGCTTGCTTCCAATGGCCGTTACTTCTTTCCTCTCTCTATATATTTCTGGCTTTAAATGATTTAATTTATTTTAGAAAAATTATTATAATTTTATCAGCGGCCTTTCCGCAAGACACACCAACACGCACGCAACCATCCCACAAAATGATAATTAGTTTTGATATCATTTACAAGTTTGATAAGATTTATAGATCGATTAGGTTCCAAGATCAGGAAAAAACCAGAAATCTCCAAATTAAGATGTTAAAGGTTGGGAAGTGCAGTTAATGTGGAATTCCAAGAATATATTTACATAATGCGGTATGTGTGATTAGGCCTGATGAATATTTCAGTAATCAAAATCTTATTATTCTTTTTAACAATAAAAAAAAAATTCACTGCAATTAGTGCTTTTATGATATTTTCATAAATAGTACTCTATTAGTTCTCTCTTTCCTCTTATTAGCTGACCTGCCTTCACTGTTAAGAAGAGCTACAGAGAGTTTATCATCTTCTCTTCAGCTGTCCAGCATTCCTAAGACATAGGATACAAACAGCTATCCTTCTTGGATTGACCCACCTAAATCCTAGATCTATGGCCAATCTTCCAGACTCAACCTCAGCATGGAAATTTCTGGTCAACTGGTTCAACTCAGCAATCAAAACAGGACGCGAGTAAAAGCGCTTAGCACTAGTCCATACTAGTGAGCTGGACTCCCCGGGTAGTTGGTGTTCTGCGCTCCCTTGTGTAATAAATATCTCATATACATCTATCCTGCATGGACTGACCTACCTCAACTCTACATCTATGGCCAGACTCAGCATGGAACTTCCTGGTCAACTGGTTCAACTCAGCAATCAAAACAGGACGCGAGTAAAAGGGCTTAGCATTAGTCCATACTAGTAAGCTGGATTCCCCGGGTAGTTGGCGCCCTGCGCTCCCTGGGTTATAAATATCTCATATACATCTATCCTGCATGGACTGACCTACCTCAACTCTACATCTATGGCCAGACTCAGCATGGAACTTCCTGGTCAACTGGTTCAGCTCAGCAATCAAAACAGGACGCGAGTAAAAGTGCTTAGCACTATTCCATACTAGTGACTGGACTCCCCGGGTAGTTGGCGCTCTGCGCTCCCTGGGTTATAAATATCTCATATACATCTATCCTGCATGGACTGACCTACCTCAACTCTACATCTATGGCCAGACTCAGCATGGAACTTCCTGGTCAACTGGTTCAGCTCAGCAATCAAAACAGGACGCGAGTAAAAGTGCTTAGCACTAGTCCATACTAGTGAGCTGGACTCCCCGGGTAGTTGGTGTTTGCGCTACCTGGGTTATAAATATTTGTCTCCACTGTTTAAATTTCTCTAGTCAAAGTCTAAATCTCTAACCTCAATAAGATCAACATCATCAAAAAAATTATCCTATCTTAGTTCTCTCATTAAGGAAAAATCAGCATTTTCTACCATTAAATTGATATCCCTCTGGAGAAATCCTTCTGAGAAGTAATTTAAGAAATAAGTTTAATTTCTACCCAGAACTCTTTCAAAATTTCGACCAACTCAAAAAAATCCAAAATACATAAAGAACAGGATTATCCATTAAATATAGCAATCAGGTTTATCTCGTGGATATGAGAATCAATGAGATGACTCTACAAAATTATAAACCTTACATAGGATGGCTGCTTGTATGGTTATCTCTGTAAACTGGGAGTGTTCCACGATACCCTGAGACTGGTCTATATTTTGTCAATGCTATGTTGGGTGTACTTTAAATAGTTATATCACTTTGTCAACTTTTTAAACTCGGTTTTTGTATAGAAATGTGCGAAAATAAAGATTATATATACAGTTAAACCTGTCTATAGCGCCCCCTCTTAGGACTCACCAAAATAGGGTGCTATAGAGAGGGGGTGCTATAGACAGGTCACTTTTAATGTAAATCGCATCGTACTACGTATTTAAAATCGGGCGCTATAATAGAGAGGAAGGCGCTATTTAGAGGGGGTGCTATAGACAGGTTTAACTGTATAATATAGTCTTATAATACTTAAATTCACCTCTTTGATGTTAAATCGACTATAATCCAACACTTACTTTAATTCGACAGTTTTTTAATCCCCAAAAAGATTATTTCGTTAATTTAAACAATTATAATATAACATTGACTACTCAACACTGTGACTTTAATTCAACGAAAAATTCTTATGCCTCGAGGTGTTGAATTAAAGAAGTCTTCTTCTCTTCAGCTGTCCATCATTCCTGAGGCATGGGTCACAAACAGTGACCTCACCTCAATCCTACATCTATGGCCAGACTCAGCATGGAACTTCCTGGTCAACTGATTCAACTCAGCAATCAAAACAGGACGCGAGTAAAAGCGCTTAGCACTAGTCCATACTGGTGAGATGGACTCCCCGGGTAGTTGGCGTTCTGCGCTCCCTGGGTTATAAATATCTCATATACATCTATCCTTCATGGACTGACCTACCTCAACTCTACATCTATGGCCAGACTCAGCATGGAACTTCCTGGTCAACTGGTTCAGCTCAGCAATCAAAACAGGACGCGAGTAAAATGTGCGTTATCATTATTATTATATATATATGTAATATGATGATATTGTTGTTATTACACTATAATATTTGATGTATTACACTGTTGTAGAATCCTGTCGACTTAACCGTTCTGTGGCAATATCGTTGCGGGGTTTCTTGTTGTTGGATGCGAATGGTGAGATTTGGTTGAAGCGCAGCCGTTTGAGTGGAAGTTGCAGCATACAGTTAGGAATAATCAGGACACGTGATTGAGTTTGAAAATAAAAGGCAACTGTGTTGGAGGGAAGAAAGTTTGAGAGGAGATGAGCGATTTGACTTATTAATTAGTTGATCACATGGCGATGATGAAATGAGCGGAGAGAGATATCTCTAGAGTAGATGTTACCTTGTTGGAAGCGAAGGAGCACTGTCCGAACTCGGCGAGAGCCAGTGAACCCTGTAGGTGTTGTTCCTATGAGAGCTCAAGCGTAACTACTCATTCTTGTTTTCCGATTTAACACCAAGCCTCAGTTTCTCTCTGATTGGTCGAGAGATGTCACATGATCTTTTCCTATTGGTTGACCTACTTAAGGTACTGTCTTTTGATTGGCCCGCGGTTTCCTTTGATATTAGTTACGCCCGGCTTGGGTCAGGAAGTCTCGTGTTTATTTGACTTTATTTACTTCCGCGGCTATCAAAATACATCCTGCTTTGTCAGGAAGTATTGAATGCTAGCTTTAACATTTATAACTTCTGGTCATTAGAGACGTCCTGTTTTGTCAGGAAGTATTGAGTGTATCTTGGCTAAAATAACTTCTGCGGTCACTAGAGACGTCCGGTCTCTGCCCCTGCAATATTGACACAGGGGTGCCCAGAATAGTCGTGCCAGCCTTAGGTCTACTTCCTATATCTTAATGCTACTTGCTTCCCTCCAGTTACCTTGTTCTTTATTAAGTCTTCGAAAATCATACATGGTACATACATAGTGGGTCGGGGTTGCATTTAATTATATACAAATTATGACAGATGCGCCCCCTACATGTGAAGAATTCAAGAAGGGGTTAGCCTGAGAGAATTCTGTAAAATGAAAAATAATTTTGTGGGAAAATTAGTTGTGGGTATTGAGGGGCTATATACAAGCATTGCTGGTGACATAAAAGTAAGATAGAATGGGGTTGATGATATAGGTTGAGTATAATTAATAGAAATCAAAAAATTTTTTAATTGTAAGAAATCAATGAATGTTATGGTACATAGTGGGCAAAAAGAAAATGCGCCTAAACGAATTCTACTCGAGATAAGAAATGATATCGAGGGAGTTCTATTAAGGCTTTTGAAATCAAATAAAAACAATATAAAAATAGTTGAATGAAATCAAAATTGAATGTGTTTGGTTGAATGGTGAGAAAAAAAAAAAAGAAAAATGCCTAACCATATTCTAGCTCGAAATTGGGAATGAAATCGAAGGAATTCTATTAGGTCTTTTGAGAAATCAAAAATAAAAATAAAATAAAAGTTTTTTGAGCGAAATCAAAGTTGAGTGCTTGGTTGAATGGTGAAAAAAAAAAGGAAAAATGCCTAATTACTTTTTTGCTTGAATTTTGGAAAGGAATTCGAGGAAATTTCATAAGGTCTTTTGAGAAATCAAAAATAAAAATAAAATAAAAGTTTTTTGAGCGAAATCAAAGTTGAGTGCTTGGTTGAATGGTGAAAAAAAAAAGGAAAAATGCCTAATTACTTTTTTGCTTGAATTTTGGAAAGGAATTCGAGGAAATTTCATAAGGTCTTTTGAGAAATCAAAAATAAAAATAAAATAAAAGTTTTTTGAGCGAAATCAAAGTTGAGTGCTTGGTTGAATGGTGAAAAAAAAAAAGGGAAAATGCCTAATTACTTTTTTGCTTGAATTTTGGAAAGGAATTCGAGGAAATTTCATAAGGTCTTTTGAGAAATCAAAATAAAAATAAAAATAAGAGTTGAACGAAATCAAAGTTGAGCGTTTGAAAAAAAAAATGAAAAATAAAAAGGTTTCAACAACAAAGGGTGATTTAATGTTTTTAGTTTAATCGAAAACCAGTGGGTTTTCGTTGATAATTGAGTTGTGGCAATATAAGTCAAGTGGTAAATAGAATGATAATTGATAAGTGAAAATGATAATATAAACTAATTGGTAAATAAAATGATAGTTAATGATTAAAATTGATAATAAGTTGAATAAATTGATAAATTGATTAAATATTTAAATTTTAATTGAGAGAGAATAATGGAAATGATTGATATGAAAGATAAGGTGTATTGGTTTGAACCCTATGGTATCTACATGCCCTGATCTACATGTATTGGTTGCTCTATTTTGCCCTATAAATGTTTTACTTGCTCAATTATGCCCTATAAAATTTTTGTCTCGTCTGTAGCGACACTTAGGTGAAAAACGTGATTCTAGCCCTCAAGTGCGTTTATGCTGTGTGTACAGGAGACATGGAAATCTATATAACCTTTATGTGTAATTTTTTGTCTTTGTGTGTGTGTTGTGAAAAATGTTAGAAGTCGGTTGTGTAAGAGATGTGTGAGCTAGTTCTGGGTGTTGTTTCGTGGATGTGTAATTGGGTGGTAAAAATCGATATGTAGACTCGAACTGGAATCAAAACCGGTGGTATAGTGAGGTTCCCAGTCGACCTCAATAGGGGATCTTCTCATTGTAATTAGAGATACGGAAGTGGGGTGTGTCGGGCAAACGAGAGGGAGGGAAATTGGAGATCGGACGAAGGCGCTCCGCTTTGTTTACAGAGGCCGAATTTAACCGCAGCGGACTATACTTCCTGTCGTGGTGTTTCAAATCCTCATTTCCTGCCGTCTATTTATTTTGGGGTGTGGCTCGGGGCTTGTTTTTGGAGCGTGGTTTCTCCGACATTGTTTGGTCATCTTTTCAGTTACTGCTATCTCTTCGGAGTTTATTTAGATTTTCTGCGAGGATGGTTCCTAAAATTAGGAGAAGTTTTATAAATGCTTGTCCAAAATTAAAAACTGCTTGTCCTAGATTAAAAACTACCTCTTGTAGTTCGAAGATTTTCTGAGCGGGCATGGCATAGATAAACAGGTAATTAATGACTAAAATTGGGATACAGTTGTACGGTAGAACTAATAAACAAAGGATAAAAATCAGATGAAAGATAGGATATTGCCCCATGTTCGTCCACATTTTTGTAACTGGGGACTCTGAAATATTTGCTTGAACCTTATGAATTGTAGAATTTGAATGATTGGTAGGTTCGCCGTTCTCCCGTTTGATATCTTTAGGGGGTGGTGTGATATGATTGAACTGGTTGTCAGGTTTACAGTTCTCCTGTTTGATCGTCAATGGTTTTATTAGAGATATGTCGGCGGTAATTGGTTTAGGTTGAGATGTGTGATCGTTTCTCTGATGTGGATGTGGTAATTTTGGCATTGTTTGTGTTGTGTGTACGCTGTGCTTTATGTACGAATTTTGTTTGGCTTTGGTGCCTGTGTCGGTATTTTTACGTGAAGGTTGGTTGTATTCATCGATTCTTCTAGCGAATCGGCAGGTGGGACAGGTTTTTACTTGTTTTGCGATGTCTTGTGTCATGTGTTATGGTCTGCCAATACATTGTGAAGAGATGAGTTGGTATAATTTCGGCATTATTTGTATTTTGAAAATCCGGACGTTGTATCCATTTATTAAATCGAATGGTCGTTGTGACTTTAGTAAAAAATGCTATTCAGTGGCATTAGGGTGGAATTGAGTGAAAAATGAGGCTTACGACGTGAACACGCTTTGAGTGAGAGACGTGTCACAGGCTTGGTGAAAGGCGTCTGTGGCCTGAAGTGAAAAAGTTTTGTGGGTGACCTGTGACACGAATCGAAAAAAAAAAAAATTGTGAATGAAAAGGTGTCACGCGAAATCCTTGTTTGTACAAAATTTTACCTGTTCTCACTATGAACAACAAATTTATTAAAGTCATATATCGAAATTTCTATTGTTAGAGTATATGGTACCTTTTAAGGTGAACATTTTTTAGTGTTTTGGGTAGACGAGATGATTGTTACTAACGACGGTGCATGCGTTTGTTGGTGGTTGTCGTCTTTTGGCGCGAGTGTCGTGCTTGTTGGGCGGGTTGTGCGTGTTTGCTAGCGTGAAAACCGTCCTTTGGATGGATGTTGTCGGTGTATTGTTGTTGCGAATGTTGTGATTGTTGCTAAATACGTTTGTGGGATTGTTGTGAGGTACATTTTTATGGCGTGGCGTCGTATGGTCATGCATAGATTTTGTGTGGTAAGTGTGTGAGCTGTACTGACACGTTTTTTTGGGCATGGTGAGGGTTGAAACCGTTGTGGCTTGTATTTGAGGGCATATAGTACTGATAATTGGGTTGAGTGATAAACATGGTGGTGGGGTCAATGAATGCAGGTAAGGGTTGTCCTGTGTGACAAATTTGATTGCAGTGCAAGTCCTTTCGGACAGGTTTGGTCTAGCCCGTGCGTGCATTCATTGAGTACAAAGGTTAGATATGGTTAAAGGGGTAGGTAGGTTAGATAGAAGTTCAAAGTCAATTCCTTGACGGCATAGGGTGGGTGCCTACCTCAGTTCAACAGGTCTCCTTTGGGACGTCTTGGTTTGGAGTGGTTGGCTTGGCTCGGGACTGCTCGCACCGTCCGCGAAATTGAAGTGAAGTCCGGTACTGGAAGATCATTTTGGGATCGTTGGGGCTGTCCCGGATCGCGCGGATTGGTTTCGGGGACTGTGTACGGCATGGCGGTGGATGACTTCTCGGTGGTCGGTGTCCGGTCTTGGTGACACTCGCCTGGGGTTGGCGGGGGTTGTGTCCGTCGTCCTCCCCGGGGAATGACGCTCCGGAATTCCGTCTCACTTTGTGGGGCGTTGACACGTCGGATGGCCACGGTCATCTGCCATATGATGGCCGCTAGAAGGCGCCTGGTCGCCTCTCTTCTTGCCCGCTTCTTTTCCGCTGGTTTTGTCATTGCCTTTTGATTTGCTGGTGTCTGGGCTAATTTCCATCTTGATCCTGATTAAGCTCCATAATCTTTATCCTGATTAAGTTCCATAATCTTTATCCTGTCGACTCTGTGTAATATGATGATATTGTTGTTATTACACTATAATATTTGATGTATTACACTGTTGTAGAATCCTGTCGACTTAACCGTTCTGTGGCAATATCGTTGCGGGGTTTCTTGTTGTTGGATGCGAATGGTGAGATTTGGTTGAAGCGCAGCCGTTTGAGTGGAAGTTGCAGCATACAGTTAGGAATAATCAGGACACGTGATTGAGTTTGAAAATAAAAGGCAACTGTGTTGGAGGGAAGAAAGTTTGAGAGGAGATGAGCGATTTGACTTATTAATTAGTTGATCACATGGCGATGATGAAATGAGTGGAGAGAGATATCTCTAGAGTAGATGTTACCTTGTTGGAAGCGAAGGAGCACTGTCCGAACTCGGCGAGAGCCAGTGAACCCTGTAGGTGTTGTTCCTATGAGAGCTCAAGCGTAACTACTCATTCTTGTTTTCCGATTTAACACCAAGCCTCAGTTTCTCTCTGATTGGTCGAGAGATGTCACATGATCTTTTCCTATTGGTTGACCTACTTAAGGTACTGTCTTTTGATTGGCCCGCGGTTTCCTTTGATATTAGTTACGCCCGGCTTGGGTCAGGAAGTCTCGTGTTTATTTGACTTTATTTACTTCCGCGGCTATCAAAATACATCCTGCTTTGTCAGGAAGTATTGAATGCTAGCTTTAACATTTATAACTTCTGGTCATTAGAGACGTCCTGTTTTGTCAGGAAGTATTGAGTGTATCTTGGCTAAAATAACTTCTGCGGTCACTAGAGACGTCCGGTCTCTGCCCCTGCAATATTGACACAGGGGTGCCCAGAATAGTCGTGCCAGCCTTAGGTCTACTTCCTATATCTTAATGCTACTTGCTTCCCTCCAGTTACCTTGTTCTTTATTAAGTCTTCGAAAATCATACATGGTACATACATAGTGGGTCGGGGTTGCATTTAATTATATACAAATTATGACATATATTTTATAACGTTATTATTTATATCATAAAATGATATAGCAAAATATCATCTGAAAAGCATATACAACGGAAAAATTAATTGCTATTACCGCGTTATATATAAAAGTAGAAAATACAACAGTTGACCAATAAATTAAATCCACAAAGGATTTGTATAAATACCACATCCCTCTATTCTTAATTTCAAAGCAGCCAGACAAACTTTTATCTTTGTAGTGTAATTTTTTAAAAAGCTTTTATTGAAAAAACTAGATTTTTCATGTCAGTCCATCAACTTTGTAACAATTTTTAACATACATGCAGAAAACCTAGAAGCGCCCGAAAATGAGCATACTTGCTCAATTCCTAAGGCAATGCAAGTGAATGAAATATCATACTTCTATGTCGTATTACTACTAACTGTGAATAACCCGGACTCCAGAAGTCGACAAATATCTGAGTTAGTCTTCAGATTTATTGTCTTGTTGTTGCAGTGAACATCCAGCTGATCAGATGTTGCCTTGCCGGTTTGCTTTTAGAAAGTTTCCTTAATGTCTTAACATTCAATGTGTTGATATCGAGGAGGGTTGCCGTCTGGAATCTCTGGATATGTTAATAGGGGTATCTGAATAGTAGAAGAATGACAGTTTGGTTTTCTTCTTGATAGTGCGATCAGGTGGGGTGGATTTTGGAAATTTTTGAAACATATCAGTTTGTGCAATGTCCTGTCAATATTGTGGATGTGGTATAATATGATTTTTGGAAGCATGGATATTAAATGTCTGGGAGTTGCTTCCACTTTTCTGGGGTATCTTGTGGAGGTATCTCTATGGCAAATTCTTTACTGCGAATACGGGCGCGCTTACTGGAAAGGGTGGCAAAATGCAGAGGTAAATTGGAGTGGGCTGCCGTTTTTGAAATTTTATCTACTTTCTCATTTCCCTCGATGCCGCAGTGGATCTGTACCTAGCTGACCTGGACACCGTCCAAAGTATTGAGGTTCTACGCAATAAGTGGGGTTCATGGAACATCAGTACTGCAGATGGCGTGTAAGGCTGCCATGCAATGGCGATGTCTTGTCTTGGCATGATCTGTATTGCCCTTGTAGCATACAATATGGCCAGTAGTTCCGCCTGGTTGAAGGTACAGTTGTCGTGGAGATTGAGATACAGTGGTGCAAAGGAATTACCGTAAGCCATCGGTGTAGATGTTGATCGTCTGTATTGGTGGGACCTGGATAATTAGAAGGGCCTTCTACGAGGTGGGTAGGGTACCGAAGAAGAGCTCTTTCTTAAGGCTTTCAAGTAGGCAAGGCGATTGATATATCCAGTGGGGGGAAGCCTGTATGAGATATTTCTGGGATAGTGGGAGTGAAATAACCTTCTCTAAGCAAGGTTTTTCACAAATTTATAGTGAACGCTACGTAACTTACGCGCGGCATTGGTGTTGAACTTCCGTTTGTCCCAAACACCCGAGCCATACAGGATGGCTGGATGGATCACCATGGCAGGAACTTTTTGGCCTGGTAAAGGTGAGTCCAAATGACCTTAGATTGTGCTGGTTAGTCGAGGGAACATCCATTTTCACCTCTTGGGGATGTTTTTCAGGTAGCTAACAAAGTTCCTTTTGGTGTCAAAAGTGACACCCAAAATGTTTATGATGTTATTGATGAGGAAGGGATGTTTGAGGAAGTTTATGTCTCGGTATATGGGCCTTCCAATGGAAGAGGCAAGCTTGGGTCTTTTTTGGATTAAAAGATAGTCCATATTTTGTGCTTCAGAAAGATATCTGTTTAAAGAATTTGTTGATCTCCTGTGATAGTAATCTTTGATAAAAGTGGAATAGCAAAGTGAAGCCGTCCTCAAAGCAGATTATTTCACAGTTCTTGGGTCTTAGCAGGAGTAGGACTTATCTGGCCACAATTTTGAAGTACAATGAGCTCAATGCTGCACATTGGGGGACCCTAAGTAGGTATTTTTAGTCAGGTTAGCATTCCAAGTATGGTATATGGCTATCCTTCCGTGAAGGAAGCTAACAGAGAGTTGTATTTGCTCTCTTGGACAAATAAGGTCACGTAAGCCTTGAATAATGGTTTGTCTTTGAACGCTAGCGAAGGCATGGCTGATGTGTCTAACTAATAGTCGATGTCTTTCCCCAGTCCTGTAATAGTTCATTGGGAAGTAATAAGGTAGAGGCAAAGATTCTGAAATCCCAAATTAAAAAAAATAAAGGTCGAAAAAATGCATTATTTTTCATGAGTAGGCAAAAAAATTATTATACGAGTATAAAGAAAAATTCAAAGGGAAAATAAATTTATACATTTTTTTATAGAAAAAAAAATAAAATACACACACACTATATCACCCGATTAAACAATTGTAAGCCCAAAAATTAAAAACATTAAAAAAGTAAAATTAGGTTTTTTCAGAACCTTTTAATACAAAGAAAAATAAGATCCCAATTAATAACAACTACAATTTATTTCTTAGCATGTAGAAATACTTCGAGAACATTGCCCGTCTCACGAACAAACTTAACCACCTGAACGTCAAAGCCTTACTAAAACAGAAAATAAAGTGTGTGTAAGATGATATTTTCACACTGTAATGAATTTTTACCTTTACCAAAGGTAATTTAGGGGAAAAAACTGATTATAATGATGTAATTTTTCACATAATTATCTATTATCCCAGTATATATGATGACATAAATTTCCCCCCAATACCTTGTTGTTGCTGTCGCGTCCAATAAAGAGCCTCAGATGTCTCCATACATCTCTATCACAGCAGTCGTTCTCTATCTTGGGTGTGTAAAGCTGCTTGCTCTGGGTCTATGTTAATTTTCTGTTGTTGCTGTCGTGTCCAATAAAGAGCCTCAGATGTCTCCATACATCTCTATCACAGCAGTCGTTCTCTATCTTGGGTGTGTAAAGCTGCTTGCTCTGGGTCCATGTCAATTTTCTGTTGTTGCTGTCGTGTCCAATAAAGAGCCTCAGATGTCTCCATACATCTCTATCACAGCAGTCGTTCTCTATCTTGGGTGTGTAAAGCTGCTTGCTCTGGGTCCATGTCAATTTTCTGTTGTGGCTGTCGTGTCCAATAAAGAGCCTCAGATGTCTCCATACATCTCTATCACAGCAGTCGTTCTCTATCTTGGGTGTGTAAAGCTGCTTGCTCTGGGTCCATGTCAATTTTCTGTTGTTGCTGTCGTGTCCAATAAAGAGCCTCAGATGTCTCCATACATCTCTATCACAGCAGTCGTTCTCTATCTTGGGTGTGTAAAGCTGTTGTTCTAGGTCCATGTCAATTTTCTGTTGTTGTTGTTGTCGCGTCCAATGAAGAACCTCAGATTTCTCCATACATCTCTTTTACAGCAATCGCAATTTCCACTATATTGGGTATGTAAAACCGTTGTTCTGGGTCCATGGCAATTTTCTGTTGTTGTTGTCGTGTCCAATAAAGAGTCTCAGATGTCTCCATACATCTTTACCACAGCAGTCGTTCTCTATCTTGGGTGTGTAAAGCTGTTGTTCTAGGTCCATGTCAATTTTCTGTTGTTGTTGTCGTGTCCAATGAAGAACCTCAGATTTCTCCATACATCTCTTTTACAGAAATCGCAATTTCCACTATCTTGGGTGTGTAAAACCGTTGTTCTGGGTCCATGTCAATTTTCTGTTGTTGTCGTGTCCAATGAATAGCCTCAGATGTCCCCATGCATCTTTATCACAGCAGTCGCAATGTCCTCTATCTTGGGTATGTAAAGCTGATGATCTGGGTATATGTCAATTTTCTGTTGTTGTTGTCGCGTCCAATGAAGAACCTCAGATTTCTCCATACATCTCTTTTACAGCAGTCGCAATTTCAACTATCTTGGGTGTGTAAAGCTGATGCTCTGGGACCATGTCAATTTTCTGCAAGGCTGCAGCCATTGCTGGGCATGAGAATATGTGGATAGGTGTTAGTTCCACAATTGGAAGAGAAGTCCGACCACCCCAGTCCCCCCTGGTCCCTTGGAATATTTGACCAAATTTTGATCCAAGGTGACTAACGTGGCAACAGCACCTATTTTACAATGAAGAAAAAAATCGACCCTATACCCTCATTTATATATAAGCCCTACAAAATACATTTTTATAGATTTTACTATTTCGATTTTTTTTTTAATTTGTTAACTCGCGTTGACAATTCAAAATTTTTAAATATTTCTTAAATGGATCATATTTTGAATAATAGAACCCCATGACATAACAGTTCATTAAAATATCTATAACTAGCCGTATGTAAATAGAGCAACGCCCAGGTTTTGCCAAAGTAAATTTTTACCTCAGTGATTATATGTATAAAAATATTGATTCGGGTATTTTAAAATTAAAATATTCGTTGTGCAATTATATATTTAAACCCTGTATTTCCCGGGTTCTTCCCGAGTGGTTGTTTGGACAACGAATAATGCATTAATAAATATTATTTATCATGAACATATACAGTTAAACCTGTCTATAGCGCCCCCTCTTGGGACTCACTAAAATATAAAAAAAGAAAAATCGAATCATATTATTGTGTTGTTTTCGTGTCCATTCATTGTAAAATGGGTGCCGTTGCCACCTTGGACCAGAATTTGATCGAATATTCCAAGGGTCCAGGGGGGACCGCAGGGAGGCAAATATTATTGTGTGAACACAAAAAATAAAAACATTTTTTTACAATTTTTACAAATAAACTAAAAAAAAGGAGTGCAAAATATATATACAAGCAATCAGCAAATTTCAGTTGTAAGATAAGGAGATGCCTTTTTCTTAATTTATGCACCTTATCCAGTACAATATCACATTTGTACTATTTTTTCACATTGTGTAGCGTTCTCACGCAATTCTGGCCTTAACTTACCTGTTTCATGATTTTTCAGGATGCCTGAATGACCAATTTTTTGGTCGTTGAGGTACAGCTTGCACCACGCTGATGAGGGCCAACGTGTCTGTGGTTAGCTTTTCTTGATTAATCAAGAATGGGTATTTGGCCAATTCTGAAATAATTAAAAATCAACGAGAATAGTTGATATTTATTTCGATAGATGGCGCAAGCCATCAGCAACTTTCAGTTACACAATAAGGAGATGCCTTTTTCTTAATATATATATATATATTAGATAATAAACGGCATATATTGGATTTAATAAAATATTTATTTTGCCAATATTTCGGCTGGCTGGACGCCAACCTTTATCGAGGCATTACATTTTTGTATCTCGATAAAGGTTGGCGTCCAGCCAGCCGAAATATTGGCAAAATAAATATTTTATTAAATCCAATATATGCCGTTTATTATCTAATGAATTAAGTATGGATTGCTCTATTTTCAAAATATATATATATACTAGCGGATGTGTACCCGGCTTCGCCCGGGTTTTATCTGAGTGAAAGTTTGCCTAACGAATATTATTGAAAATAATTTTCCGGAACATAGACTATTATGATAATAATATTCATTACATTATATTTTTTATTATATATTTATATTGTGGCGAAGAAATATTTTATTATTTAATTTAATATTATTCAATGAAAATATATTCAACAGATTATAAAAATATATATTAATCTGTTTTTGTGAAATCATCTTAAAATATTTCTTTGCTTACTTGCTTAAGATTCTCTAGCTGTAAATAGATTTTTTTCAATTCAAAGCTAGAGATTCATATTAAAACAACAACAAAGAATCAACTCAAAATATGGAAATGGACAGTGAATCGTCTCTTTCACAAAGAGAAGGAAGCGTGAAACGCCAGCGTACTGGTGAGCCTTCTTGCAACTTCGAGTTTAACCAGATCAAGGCTATCCATCAGAAGGCTACACGAAAAATGACTGACGTAGCAAAGTCGAACGGCATGACCACAGAACAACTTCAGTCAATGCTATCCCTGATGGGATGGGCTCTAAAAGGAACTGAGGATTTAATACTTGATGTATATAAGGGGATAAATCACGCCAAAGAACATCAAATCCTCAAGGAGAAACCCTTCATAAACGCCACAGCCAACCCGAATGTCACAAAACCGATCCCACTCACAAAAAAGCAGCAGACCAAACCCGCCCCAAAAAATTTCACAACCGCTTATGAATCACATGTACTCATAAAGTCAGACAATCCATCCAAGGAAGCACGTGAAATTCTACGTGAAGTAAAAAAAGCAGACCCCTCAATCCTGAATTCCTCTGACGTGGCAGCCTCCCTCAATGGAAAAGGACGGCTGGTCATCCACACCAGAACCACTCAAGGTGCTTCGACTCTCGCGGCAAGATTCAAAGCTAATAAAAATATCCCCAATTCCTTGAAATGCACGGAAAGACCGATCATTCACCCCAGATTTTGCCTGTTCGGTGTAGAAAGCTGCACAACCAACAACATGATCCTGGAAAGCCTCCAAAATAACGAGGATCTCAAGAACCTCTCCGGGACAAGAATGTTCAAGATTGCCCACCGTCCAAAAGACAACCCTCATGGCTACACCACAGTCTTCCTCGAAGTTGACAACGAAGTGTCAAATTTCTGGGGCCATCGTGGAAAGATCCCCATTGCAGGACTCATCCTACGGTACGAAAAAAGTATCTCCCTAAAACAATGTTACCGCTGCTGCAGCTTTGGCCACCGCGCTACAGCTTGCCCTGCTGTCCAACCCATCTGCTTCAAGTGTGGCACGGTCGGCCATGAGGGTCACTCTTGCCCAAACTCTTCTGCAAAATGCCATAATTGCTGCAAGAAGACCGGAGCAGTATTTGAGAAGCTAAGCCACTACGCCACAGCCCGGACTTGCCCTCTGGTGAAGGCCAAATTAGCTCAACTCACCCGAAATGACTAGATCCTTCAAAGTTCTCCAAGCCAATCTCAGAAAATCACCTTCTGCGGTACTCGAACTCTCCAGCATAGCAGCAGAACAAAGAATAGACGCCATTCTGCTACAAGAATTACCAAAGAATTTCAAATGGCCTGACTCAAATTTCGTCACCTTCATCCCCAATGACAACTACACCCCTGCGGGACTTGTTATTCGAGCAGACCTCAACCCCATCCCACTCAGCTCTAATGACCCCAACATTGTCACTGCCCTGATTCGATTAGGCAGCCAAGCGGTCGTCATTGCCTCAGCATACTGGCATAACAGTGCATCAGAAAACACTTTCCTACCAACTCTGGAACATACTCTAAATAGAACTCCCTTCCCGTGCATCCTTGGCATGGATGCCAATGCCCACTCTCCAACCTGGGGCAGCGGAGCCGTCCGCGACACTCGTGGAGCTAGTTTGGAGGCCTCCGCTTCACTAATGGGCCTACACTTTCTGGGTGGTCCAACATCTTATACCTGGTCCAACGGGGCCCGGCGCTCCTCCATAGACGTCACCCTAGCATCAAGCTCCCTCGCCATCCATGCCACTAGAGTTTGTCTCCAGGAGATGGCCTTCACAGACCATCTCCCAATCCTTACCAATTTCTCAAATATCCTACCTTCGGAGCCCACCAGTTCGTGGGTCGAGTCTTCATGTCTGGAAGCAGCGTTTGCAGCTTTCCTAGGGAACACCCTCCACCACGTGGCCTCACGCCTCCAGACCGCACTTACCCCAGGAGATATTGACGAAGCAGTTATTCTCCTCACCACCTGTCTCCAAGAGGCCTGCGATGCATCTATGAAGAAGAAGTCCAAATCACCAAGACCATCAAAACCTTGGTGGAACAAAGAACTTTCTAAGCTCCGCAATATTGTGGTGGCTCTCCGCCGCTGCTCCCAAAACACCTTCTTTCCCACCAGGAGCTTCTTCAAAGGCCTTTACAGAGCCTGCCACAATAAACTCAAAGCGGCTATAAGGCGAGCAAAGCGTCTATCCTGGATATCACTGTGCCAAGAGGTCTCCTCAGCCGCATGGAGCTCAATTCACCGCTATATCTCCAAAGGTCGGAGAGGCTCTTTAGGGCCACCTCTGCTCAAACACAAAGATGGTACCCCACTAACCTCAGAGGAAACCTGTCGAGAGGTACTTCAGAACTACTTTCCAACAGATTGGACTGTGCCAAGACCAACAGTGGACTGGCTCCCAACCTTTAACCAAGAACCGGCTTTCACAGCGGCTGAAATCTTCCGCGCGATCCGACGATGTGGATGGAGAAAGTCCCCAGGTCCCGACAGACTTGGAGTCAGGTGCATACTCCTCGGTGGACCAGCACTGCATGAACTCTTATCGCAAATCTTCACCAAATGCCTGCGCCTCGGACACTTCCCAACCCCTTGGAAAGCTGGACGACTGGTTCTCATCCCCAAACAAAACTCCACCTCATCCAACCCATTGGACAAATACCGTCCAATTACTATGATCAACACATTAGCCAAAGTTTTTGAACGATGCATCCTAGCGAGGCTGCAATGGCTAGCAGACCAGCATGGCTGGTTCTCGCCCATGCAATTTGGCTTCGTCCCTGGGCGTTCGGCAGAAGGAGCCCTTGACTCAATCAACAACTTTATCAACGACGGCCTGAAGCACTGGAGAAAGACAGTGGCAATAAGTTTGGACATTAGCCATGCCTTCGACACGGTTCAAAGACATACCATCATTCAAGGCCTCCGGGACCTCAACTGTCCAGAAGAGCTTATACAACTCTCTGCAAGCTCTCTCAGAGACAGGAAAGTGATCTACCAAGCCTGGGACTCCACTCTCACCGCGCATACAGTACTGGGTGTTGCACAAGGGGCACCGCTAAGCCCCTTCTTTTTCAACATTGTAGCCAGGAAAGCTCTTTCCCTTCCAAAGCCCCAAAACTGCCAAATAATTTGCTTTGCAGACGACTTCACCTTGCTTTTCAGAGCTGTCCGTAGATTACCAACAAAGGAGATTAACAAATTTCTTAAAACTTTCAGCTTGTGGGGTAAAGGGCATGGATTGACCTTTAATCTTAAGAAGACCCAGGCCTGCCTCTTTCATTGGAAATCCAAGCGCCCTAGTTACCAAAATATAAAATTCCTCGACCAGCCTATTTTAATCAACAACCATATAAAAATACTGGGCATAACTTTTGACACCACACGCACATTCGTTCGCCACTCGGACAACATTTTCAACAAATGCAAATGGATGCTTCCGCGATTAATTAGCACAATTAGGGAACAATATGGACTCACTTACAGCTCAGGCCTGAAAATAATCAAGATGGTAATTCTCCCTGCTCTGCTCTACGGCTCGGGTGTTTGGGGCAAGAGAGTGTTCGACACCAATGGCACTCGCAAACTACGTAGTCTCCACTATAAATTTGCTAAAATTCTTATTAGGGGGGGCCCCTGTACCCCCACAATTCCAGCTATCTCACTCACTGGCGGCCCTCCATTGGACATTTCAATCAAGGCACATCTGGCGTACAAGGAAGCAATAAAAAATGGTCCTTTTGAGACACGTCCAAGGCCTAGCGCAGTCCACTATCCACCCCTTAGAAAACTACTTCAGTTTTCAAAGTCGCTCCCAGAAAATGCAACCATCATATACACCGATGGATCGCGGTCCCTCAAAGGCGTAGGCGGCGCAGTTTTTCTGCCACCCCCCTCCACTCCAATACAACTAAAACGCCATGATCTTTGCACCTCCTTCCAGGCAGAATTACTTGCTATCCTATATGCAACTAGAGCGATCCAGCTCATGCAAAGACAACCAACAGCAATCGCTTCGGATTGCCTGGCAGCTCTCCATGCCATTTGTAACCCAGAACTCCCAAAAACCTCACTCATAGCTGAGATAGTTCGCAATCTTAACCATTTAAACGTACATCTCTGCTGGGTTAGAGGCCACAGCGGCATAGAAGGCAATGAGCATGCAGATAAATTAGCCAAGGCAGCAGCTGAATCAAACTTGCCCATATCCTACTCCACTCTATCCAAAAAGTTTGTTCGAGCCCGCAGCGAACAGTATTCACACCAACTCTGGAAGGAATTATATGTCACAGATCACTCCACAAGAAACCTCAGGAGAATAGCTGCATTCCCAAACACTCTCATGGCGATCCTGCCCAAAATAAAATTTTGTGGCACCACCTCAACAATCCTCACAGGTCATGGCTTTGTCAAAGCCGATGCTGCAAAATTATCTAGAGACGATCCTACCTGCCCACACTGCCACGAGGAAGACCAAACTGTCGACCACCTTCTCTTCAGATGTCCCACCTACCACCTTCATAGGTTCCAAACAGCCACCCTCCTAGGAATAAATATATTTGCCCCTGAAGACCTGCAAAACATCCCCAAGCACAAGTCAGCCTGGCGACACTTGATAAACTGGATGTCTGCTGCCACCATTAGACGTGAAGTCTAAAAACCAACCCGGATAGTTGGCGACCTTAGTATGCTCCAGGAATCCGGGTTACCTAAATAAATAATAATAGCTGTAAATAGTTTTGGCTGACTTGTTAATAATTGTCGACTCGTCGCTGTGACGTCATCAATAAATACTTTTACATCTTAGGATATTTCAAGGCTTGATTTCTACGCTACAACTGGTGAAGAAGCTGGATCGATACCCATTCAGAAAAAAACGGCAAATTGACTCGGTTGAGCAAGAAGAAAAAATCATGAACATCAAGAAAGAAGCAACTACTCAGGTAGGTTCATTTTTTGTCCAACATCTACCTAGAAACCCCTCTATGTTCTCTGGTGAGGGTGTTGAAGATCCCCGTAGCTGGTTAAAAGGGTATGAACGTGTGGCGAAGCACAACCAATGGGATGAAACCCTTTGTCTCGCTAACGTTTATTTCTATCTAACTGGCACTGCTCTCAAATGGTATGAAAACAACGAGGAAAGCATCCAGACATGGACGGAGTTCATGTCAAAATTAGAAAATGTATTTGGAAAAAATGAAAGCTCAAGACTGCGAGCTGAGAAAATACTCAAAACTCGCGCACAATTAAAAGGAGAAAGCACCGAATATTACATCCAAGACGTCCTGCGCCTTTGCAAAGAGGTAGATCCACAAATGAATGAGGAAGATAAAATATCCCATCTGATGAAAGGGATAGCTGAGGAGCTCTACCAGGCACTTCTCCCAAGGGATGTGCATAACACTGAGCAATTCGTCACCGAATGTCGCCGCATTGAAAGCCTACACTGTAAGCGAGTGACCCCAACCAAATACGAGCGACTACCGAATGTAGCATCTCTCAGTGATCATGATGACAGGGCAGATCTGTCATCTATGATCAGGCAAATTGTTCGTGAGGAGGTACAGCCGGCATTAGGCGCTACTCGAGAGGAACCAAAAATTTCTACCATCGAAGATATGGTAAAGGGGGAGATTGGAAGAACCCTGGCGCCAATCTCAAAGCCTAGGAGAAGTTCCCCACAGAAGGAAAGACCCCGAGAGTTTTATAATAATAGATATGTGGCCCAAACTATTAGACCGCAGCAGCCAAAACAAGTAAACGGAAGACGCGATACCAACGAATGGCGAACCACGGAAGGTAAGCCAATCTGTTTCCACTGTGGACGCCCTGGCCACGTCGTGCGCTACTGCCGTGACAGGAGGAGAGAATATGAAGGAGAACAAACTTGGAATTACAAACAGAGAGATAGGCTAGAGCCTAGAACATTCTATAATTCTCGGAGCAGCCAAGAGCCCAACGACGACCTGCCAAGAGAAAATAGACGCCGCTACCGAAGCCCCTCTCCTTACACTGGCCGAAAAGGACAATATTCGTCTCCTGATAGAAGACCCAGCCAGTCGCCTCGCCGTTCCCGTCAGGAAAACTAGAAGATGCGTCCTATTTTGGAGGTAAGGCCTCAAAATTTATAAATCCTCCCTTATCGACCACATTAGAATTAAAAGAAAATTACATAGACATTAAAATAGAAGGAAAAATGACGCGTGCCCTCGTCGACTCAGGAGCCTCATATTCAGTCATTTCTGAGAGGTTCAGACTCAAACTAAGAAAAATAATGTTTGCCGAAACTGACGTCACATTACGAGTAGCCAACGGTAAAATTGTAAGACCAAAAGGACGCTGCACACTGAAACTGGACTTGAATGGACTACAGGAAAGCTTTGAATTTGTCGTTATGGAAGACTGTAGTCACGAAGTTATTCTTGGTTGGAACTTTTTGAAGTTATCTAGGGCGATAATTGATTCAGCTGACGACACACTCTTCTTAGAAAAATGTCTTTTTGAGGATACCCCTAAGAACAGCTCACCTCTCTACTCGGAATTGGAATATAGAATCGAACCCGCCTCTATTCAGTTAATAGAAGTAGCAAGTCGTGACATTCCTAATGACGCAATTGTGGTGGCAGAATGTCGAAAAGAGCTATTGCTGGAAAGAGAACTAACGGCTCCCTCCTCTGTCATTTCACTTACCAATAACCGAGGTAAACTTTGGGTGGTGAATTGGAGTCCATATCCGAAACTAATCCCACAGGGGATGCATGTAGCCGATAGTGCTGTCATCGAAGATAGTCAATTATGTACTCTAGCTGATTGTAACCAAGTTGAAACAGAGGCGGAGCATTCTGAAGACCCAAAAATCTCGGAATTTTTTATAGATGATTCACTTGATGAATCTCAAAAAGAAAAATTAAGAAATTTGTTTAAAAAAATATACGGATATTTTCGAATTTAGTAAAAGAAAACAATTCAAGGACGTCAATGTTAAACACCGAATTAACACTGGAGACCACCTACCGACCAAACAAAGACCTTACCGAGTTGCACCAAGAGAACGCCAAATTATTCAGGATGAGGTAAACAAGATGGAAAAACTTGACATCATTCAGCCCTCTGAAAGTCCGTGGGCCTCACCTGTAGTATTGATAAGAAAAAAGGATGGAAGCTGGAGATTCTGCGTCGATTACCGCCGCCTTAACAAAATAACAAAAAAGGATGTCTACCCTCTCCCAAGGATCGACGACACTTTAGACTGCTTACGGGGAGCTAGATTTTATTCTTCCATGGACCTCCAATCAGGGTACTGGCAAATCGACGTAGAAGAATCGGACCGTGAGAAGACAGCATTTATAACTCCAGATGGACTGTACGAGTTCAAAGTAATGCCATTTGGGTTATGTAATGCTCCAGCTACCTTCGAACGAATGATAGATAATCTTCTGAAGGGTCTTAAGTGGACCATTTGCTTGTGTTACCTCGACGACATCACCGTTTTTTCAGATGGCTTTGAAGAACATCTAAGACGCCTTCAACTTGTATTAAATTGCCTTAAGAAAGCCGGATTATGTCTCAATTCCAAGAAATGCAAGTTTGGTGCAAAAACTATCACGGTTCTTGGACATGAGGTGAGTGAAAATGGAATTCGTCCCGACCAAGAAAAGATTCGAGCAGTCCGCGACTTTGCTACGCCAAGGTCATTGAAGGAAGTTAGAAGTTTTCTTGGCCTTTCATCCTACTACCGCCGCTTCATACCCAATTATGCCCACGTAGCCCAACCCTTGAATGACCTTTTGAAGAAAGACTCAGCGTTTAATTGGAACCAGGAAGAGAAAAATGCATTTGAAGCTCTCAAGTCAGCGTTAATTTCCGAACCCGCTCTTGGACATTTTGATTACTCATCCCCGTTTTTTCAGATGGCTTTGAAGAACATCTAAGACGCCTTCAACTTGTATTAAATTGCCTTAAGAAAGCCGGATTATGTCTCAATTCCAAGAAATGCAAGTTTGGTGCAAAAACTATCACGGTTCTTGGACATGAGGTGAGTGAAAATGGAATTCGTCCCGACCAAGAAAAGATTCGAGCAGTCCGCGACTTTGCTACGACAAGGTCATTGAAGGAAGTTAGAAGTTTTCTTGACCTTTCATCCTACTACCGCCGCTTCATACCCAATTATGCCCACGTAGCCCAACCCTTGAATGACCTTTTGAAGAAAGACTCAGCGTTTAATTGGAACCAGGAAGAGAAAAATGCATTTGAAGCTCTCAAGTCAGCGTTAATTTCCGAACCCGCTCTTGGAAATTTTGATTACTCATCCCCAACCGAAATACACACTGACGCAAGCAACTACGGAATAGGAGCAGTATTAGTGCAGATACAAAAGGGAAAGGAAAGAGCCATTGCTTATGCATCCAGAACCTTAAATAAGGCAGAAAAAAATTATTCAACCACAGAAAGGGAATGCCTTGCCATCATTTGGGCTATCAATAAATTCCGACCATATGTCTTTGGACAGCCGTTCACTATTGTTACAGACCACCACTCTTTGTGCTGGCTGACCAACCTCAAAGACCCATGTGGGAGGTTAGCAAGATGGGCACTTCGGCTGTGTATAAGAGCGGAAGGAAACATCAGGACGCAGACTGCTTATCAAAAAGTCCATTAGAATACAGTGAAGATATGGAGGAAAATATTCCAAGCATAGTGACTTTGCAGAACTTTAGCGAAGAGCAGATGAATGATCAAGCTATTAGAAAAATCGCTGACAAATTACAAAGTTCTCCTAATAATTCCTTTGTAAAAATCGATAACACGCTCTACAGAAAAAATTATGATCCAATGGGGAAACCATGGATTTTGGTAGTTCCACGCCATTTAAGGCAGGAATTACTGAAAAATTTCCATGATTCACCCACGGCTGGTCACCTCGGATTTACTAAAACCTATGACCGAATAAGAAAAAAGTATTACTGGCCCGGAATGTATAGAATGTATAGAACGGCTAGAAGGTATGTGGCACACTGTTCAGATTGTCAGAGGCGTAAACATCAGCCCCAACTCCCCTCAGGTCACTTACAGCCAATACCTGTTCCTGAAGTTGCCTTTGAAAAGGTAGGAATGGATCTCCTGGGGAGATTTCCAACATCAGAAGGTGGCAACCGTTGGATTATTGTATGTACGGACTACCTAACGAAATATGCGATAACTAAAGCTCTACCCACAAGTGAATCCATGGAAGTCGCCAAATTCTTCATTGAAGATGTCATCTTAAAGCACGGCGCGCCGAGGGAATTAATCACGGATAGAGGAAGGAACTTCACATCTTCAATGATAAGTGATCTGAACAACCAGTGCAGAATAACCCATCGGAAGACGACCGCCTATCACCCCCAGACAAACGGACTCACGGAGAGGTTGAATAAGACCATAGCAGACATGCTGTCCATGTATGTAGATGTCAACCATAAAGATTGGGACAGGATTCTTCCATTCGTTACATTTGCATACAACACAGCAAAACAAGAGTCTACTGGGTTCACCCCATTTTTCCTTGTACACGGGCGTGAAGCCGAGACTCCACTTGACGTGTTATTCCCCAAGTTATTGCCAGAAGACGACGATTTCATCCAAACTCTAGGGGCAATAGCCGAAGAAGCACGAAAACTGGCACGTATCCACTCCATGAGATCTCAAGGTAGCAATAAACATCGCTATGACGCCCATCACAGAAATATAATTTATCAGCCTGGAGATCTTGTATGGATCTTAATTCCTGTGCGTAAAGTGGGATATTCGGAAAAACTAATGAGACGTTACTTCGGCCCATACAAAGTAACCCGAAAAATATGTGATGTGACCTATGAAGTTGAAACATTCGGAAACCAGCAAGGTCGTCGTAAAACAAAAGATTTAGTTCACATTGGTAGGATGAAACCTTATTTAAACCCAGAGGACCAGGAGGACCAGCTAGAAGAGGACCCAGAAAATGACTCGACAAACTTCCAGGAAGAAGACATCCCCAGCTGTCTAGCTGTAAATAGTTTTGGCTGACTTGTTAATAATTGTCGACTCGTCGCTGTGACGTCATCAATAAATACTTTTACATCTTAGGATATTTCAAGTCTTGATTTCTACGCTACAATATAATACGAATGGCCCGGGCAACGCCCGGGTTTTACCCGAGTGGGTATATATTTTAAAAACGTTTTAATTCAAATACTATTCGTTACAATTATAAATTGGCGCCATGGATGTCACTCTTGTGAAACGTCCCGTTCCAAACTGTGTGTTTTTAAAATGTTTTAATTAAAATACTATTCGTTACAATTATAAATTTGAACGATAGGCTCATTATTTCTTTATACCGTTATTATACCGTTATATTATATATATAATATTTATTATATATATATTGTTGGAAAAAAGAAGAATAGTAAATCAATGATATTGAAATACTTTTAGACTGACAACACTGTAATATAAAAAACTAGAACAAAGGAGTGTTGGTTTCGTTTACAAAATTAGTAATTGTAATGTAAATTGTTATATGTTCTTTTCTATCTCTCTTTGAAAATAATAAATTTAAAATACTTTCATAAAAGGTAAAATCGCCTAATTCTTTAAAACCACTTCAGCTGTAAGTAAACTTGTTATTTGTTGTTTCATTGTCTGAACCATAAAAGATTCCCAACATGGTAGCAGAGCGTGGTTCTTTTTGAATCGCGGTAAAATATATATATAAATATAAATAAAAACAAAAATGGCTGTCAGCGAAGATATCGCAAATATTGTGAGGCTTAAAAATCCTGAAAATTTTGATTTATAGAATTTTCAGATAACAATTATTTTCAAAGCAAATGGCCTTCTAGATATTGTGAATGGAAAATCGTTGTTTGAAGACTTGAAAGATGAAACTGGAAAAGATAAATGGAGCCTAAAAGACGCCAAAGCACAAAAATACATAATGTTAACCACATTGAAAAGAATGTTTTAACACATATTCTAAATTGCAAAACTTCAAAAGAAATGTATGAAAAACTAGTAGCCATTTATCAAAGAGAAGATGAGCAATTAAAATGCAAATTACTACAAGAATTTCATGGATTCAAATTTGACAAAAATACAGATATGGCAACAAATATAAGCAGAATGCAAAATTTAGTATTCAAACTAAATAATGTAAAACAAGAAATTGAGGAAAGCTTTGTAATTTCTAAAATATTGAGCATTTTGCCAGACTACTTTAATTACTTCAGCACAGCATGGGACTCGACACCAAAAAGTGAGAAAACGTTAACAAACTTAATATCAAGACTATCACTTGAAGAAACTAAACAAAAAGTAAAGCCTGAAGAGGGAATAGCCATGAGTGCTACTAAAGTAAAGCAGTGCTTTAACTGCAAAAAGAGCGGGCACTTAGCAAAATATTGTAGACTAAATAAAAATGGTGTACCATCTGTAAAAAGACAAATCATACTCAAGACCAATGCTTAATTAAGAAATCTCAAAATAATTTCCAGGAAAATATTCTTTGCCGAATTTGTAAAAAGACAAATCATAAAGAAAAGGATTGCTTTTTCAAAAACAAAAATGAAGAAAAATTGTCCTTTTTTGCAGGAGAGACTTTAAAATGTAAAAATGAGGAATTGCTAGAATTTATTGTAGACAGTGGCTCAACAAGCCATATGATAAATAGCAAAAAGTTTTTACTAGATGAAGTAGATTGCAACTCAAAAATATCAATAGCAAAAAAGGAAGAAACTCTAATAGCAAAATCATTCGGAAAAATTCAAGGGAAAAAATGTGATCTCAAGGAGGTGATTGTTTGTACCATACTTGACAAATAATTTACAATCGGCAAGTGCCATTACCAGAAATAATGGCAAAGTCGTATTTGAAGATGAAAAGGTATTTGTCGTAAAAAATGGAAAAAAAGTTTTAGAAGGAGAAAAACAGGAAAATGGACTCTATATAATAAATATAGAAACAGAAAACCCCGAAATTGAAGAATCTCACCTAACAGCTACCCAAAATGAAGAAATGCTAAAATGGCACAGAAAAATGTGTCACATAAGTTTTTCAAGCTTAAAACAATTAAAATCTATGGTAAATGGAATAAACATAGAAAAAATAAGTCAAGATGAAATTTGTGAAACATGCATTAAAGCTAAACAGGTAAGAAAGCTATTCAATTCCATTAGAACAAATTCAAAAAGGCCTTTAGAAATAATCCATACAGATGTATGTGGACCTTTAGATCCCACTACCCATGACAACAAAAACTATTTTCTAACATTTCTTGATGACTACACACATTTTTGTCATGTGTATTTGTTACAAAATAAATATGAAGTGAAAGGATATCTAAAAGAATTTATTACAGAAGCAGAAAACCAAATGAATCTAAAAGTTTCAAAAATAAGATGTGACAATGGCGGAGAATATGTAAATGAAGATATAAAATCCTGGTGCAAAGCTAAAGGAATCATTATGGATCTCACCTCAGCTAAACGGCAAAGCCGAAAGATTAAATAGAACCCTGATGGAGAAAACTAGAGCTCTTTTGATTGATTCTGGTGTAGAAAAATACATGTGGGGAGAAGCTGTAAGGGTTTCAGCCTATTTGCTGAACCGAAGCCCTACTCAAGAATTAGAGAAAACCCCTGCAGAACTTTGGTTCAACAAAAGACCAAATTTGTCAAACTTACAACTTTTTGGTTGTGAAGCTTATGTCAAAACCCTAAAACACATAAAGAAATTGGAAGACAGAAGTAAAAAATATACCTTTATAGGTTATTGTTACGCAAACTTTGACTTTAATCATCATAGATGCTGACGTCACTACGATGACGTAACTTCCAACTTCTACCTTCAAACTTGCTGTTATTGTTTACCGCTAACTTGTCTTAACAATATATGTAATGGAACAAGTCGTTCCTTAAATAAATATATATTTGTTTTTATCTAAAGGGATGTCCTCGTAACTACAACATACGTGAGTACAAAAACAACCAGAAATCCTCAAAAAGAATAACCGTATTTTGCTAAGCCTATATCAATTTGGTAGCAGTGCGTTGTTTGGGCGCGCGAATTGGACTAACCGCCAATTGATCCATTTAAATCATAAAGAAAATAAATAATTGGACTAACCGCCAATTTAGAAAATAAATATTGAATAAAAATGGATACACATAACTTAGCAAAAATCGAACAGTTAACAGAAAACAACTATACCACGTGGTCCATGAAAATGGAAGCAATTCTAGATTCAAAAGATCTCTTCGAGGACGTAATTGTTAATGACGAGCCAGACTTTACAAAAAATAAACTAGAATATGATATTTGGAAGAAAAAGAATCGGGAAGCATACAGCCTAATAATATTGTCACTTTCGGATGACTTAACAATCATCTTTCGAGGCGATAAAAGAGCCAAAAGAATTTGGTACGACATAAAGAAAAGGTTTGAAGGATCTCTAGAAAATAAAAGGATAGACCTAATGCTGGATCTAGCCAGACTAAAATTGAACCCAAATGAAAATGTTAACATGTATATTGTACGAGCACAGAAACTAGCACAAGAGATCACCCAGCTAGGAAAGACTGTAACAGAAAGAGAACTTGTACGATACATTGTTGAAGGACTCACACCTAACTTTGACACGATCACAGCAGCACTGTCAATAAACAGAGAAATCTCCTTACCAGACTTGAGACAAACTCTACTGGATTTCGAGAAGAAAAGACAGGACAGAAGCAAAAATCCTGAAAATGCTTTCAGATCATCAGGCAACCAATTCAAAGAAAAATCATGCTTCATTTGCAAAAGAAAAGGACATTTCAAGAAAGACTGTTGCTTCAACCCTGACAACAAAGGAAATCAAAAGAATACAACAAACAAAAATAACATGGCCAGTACAAGGAACTACCATAAAGGACCAAAACAAAACAAAGACACAGCCAGATCAGCAATCCAAGAACGAACGGAGGAACCATCCCAACGAAGAGACTCCACTTCAGAATACGCACTACATGCAAGCACAAGGGAGGAACGCCCGACAACTCAGGACGTGTGGATAATTGATTCTGCGTGCACAAGCCACATGACTTCCCTTGGTGATTGGATCGAGCACAAGACGGAGGAGAGAAGAAGCATACAAGTGGCAGAAGAAGGGAGGCACATCGAATCTACCTCATCGGGATTAATTCAAGCTACTGTACAAGGTAAGGACAAACTTAACAACGCTGTAACCCTGCATAATGTCCTCCATGTACCACACCTGAAAGGAAATCTAATGTCAATTCCAAGCGTGGTAAGAAGAGGGAACTCTGTTCTTTTGAATTCTGAAGGAGCATACATATACTCTTCTGATGACAAGCTAATAGGAACAGGCAACTTTGATGGTAACATGTACACATTGAACCTATCACGTTTATCTGAAGCAACTCATGTTCCAAGTGAACATTGCTTGATTTCAAAGGACAATTCTAGGACTGCATGGCACAGAAGGTTAGGGCATCCTAGTGACAACAAATTAGACCTGATTTTGAAGAACAATCTTCTAAAAGGCTTGAACTCTATAAATGGTACCCTTGATCAATGTGATGCTTGCTCATTGGGAAAAATGACCAAAGTACCCTATGTTCACACAGATAGCAATCAGGAAAGCTACCCCTTTGAAGCCATTTATGTCGATCTCTGTGGTCCAATGAGAATAAACTCCTTGGGCGGAAGTAAATATTTCTTGACCATCGTAGATGGATTTTCTAGGAGAATATTTGTAGAATTTCTCAAAGATAAACTCTCAACAGCAGAAGTTTTGAAGAAGTTTATTGTAAAGAGAGAAAACGAGCTAAACTCAAAACTAAAACGACTTAGAACAGATAACGGAACAGAATTTATCAATAAAAACCTTGAAACCTTCATAGAATCCAAAGGAATTAAACATGAACTAACTACACCGTACACCCCAAGAAGCAATGGGAGAGTTGAAAGAGCTAACAGAACACTATTAGACAAAGGCCGAACACTTCTGGCAGACTCCCAATTACCCCTACACTTCTGGGCAGAAGCTGTGAATACAGCTGCATATCTGTACAATCTAACTCCCACAACCAATGACCCAGACACTACCCCTATGGAAAAATGGAAAGGTAAAAAGCCATCCGTCTCTCACATCATGAGATTTGGTTGTGAAGTTTTCTATAAACTCGAGAATCATCAAAGACACAAACTAGAAGCTAAATCTAAGAGAGGAATATTTGTAGGCTATTCAAGATGCAGAAGAGCTTATCGAGTATTTGATATCACAGCGAGAGTCATTCTTGAAACCGCAGACATTCACTTCAGAGAGAACAATAATGTCATCTCGGAAGAAAAACAAAATGATAATAATACGGACACTGACACATATTTCTTCATTCAGGAGGATGAACAACTGGACAATCATGTTCTATCAGATGTTGATATTGAAGAGCCAGCACCAGATACCATGGTCAACAGACAGACAGAGTCAAGTGAATCAGACAGACCACAAAGAACTCGAACAATACCTAAAAGATTCGATGACTACGTTCTGGCTACTACGAATGAAACCATTCCGAAAGACTATGAAGAAGCCATCGCATGCGAAGACAAGAAACATTGGGAGAACGCAATGCTTGAGGAAATACAGAACATGTACTCGCATCAAGTATGGGAACTGGTACCTAGACCTGTAAACGCTAAAGTTGTCAAAAGTAAATGGGTGTTCAAAATATCTAAAGACCAAGAAAACAAAACTTACAAAGCTAGACTTGTTGCAATGGGATACAACCAAATCCCAGGAAGAGATTACAACGAAAGTTTCATCCCTGTAATTAAAAATGCCACCCTCAGGACTATTTTGTCAATGGCAGCAACAAAAGATTCAGTCATTAAACTATTTGATGTGAAAGCAGCCTATCTAAATGGAAACATTGAAAACACAATATTCATGGAACAACCTGCTGGATTTGTCCAAGACAGAAACAAAGTTTGC
Organism: Cordylochernes scorpioides; assembly: GCA_030710605.1. Classification (NCBI taxonomy): domain Eukaryota; kingdom Metazoa; phylum Arthropoda; class Arachnida; order Pseudoscorpiones; family Chernetidae; genus Cordylochernes; species Cordylochernes scorpioides. The sequence goes on from CP092886.1 coordinate 49,125,508, forward strand.
AAACTCAACAAAAGTATTTACGGTCTACCTCAATCCGGAAGATCGTGGTATGAGAAATTCAGTCGAGTACTTCATGACTGTGGACTGGAAAAACTTAAATCTGATCCTTGCCTATTTAAATGGAAGAATGAAGACAAATACTTCATGTAGGGATATATGTTGATGACTTTATCACTGTCTCAGATTCTGAAGATACCTCAAACAGATTCATCAATAAATTGAGACATCACCTGGAAATAAAGGATGTAACATGTAAAGGCATGTTTTTGGGAATCAAGATCATACAAGACAAGGAGGGAATTTCGCTACAGCAAAGCCACTATGTACAACAAATATTGCAGAAATATGGAATGGAAAATTGTAAGGAAGTTCCAACACCAGGTTCCAAAGAAATCAATTTGGACAATCATATTGAAGATGAAAATTGTGATCAGCACACTTACCAAGAAGCCCTTGGAATGCTAATGTTTCTAGCTGTTAACACCAGACCCGACATCGCCTACATCACTAGCAAACTTTCTCAGTACACCAGACAACCAAAACAGATGCACTGGACAGCAATCAAAAGAGTGATGAGATACCTGCGAGGAACAATTGACCTAGGAGTGAAATTTGAAAGAGGGAAGACTGGAATCCTGAAGTCCTACGCCGATGCCAGCTGGTCGACCACTCATGATGGAAAATCCTACGGCGGATATGTATTGAAGCTCGGCGAAGCAACTATAGACTGGAAAAGTAGTAAACAACCACTCGTCGCCCTCTCCACAGTGGAAGCGGAAATGATAGCTGCTTGTGAAAGCTGCTGTCAGATCAAATGGATAATAAACCTGTTACGAGAGCTGGAAGAATGGAATTTCATGGAAAAACCAACTGCGATCTATACAGACAGTCAGTCATTGATCAACTGGATCTCCAGCCCTAAACAAAGCAGTCGCTGTAGACATATCAACAGAAAGTACCACTTCTTGAGAGACTGTTATGAATCCAGAGACATCTGCCTTCTGTACAAGCCATCTCAGGACCTGGAGGCGGATATCTTCACAAAGGACCTATCCCGAGACCAGATGAAGAAACACCTGGAGAGCCTCAGCATCGTGGGAATAAAGCCAAAGTAAGGAGGGAATTGTTACGCAAACTTTGACTTTAATCATCATAGATGCTGACGTCACTACGATGACGTAACTTCCAACTTCTACCTTCAAACTTGCTGTTATTGTTTACCGCTAACTTGTCTTAACAATATATGTAATGGAACAAGTCGTTCCTTAAATAAATATATATTTGTTTTTATCTAAAGGGATGTCCTCGTAACTACAACATACGTGAGTACAAAAACAACCAGAAATCCTCAAAAAGAATAACCGTATTTTGCTAAGCCTATATCAGTTATGCACCAAATGGTTATCGCCTTTGGGATGAACAAAGCAAACGAATCTTTACAGCTAGAGATGTAATTTTTTTAGATAAAGGATGTATAAATAAAGAAGAAAAAATACCTATTGTCGAACCAGAAGAAGAATCTGAAGATCAACTAGAATTAAATGAAAAACCAAGTCTACCAGAAGTCTCTGGAGACAAAGAAGATATCCCTACAAAACCAAGTATTTCAAAATATAATCTTAGACCAAGAAGTAGTTTACAAACACCATCAAGATATGAAGACTTCTATTCAGAGCAGGATGGAACAACAGAATCAGCTCTTCTAACTTACTCTGAAGCTATATCTGGTCCAAATCAAGAAAAATGGAAAAAGGCAATAAAAGAAGAAAAAGAGTCTCTTGCCAAAATTGAAGTTTGGGAAATAGTAAAAGAAAATGAAGCGTCAAACAAGAAGATTCTGACCTCTAAATGGCTCTTTAAAGTGAAAGAAGATGGTCGCTACAAAGCAAGACTAGTTGTAAGAGGCTTTGAACAAGAAGCAGGCATTGATTATGATGAGACATTCAGTCCAGTTATAAGCACTGTCTCTTTAAGGATATACTTTGCTCTAATGGCTAAGAGAAGGTTTGTTTTTAAAACATTTGACATAAAAACAGCTTTTCTATATGGGTTTTTGGATGAAGAAATATACGTTCAATTGCCAGAAGGTTATAAAGGGAACATATGCAGGTTAAGAAAGGTATTGTATGGTTTAAAGCAAGCCCCAATAAAATGGAATGAAAGATTAAAAACCTTTCTCAAATCCCAAGATTTCATACAACTAAAATCAGAGCCATGTCTTTTTAAAACCAACAAAGGAAATATGTACCTTGCAATATATGTAGATGATGGTATCTTAATGGGAGATAATGAAGAAGAATTAAATAATATTTTAGAAAAACTATCCCAAGAGTTTGAAGTTAAAATAAACAATGATCCAAGAACTTTTTTGGGAATAGATTTGTGTTTTGAGGAAAAAAATAAAATTTTACTTTCACAAGAAAATTATGCAAAATCAGTTCTTGAAAGATATAATATGCAAAACTCAAAACCAGTACCCACTGCCATTACAGATGTAGTAAAAGAATTAGACAAAAACTTAGATATATCAAATGATAACAAATTTCCCTACAGACAAGCATTTGGAAGCCTTTTATATTTGACAAACAAAACTAGACTAGACATGACCTTTGCCACAAATTTTGAAAGCAGGTCAATGCATGATCCTACAACTCAAGATATTATAAACATTAAAAGAACCCTAAGATATTTAAATCACACCACCAATTTAGGCATATCATATGATGGAGAGATGCCATTTGAATTGAATGTGTATTGTGATTCTGACTTTGCTGGAGATATTAAAACTAAAAAAGTACCACAGGATATGTAGTTTATTTATGTGGAGGTCCCATAAGTTGGTTCTCCAGAAAGCAACCTGTAATTGCCCTTTCAAGCACTGAAGCAGAGTTCATTGCTGCAGCAGATGCATGCAAAGAAGTGCCATACATAAGATCCCTATTAGAAGAATTAATTACTGATAATTTTGATATAAATCTCTATGTTGATAACCAAAGCACTATAAAAATTATAAAATCAGGCCAATTCACCACTAAAACTAAACATATTGATGTCAAATATCATTTTGTGAAAGATCAAGCTCAAAAGTTTAACCTGATATATTGTCCAACAGAACACCAAATTGCAGACATCCTAACAAAACCTCTAGCCAGACCAAAGTTTGACAAATTCAAATCCCTTCTTATGACAACCATTTAAAACATAAGTCAAGTGAAGAAACTGTTGAATGTGATAAGATCACTGATTTAAGAGGGAATGTTGGAAAAAAAGAAGAATAGTAAATCAATGATCTTGAAATACTTTTAGACTGACAACACTGTAATATAAAAAACTAGAACAAAGGAGTGTTGGTTTCGTTTACAAAATTAGTAATTGTAATGTAAATTGTTAAATCTTCTTTTCTATCTCTCTTTGAAAATAATAAATTTAAAATACTTTCATAAAAGGTAAAATCGTCTAATTCTTTAAAACCACTTCAGCTGTAAGTAAACTTGTTATTTGTTGTTTCATTGTCTGAACCATAAAAGATTCCCAACATATTTTTCACGTTATTTGTTTTCTTGGCCGACTGTTTTACATATGGTGTTATCTTAAAATTGCTTGTTTTGAATATTTTTTAGATTGAGATTATTAGCTAGTATGTAAAAAAATTAACTCTGTTGAAATTTAATTTTGTATTTATATATAAATAAAATTAACTCTGTTGATTTTTTTGTATCTAATCGATAACAGCGAAGTTACGCATGTTAATGTTAGGGAAAATTTTTTTGATGTTAAGCAAAACCTGCTCCATCTCGTTTTACATAAATGTTGAAAATTTGGTGGAAATTGATGCATTGTAACGAAAGTTTTTAGTGAACAACACTTATGAAATTTGCATTTTATTAATATAGATATGGTACCTCGACATACGAGCGCCCCAACATACGAGATACGAGCCGACGAAGCAAGTGATTTTTTGCTTTTAGTTACGAGCGAAATTCGAGATACGAGTTCGGTTCAGTAGTGTTGAAGATATTAATCTGTGATTTTAAATGTTTCTTTTTGACCAGTACTTTTGTTTTGTTTTTGCTTTTCCTAAAATGTTTCTTTCTTCTTCTTCTTCTTCTTAATTATTATTTGTTCTATATGCAAAGCTTTGTTTTTTGAGACTTGAATAAACAAATTCAAGTTTATTATATTTTTGTGTGCTTTTAAAGTTAAAACTCAACAGGTAGTAACACGCAGTCGCGCCATCACGATCAGTTAGCAGCGTTCTTCCGCTGTGATAAGTGTGTTTTTATCCAAGACGAGGCAAGATTAACTAAGCATTAGTTTATTTCCTATTATATTATATATATTATATACAAGTCAAAAGAGATCACTAGCAGAGTATTATTCCTTTTTGTTTCCAGAGCTCAACAATCTATGAGCCTAATACTCTGCACATCTCCTCCCTTAACTTTACAGGAACGTTCGAGGTATCTTGACTGCCCTTCCATATCTTGTATGCACGGCTGGCATTGAAGGGAGGCTCTTCTCTGGATCCTGGTCTTGGTTGTCCCTCTGCATCCTTCCATCTCTTGTAGATGAGGCCGTTGGTGTAGGGCAATCCTCCTCGGTCTCTTGCTCCTGGTCATCCTTGAATCTCCTTGAGAGCCAGGTTGATGTCGAAGTGGGGGTCTCCTCATTTCTCTGCTCCTGGCGCTGGCCATCCTCAGAAGCATCCATGGTACTTCCCATTTTTGGTAGAGGTGTGAGGTGGAGTCTGTTTCGCCTAACTTTTCCTTGAGGAGTTTGTACCCAATAGGAACGCGGTTCTTCGGATTTGTGAAGAACTGTTCCTTCTACCCTTTGATCTCTAATCCAAACGCTGTCCCCTTGTTGAAGCGGAGGCAAGCTATGTACATCGTGTCGTTTATCATATAGGCGCTTCTGGTTGATCACCCTCCTTTTCTCTCTTTCTTGCAAAGCTTCGGAGTCCAAGTACCTTGGCATCAGTGATGATTCTATTGCTGGAACAGAGGTCCTAAGGCGTCGTCCCATTAATAGTTCAGCTGGACTATAACCACTTTCCAGGGGCATCGTTCTATATGCTTGAAGAGTCAGATAGCAATCTTCTTCTTTCTTAAAACTTTGCTTTATATTCTTGATAATTGCTTCAATAAATCCATTGCTTTGAGGGAATTTCGGGCTGGATGTGATATGTTTGAAAGACCATTCCTTAGAAAATTTTGAAAATTCGGAACCCAGAACTTTTTGGAATTGTGGTCCATTATCGCTTCTCACAGTCTCAGGTGTTCCATGCCTAGCAAATATAGATTTAAGACGGCTTATTACTTCTTGAGCAGTTAGATTTTGTAAAAGTGATATTTCTGGGTACCTGGAGTAGTAATCACATACAATTAGATACCATCTCCCATTTAGATAAAAGAGATCCATTCCGACTTTTTGCCAAGGCCTGATCGGAAATTCTGAGGGCATCAAAGGTTCATGCTTGGGTTTTCTCTCCTTCAAGCATTTTGTACACGACGAAACAATCTTTTCAATCTCTTGGGAAATTCCTAACCACCAAACCGATTCTTTCGCTCTAGATCTGCATTTATTGATCCCAAAATGGCCTTGGTGCAATTTCTCAAGGATTTCTTTCCTCAATGACTTAGGGATTAGAATTCTTTGTCCTCTAAGAAGAAGACCATTCTGATAGGTCAGGTCCTCCTAAATTGCCAGTATCCTCTTAGTGCTGGATCTACTTCTCTTTTATTCTTAGAGGCCATCCACTCATACAGTATTTAGCCAATTGAGAGCAAAGTGAATCTTCCTTTTGCTTTCTAGAAATCTCCAAAAGTCTTTCTTCTGTTGCTGGAAATTCAATGGATTGGATGTACGCAGAAAGTTCTTCTTCCAATTCATCTTTATGTGGTTTAGACATAGGCTTCCTTGATAACATATCAGCCACTATTTGCTTTTTGCCAGCAATGTGACTTATTTGATAAGAATACCTCATCATCCTCATTTTTAATCGCTGATGTCTGGGAGTCATGTCTTCCAAGGATTTGGACGTAAAAATGGCAATCAGTGGTTTTTGATCTGTTTCAATATGGATTTTAATACCTGTAACATAATCCTTTAGTCGATCACAAGTCCATACTATAGCCAGTCCTTCTTTTTCAATTTGGCTGTATCTTTTCTCCGTTTCTGAAAGTGTTCTAGATACATAAGCTATAGGTTTTAAAGATCCATCAGGTTGTTCTTGTCTTAGAACCCCACCTAATCCAAATGAAGAAGCATCAGCCGATACTAAGGTCGTTCTTGAGGGATCAAATAAAGCGAGGTTAGGTCTAGATACTAACTCTTGTTTCAGCAGGTTAAAGCTCTTTTTCTGAGGTTCATCCCAAACCCACTCGTTTTTTGTACTTAGTAACGATTTCAAGGGTTGTAATTTATCCGCAAGGTTGGGAATGAATTTTCCTAAATAATTCACCATGCCTAAGAAAGACTTCAATTCTTTTGTTGATCTAGGCGCCTCCATTTTTGTAATAGCATCGAGCTTTTCTTCGTCAATGAATAAGCCTTCTGAACTCAATGTGTGTCCCAGGAATTTTACAGTTTTAACTCCAATTTGACACTTTTCTGGGTTGAGTGTCATCCCTTCTTCTTGGATTTTCTTCAAAACTTGGCGTACCCTTTCGTTATGTTCTTCTAAGGAAGATCCGTATACTACAATATCATCCATGAAGCATACAACCCCTTCTATTTTGCCCAGAAGCTGAGTCATCTTTCTTTGAAAGATTTCTGGTGCCGAAGTTATTCCAAATGGGATTCTTTTGAAAAAGAACCTGCCGAATGGCGTTATAAAGGTGGTTAGGTTTTGGGATTCTTTAGCTAACCCAAACTGCCCAAATCCAGAATTTGCATCTAGCTTGGAAAAATAGCAAGCATTTCCCAGCTGTCCCAGGATATGCTCTGTCGCAGGTAGCGGATAATTTTCTCTTCTTATATACTGATTTAGCTTCGTTAAATCAACACAAATTCTTATTTTTCCTCCTGGTTTCGATACTGCAACCATTCCCGCACACCACTCAGTCGGCTCTTCTACTGATTCAATGACTCCTAGCCTGGTCATCTCTTCAAGTTGTTCCTTTACCTGTTTCATTAAGGGAATTGGAACTCTCCTAGGGGTGCATAAAGCGTATGGTTTCGCATCTGGTTGTAGGGATATTTTGTAATTTATTTTAGCATGTCCTAAACCATTAAATATTTCTGGAAACTCTCTTTTTGGATTTAAAAAATTTGATGATAATTGCTGAATCATTCTCACAATGTTTAATTTTTCACTTGTCTCCCCAGAGAGAAGTGGCTGCTTTAGTTTATCAACAATGTATATTTTCGAGTTTAAGTGCTGGCCTTTATTTTGAAGTTTTAAGTGGATCATTCCAACTGTTTCCAAGGGTATTCCATTTGGACCTTGTAATATTTTATCAGATTTTTCCAGTTTTATTCTTTGGAAACTTTGATAATAATATTGTAGGGGGAGCACGTTGACATCAGCTCCGGTGTCAATTTTAAAATTAATTTGTCTATTATTTACCTTAATTGGTACTATCCATTTCTTGGAATTATCCTCTACAGATCCCAAAAAAAGCTATCTCTGATTTTATTTCATTTATGGCTTCTGATCTACATACTTTGGCATAATGGCCCTTTTTCTTGCATTTACTACAATACGAGTTCATAGCTGGACAATTTTTCCAATCATGATTATTTGAATTGCCACACCTGGTGCATCCATGTGATGACCCTCCCAACTGGTTTGACTTGAATTGTCTTATTTTTGGTTCGTGCCTTTTTGCTTCTTTTATATGATTAGGCATTTTCTTTATTTGATCTACAGAATCTTGTTGGTAAAGGCTAGACTGCTGTTCTTTGACACTTTCTAATTGCTTTGCCATTAGTGTGGCTTTTACTAAGGTCAAGTCTGTATCAAGTTGCATTCTTTCAGATAATGCTCTATCCCTTACTCCAACAACTATCCTATCCCTAATCAACTCATCATGTAACTTCCCAGAATTGCAGTGCTCAGCTAGGCTATGGAGTGCTGTGATAAATTCATTCACCTTTTCCCCTTCCTGCTGACATCGAACAACGACTTTCTTTATGAATTCAGTTTACAGCTTCTAAGCTTGCTTGATGTCGAATTTCAAATTTTCTTCGAACAACGACCTACTTTATGAATTCAGTTTACCGCTTCTAAGCTTGCTTGATGTCGAATTTCAAATTTTCTTCGAACAACGACCTTCTTTATGGATTCAGTTTACCGCTGCTACCATGTGTTGTTATCCAAGACGAGGCAAGATTAACTAAGCATTAGTTTATTTCCTATTATATTATACTAGACGAATAAACCGGGCAACGCCCGTGTAAAACACGGTGTTTTACCCGATTGAATGTTTTTATTCCAATACTTTTTGTTACAATTATAAATTGGAGCCGTGGATGTCACTCTTGTGAAACGTCCCGCTCCAAACTTTACATGTACATTAGGTCAGCTGGTATTACCCCTCATTTTCACCGCTAGAGGCGCGAGCGAATTGACTTTTTGTAAATATACATAATTATAAAGATAGAAGCTTCTATAGAAGATAATGATCATAATGATGATGCGCGCGTATCCGTGACATGAGGAATCGAGGAATTGTTGACGGTGGAAAGACGGTCGTGACTATATATGTTGATAATAATAATAAAATAATAATAATAATATAATTATTATTATTATTATCATTAGATAATGATATATTGATCATAATGATGATGCGCGCGCATCCGTGACATGAGGAATTGATTGAGGAGGAAAGACGGTCGTGACTATATGTTGATGTTGATAATAATAATAATAATATAATAATAATAATAATTATTATTATTATCATTAGATAATGATAATGATCATAATGATGATGCGCGCGCATCCGTGACATGAGGAATTGAGGACAGCGATGAGGAAAGACGGTCGTGACTATATATAGGGATTGATAATAATAATAATAATATAATAATAATTATTATTATTATTATTATCATTAGATAATGATAATGATCATAATGATGATGCGCGCGCATCCGTGACATGAGGAATTGAGGACAGTGATGAGGAAAGACGGTCGTGACTATATATATATTATATACAAGTTAAAAGAGATCACTAGAAGAGTATTATTCCTTTTGGTTTCCAGAGCTCAACAATCTATGAGCCTAATACTCTGCACAATAAGTTGTGTTTTGTGTTCGCGTTTTGTGTTGCGTTTACATTTACAGTTTTAGTTCATTTATTTTTATAACCATGGATCGGAAGAAAGTTTGTAAAAAGTCAAGTGCTAAGAAAAAGATGATGAGTATTGAATTAAAACGTGAAATTATAGAAAAACATGAGCAAGGTGTTCGAGTTGTTGACTTGTCGAGGCAGTATGGCCGTAGTACGTCCATGATATGTTCTGTGCTTAAACGGAAGGAGTCGATAAAAAGTGTAACGCCGGCTAAGGGCCTTACGATAATTTCCAAGCTGCGAACCTCCCTTCATGAAAATATGGAGAAACTGCTGGTTTTAATGACACTTGCCTAACTCATTTCCGGAACATTCTGAGAGGGAGGAAGAAACAAACCTCCTTGGACATGTTTTTTTTTTCTAAACGGCCTACAGGTGAAAGCGAGAAAAATGTAGCGAAAAAGGCAAAGACCAGTGAGGATATCTAATTTATTTCTTTACATTCTCTTTTTCGTTTTTGTGTAATAAATATTTGATATTTATAAATACGTTTTTATTATTTAAAACCACGTAACAAAAATAACTGGGGTGACATTTTGGAGGTTGGAACGGATTAATGGTAGTTCAATTGTTTTGTATGGGGAAATTTGCTTCGAGATGAGTAATTCAAGATACGAGCAAGGTTGCGGAACGAATTAAACTCGTATGTCGAGGTACCACTGTATATATATTTCGTATTAGCAGATCTAACGTTTGATCCTTTTATGTAATAGTAAACTTTATCAGTGTGAAACAAATTATGTTTTATTATATAGACATTATATATTTACACATGCGTTAATGGCAAACACTCTAGGGTTTATCTATAAGACATAATTTAATTATATTTTTAAATATTGAAATATAAATTTAATTTTAAGATGAGATTAATGAAAAAGAGAGATTTCCTCAAATATGCTCCCAAAATACATTTCACACACAATGTGCATATTTATAAAAATTTATTCCCGTCTTTTTAATATTGTTATAAAGGCTGATTATATAATTAACTATATGAAAGCTTCAAATTAGGATTATTTCGGTTTTATATATAATGTAATTAATTTTTCATGTGTGCTAAATCTACAATACCTTTTTTTTTTTTATAGTGAAAAAAATAAAACAAAATTCAATCCAGTCACATAGTTAGAAAGCGTCACCTTTTGTTTTTGTGCCAAACTTACCGGCTATTTGACATTTTGCTTCCAAAAACCAGTGTTCTCTCAATATCTCTCTAGTGAATAATGTTGAGTGTAAAAATTAACCTATGAAAATATAAGAAAAAGCAAATAAGAAAACCAAATATGTCAAAAAGACGCACAAAGGAAACGCCAATCCAAGTAAGCGATGCTTCAAGATTCAAGTATCAAGACAAAGAAAAGGTACTTTGTTTTTATGAAAATTCACTCTATGACGTTATTGTGAAAAAAAGAACAATTGAAGACGATGAGCCAATTTATTTTGTACACTATTACGGCTGGAGTAAAAATTGGGACCAGTGGGTGGAAGAAGGTCATATTTTCAAGTATAATGATAACAATTTAAAACTTCAAAAGGAACTTGAGGATATAAAAAAAAAAGAAAATGCTCACCCCAAGTCCAAAACTTACAAAAAACGTAAATTGAGAAATAAAAGTTCTCCTGTTCCTGCACAAATAGAAGAGGCACTTTCAGAAAATTTGGATGTGCCAACATCAAGTTGTGCTTCTGCTTGTACTTCAGCACATTCATCATCTACTCCAGTGCGCTCATCAACAAGTGCTTCAACAACACATTCAGGGGATGGAAATCAAGCTGCTATTCCTAAAATTTCTCCAAATGATGCTTCCACTCAAAAAACACTTTGTGCTTCATCACTCCTAGCAACCCCTGCTTCATCAGCTCCAACCCCACCACGTACTCCAGCAAATGCAACTCGCACTTCAGAAAACATGGATTCTTTGACCGCAGAATCAACAAGTGCTGCAAGCTGTGCCCCCGCTGAAAAAAAGAAGAGACAATCCCAACAGCTAAAAAAGAAAAGTAAGTATGTACCCACTGAGGAACCCCCTTTTTTAACCAACAAAAATATCAGGATTAATTTCACTGAACAAATGAAAAAATGGCTATTTGATGATTCTACAACAATTACTAAGTTAAAGAGACTTTATAAATTACCAGCCAAAGTTAGTGTTGATAAGCTCTTAAAGAGGTTTATAAAGTATAAAAAGGAAAGAGATAATATTGATAAGGAAGCAGAATTAAGACTCGCAAATTATATGAAAATTATTATTGTTTATTTTAATGGGCTACTAGAAAAAATGCTGCTATACAATTCTGAAAGATCACAATATCAAATGTATACTCAGTCCCAAGCTAAGCCTGCATCACAAATATATGGTGGAATTTATCTTCTGAGGCTTTTTACATGTATGAATGCATTGTTGACCAAAAGGGTCAAATTTTTCGAATTGATAAATGAAATAAGACTTTTAGTTCCTCAAATTGAAGAACTTCTTGGATATTTAGCTTCCAAGCCTAAAACTATGTTTAGTTTGGCTAACTATGAAGTTGCTAGCCTTGAAGATCAATAGATGACATTTTTGTAAATCGCTACAAAAAATTTAACTATTCTTGGATGGTAATTTTACTTATTCTCACTTTAGTCATTATTTTTTAAATATAATTATGTATACAAATATTCTTAGTTGGTTTGCCAAATACACACTTGTTAATTACAACTTTCTTGTGTGTAAATTTTCAATTGAATCTTATACATTTTTTATTCGTAGAATATTTTTAGAAGTAGAAAGTACCAACATTGCACATAATATTAAAAATTTGCCTATTAGTGCAGATATACATTTTATTTTACTAAGAGTATTTCTTATTTTAAGAAATTTAATGCTATGAAATTGTACATTTCAAAATTTTTACATATTACAAAAATTTACTTATATATATATTCCACCTTAGAATTATAATTTCCAAATTGAGAAAGAAATTGAATTATACAGTATAGCACTTTAATTCAATATCTACTATAAATAAACCCATTTAAAAAATTACAGCCTATTTACCTACTTTAAATCAATCAACTATATATCAACTGAAAGCACCCTTTCTCCTTTACATGTTGAATTAAATAAGGTTGCCTTTATTTTATGCGTACAAAACTGGAATGACGACAAATGTAAAAATATTTTATAAAAATATTTCAGCATGATAAAATCAAGTATTTTATATTTCTATTTTTTTTTTGGCTTTTAAATACAAAATAAACATTTTGTGTCTCATATGGCATTGTATATTACATTTCTCATATATTGAATTTATTATATATCACCAATGTTTTTACTTTTATCAATACTTTTTATAGATAAAATGATTATTCGATAATTTTATTTCTCTTCAAAATTAAATAAACCTAAAATATATTAAGGTATAAATGAAAATAAATATATCCCCAGAAGTCTGATATTTTCACCTTGATATCAATGCAAAGGAATATTTTATTGAACTAAAATATATTGTAAAACTTGAGAGGATGGTAAAAAATAAAATCTCAATTTTAATGAAGGATGTGGTTGTTTAATATATTTTACTATAGTTCACATATTCATATATAAAGATAATTATTTTTTTTTTAAATATACCAATTAAAAACTAAAGTAGTTAAAGTACATAGCTATTTTAATAATTGTTATCAAATTTAATAATTACACATGTTTTTTATTTTCTATTTTTTGTTTGAAAATATTGTTTTGTGAATGTGTAAGTGGAAAGGATATTGAGTAAAAATATCAGGCCTCCAGGGAAAAGTATCTTTCAAAAGATTTTAATCTCTATCTTTCAGGCGCAAACGCCCTTCTACAGAAGAAAACACGGTACAATGTACCGCGTGTACCATGTTTTCTCCTATCGAAGGGTGTTCATGCCTGTAAGCTAGAGATTGAAGTTTTTTAAAAGAAATACTTTTCCCTGGAGGCCTGATATTTTAGTTATTATTGATTCAAGGAATTTTTTTTTAAATTGGAATGGATATTATTAATAATAAACTGGCTTGTGAATTTTAGAATTCACTCTTGCCTCTCCAAATATTTCAAGTAATAAACATAAAAAAATGAAAATAATGATGATTTGAAACGCTAGGAATTGGAATATGATCTTATTTGAATCACCTATATATATACGTTATCAATTACAAATTTCAGATCTTTTATTGATATAAATAAAAATGTATATAATTGGAACACACAGAAAGTTTACATATTTAAAAAAAGATGATTAGGCACAATTTGGATTATAGATTAAAAACACAAGGTAATAAGACCAAATCCAAATAAATAAATAGTGTGTGACGTTTCGGTAACAACACTCTTACCGGAACGTCACACACTATTTATTTATTTAGATTTGGTCTTATTACCTTGTGCTTATATTTAAAAAAAGAAGGATATATTTCAAAACATAATATTATACTAGAATACATTTTTATGAAAGAGCATTGCCAGATCATGTAATTTATTGTTGCCACATGGCTTCCACCACATATTTAGGTAAAAATCATAATACATAAAATCGATTCTCAAATATCTCGGGCCTCTTCTAAAGCTTTCTAAATAAGTAAGTAAGTCAGTTTAAAATATGTTATTTGTTTAACACTCTGTTGTTAACCATGTTTTACTTTATCAATAACTTTTAAAATTGAAAACTCTTGAAATTATATTTTTTGAACTCTCAGCTTTTCTTATGGAAATGAAGGATTAGCATGAAGCTGTGTAGGGATATGGATGGGAGTATACAGAGGAATAAAATATTTCAATTATTCATATTTTAGAAAAAAAAAGTGTTTAATCCATCATGTAATTCAACCTTTCAAAAATCAACAGTTCTCTGGGTGATAAGTCAGAAAATGCTTATTGTTTGCCTACTATTTTTTTCTCATTAATATAGAGGTAAAGCTTATTTTATGACTTTCTGGTATCAACAACTTTAAAATCTGTAGCAACCTTTTGTTCCTATATATATATATATGTACCCAAAGAGGTACCTCTCTCTTTAGTTATGTACCTGAACAAGTAAAAAACTTTCCTAATCATGATGAAGAATAAGCGACAACACCAGTTTAGAAAAATTCAGACAAAAAGTTAACCAATATAAAATGGTTTGGGGCTTTGGTCCTCATCAGCACAGGGGCAGCTTCAAATTCATAACATCTTATGAGATAAAAAGCCATGAGTGTATACTCACAAGTACATACTCACCTGTAAATTCACAGTTTAGCACCATTTTGTTTCAATCAAGGAAGCAAAGATAAGCCCTTTTGGTCTTCTTTATATTGTCTTTCTAACAGCAAATATGGTTACTTTCTGTTAGATATTCGCATAATCTCCTGCACACCTTTATTATATAGGGCTGTCATTCTTATCTCCGTTATGCTCAGATCAACAACAATTTTAAAACTATACTACATACAATATGGAGCACACAGTTTTAACAAATTAATTCTTTGGATAAGGCACTCTGTCATAATAACTTCCAAAAAATAGTAAAATAAATATGGGAGGCATCACATCCAATTAAATATTCACCATTATCCCATTACTATTACACTGCCATTGGAATGTGCTTGGTGTACATTGAGTTGGCTAAATTCCAATTCAGTAAACCATAATTTCCTCTTCTCTGCATAGTAGTTGGCAATGGAGACAGCATTAATATTGTTTTAATATTTGAACAAGTTTAATTCCTTAAATTGCTCGTTCAACTTCATTAGAAAATATAGAATATTCTATTAAATCACCATTACATTTTTTATTATGTAGCTGTAAGAGTTTATTTGTAGGTAGCTGGAATATAAGGAAGTATAAATATAATTCAAAGTTAAATAGGCATGTTTGAACATAGTTGCCATTTTATTGACCAAGGTAACAAGTGTTTCTCCAACTGCCTTTGGGATATTGGCACCACTTCTGTTGAAATAGTTAAAATAGTTATTGTCCGATAAAGGACACTACCACACTTTTATCATTACTCATCACTTTTTATACATATAAAAATAAAGTATGACATATATATATGAAAAATAATGAAAAATAAATAAGGTCAGGTGTGGATATTAAAAAACAAACTAGGCATATCCTGACCTGCTCACATTAGTTTTTTAGATGGCAGAGCGCCATCTAGTGGAACATAAATCAACAAAACATTGATTTAACTTCTCCATGATATTTGGCAAACCCATTTTCTTGATAAATCAAGAAAAACCAACCACGACGCGTTTCAGACTGTTGGCCCTTGGCAGCTTTGTGCAGGCTCTACCTATACGACCGAATATTTGGTTCTTGAGGCTTCCTGAGAAATTAAGAAATGGATATTTAAGGCCAAACTTGCGTAAAATGTTGAACATGTGAAAAATAATGATAAATAAAAAATACAAATTGATTTATGTTACACTAGAAAGCACTCTGCTATATTTCATTGTTTACTCTGACTAAGAAACAAAATTACATTAATACACATTTTATCTAAGTTATTAATTGCAGTGGGAAGAAAGTGAATAAATTTAGGAAATAAAGAAAAGCTAAATATGTTATGTAAATAAGCATTAATTATATAGAAATCCCTTATGTGAAGGAACGTATTTTAAATATTTTTTTTATTTGGGCTATCCCTTTTCTTAGTCTGCACGAAGCCAACATTTGAAGCTATTTGCCACAATACCTATTACATTTTAGTACACATTAGGTGTCAAGGTTGTGCATTGAATAGGCTAGTATTTTCCATCTAATATAATTTATTCGCAAAGTTGATGCGAGAGAGAAAAGGGGGATAATATTAGCACATCTATTCAATTTAAAATAAATATATATACACACATAAAATAAAACCTATGAAGACTATTGCTGATGGCCTAAAATAAATATAAAGGAATAGGTAAAAGAACTCACTGTAGAGGGAAAGCCACCGCCAACCAATGGCCCGCAGTACTGTGAGCTGCTAACTCTCTGCCTGCTGGGTCGTAACTGGCACTTTTTAAAATTAAGTGCCCTCTAGTGACTCAAAACATGCTGCACCCCCTATGAGATTTCTGATTTAAAAAAATATTTAAAAGAAAAATGCTTAATATTCTGAGGGTTTTTATAATAAATATATATATATATATACATATATATATATTTATTATGTTTAATTTTTTTTTAAATGGAAAGAGCAAAAGACCATTTCATGCCTGATGTCCTTATCGGGTGATGAGTTCTGGGCCTTCATCTAAGTTGAAGGTTGAGGCTGTTGGTGGTGGTTATTATTGTGGTGGGGTTCACAGGCTTCTCTATTGCCTGGTCATCTCCAGGATGTCGAGCCTCACAGATCTGCCCCCATCACTGAGAGGCTCTTGGCTTCGGGGTGTACCAGGTCACATGGGGTGTGTAGTTCTTAGGAAGGCCAGGGATGTCTACAGGCCTTTCTTTAAACAATTCTTCAAGCCACACTTTCCAGCTCTCACACCAGGCTTGGTGTAGCCCCTCACACCCATTTCCTGGTCAGTAGTCATCTCCTGTAGCATGCTGTCTCCTTGAAAATGTCCATGGGGTTCTGGACCTGGAGTAGGGTTGCCTTGGTTTGTTGTCCAGGCTGCATGCTATAGTAGTCAGTTGGCAGTCAGAACTGGTCCTCGGTTACTAGGGACTCATGCCTCCCTTGCCACAACTTCCACATTTTTTATTATTAAAATTGCACCCCATACAGCAGACATCCTTTCATTCCATTCAAATATATTTAGGCCACCATCTATTTTCAACTTTATGTTAAATTTGTCTTCCGCATCCTCCAACATATGGTTGTTTACTTTTGGGCTAGACAACTATTCAGGTTTAAATTTCAATTTTCAAAAGACATGCATATCTTTGCGCTTCCTAAATTCTTTCAAATAGAAGAATGTTACTATTCCAAATATCTCATTGTTTACATTGGTTACTTGCAACCACTTAGGTGGGTTTTATGGAGCCAATGTCGCTGCATGGCAAAATTATACGTAACAAGCAGTGCAAATGCTATTGTTTGCACCTCGGCAATGCGAAAGTTTTAGCCACCATTACTTATGAGTGAACTAATATGTTGTGCTACTGCTTGAAAATATATGTGCATGGACTACAACAGAATTTCTTCTGTGGCAATTCATTTTTAACTATAAATTGTATTTAAGTCCATTTAACTGTTGTCAAAATTTATTTTGGGAAATGTTCTAATTTTTGTTGGCCAAAAAGTTTTTTATAGGTAGTGTTCAGGACATTATTTGTATGATCATTGGTCAAATCAAAGAAATTAGACTCTCTATTTAATATAACTTAGCACATATTTCAAATATTTATTTAAAACATTTTCTTTAAAATCTCTTTTTGCCTACTTTAGCAAAAATTATTTTTTTTCACTCCTATTTATTTACAATTAAAATATGCAAAATCACAAGGAAACAAGATCAAATCCAAACAAATAATTTGTGGGCGAGGTTTTGGTGTCAGCATTGTTACAACATCTCTCTCAGACAAAAGTACTGAAAAAAATAAAAACAGCATGATTCTAATTGTCTATAAACTGGTATCAGTTAAATAAATAAGATTTTAAATATATATATATATATACAGTAAAACCCTGCTAATACGAACCCTGGATATAACGAACCTTCCCTTATAACGAACCCACGCCGATTCCCAATTCCATTCCATTGAAAATACCATCGTTATAACGAACTTTGCGATTTTTAGAATAACGAACTACCCCTATAACGAACCTATTTTCGGTCCCAAAATAATAAAATCTATTTAAAATACTATGCTTATAACGAACTTAGAATTGTAATTTAAAAAAAAATTAAAACAACCAAATTTTGAGCATGTTTCAGCTCGCGGATCGCGATTTCAAAACAATAAATTTAGCGGCATTGTTTGTTTTGAATTTTGCACTTTATTTTTGCTGTATGTTGTATGAATTTTAACACATTATACTTTTTATTAAATAGAATATATTCTCATCCATTAAATTTGAAATATAAAAATACAAATAGCTTCCAAAATGAAGAAAACAAAGGCATTTTAAAAACAAAAGCGTTATTTCTTTAAAAAAGAAAAAAAGGCCATTTTCAGAACTTTTCAAAGTGAAACAACACAGGCAAAATGTTAAGAATATATTAAAATAAGAGAATATAACTTTTCTATTATAAAAGATAAAATATAAAGCTATTAAAAATTGTTACAAAGAGGAATCAACCTCAACTTTTGCCGCGATCGCGATCGTACGTTTTAGGGCTAAAAAAAAAAAATCCAAATAAATGGTCCTGTGATCAAACAAAAACTATTTTTATGCCATTAACTATGGTGATTTCAAAGTCAGCAATGTTTTGCATGACAGGTTTAAAAAAAAAACGAAATTTAGACCTAGAAGAATATGTGGGAAATTGAAATGGAAGAAAAACACCAACTTTATTTGAATGGTGCAATGCTTGAAGAATGCTTTGAAGCAACAAGGTGTTAGAGCCATTTTTCCAAGTAAACAATGTATTATATAATGTGATAATGATGTTTTAAAATCATTTTATATCTTGAATATATATTTAATAAAACTTTGCCTAGGATTTGTCTTGATTTTTAAATTAGACATAGAGGTACATGTGTATGAGGTACATTCAGTATTAATGTAAGGAAATTGGTCAATTAAGGAAATTAAAACAAAGTGACCACTATTAAGAGGAAGCCTCTTCCAGTGTGTATGGCTGTCCTTTAATTATACGGTCTAAAAATTTTGGAAAGTAAAAAAAATGGCCAAACCGTGGCTATAGTGAACCGTGGCTATAGTGAACCAAAAGCTCTGTCCCATTGGGGTTCACTATAGAGGGGTTTTACTGTATATAAATAAATAAGTGTATAGTAAAATAAATTACTTTTATCTGGAGATTGAAATGTCCATTTTAAAAAGTTGAAAAATGATTTTAATAAATATAGATATTTTATATCATATCTCTAAATTCTGTTAATATTTCCTTTTTCTACTTGCAGTACCTTTCTTTTGGATATGAATAAGGTGTATTGATTTAGTTCATAGACACACTGGATCTTAAAAATTTGCCAAAATGGTGAATCTGGTCTCTGTGGGATCTGATTGAGTGTACCGCAGGTTCATACTATCCTCTCTACTCATTTTCTCATTAAGTACTCCTGAGCTATTTCACAAGGTGTAGGTGTTATGTATTGTACATTTGTCTTGATTGCTTCTAAGTAAGATTATGGGGTCAGAAAGATAGATATGACATCTCACATATGATCACTCAGCAATTTTTCAAACAATGAGGATGCTTCTCAATAAACATCACCTGAGAATGTCTTCTGCTTTACCTGATTTTATATATTATTCTGTTCTCCTAATAATGTCATATTTATTATATACTAGCCGAATGACCTGGGCAACGCCCGGGTTTTACCCGATTAAATGCTTTTATTCAAATACTATTTGTTACAATTATAAATTGGCGCCGTGGATGTCATTCTTGTGAAACGTCTGGCTCCAAACTTTGTGTCTGAGAAGCGATATTTTTATAAAGAGATGATCTGGCTTTGTGTCTTCTGCTCGAATGAATGTTTTCTGTTAGAATTTTGTTCCTGCATACTAAAAATGATCTGGCTTCACCCGTTGTCTCTGCTTTTTGGATTTTTTCCGGATATAATTTTGTATCTGATAATCAAATATGATACAGCAATATTGTCATCATCATTTTCTGAATAAAATACTACTTTTTTTCCCAGAACCTGTCAATTTATTTTTCTTGACTAAAAATCCGAAAAATAACTTTCCCAGATTTTTCTCTATGTCCTGTTAAAACACGTTTTACATGTCCATTAGGTCAGCTGATATTACCTCCCATCTTCACCGCTAGAGGCGCTGCTTGCGAGCGAAAGGGCAAATTTGCAACGCAATTTGCAAATAACTTGTATACATACTTGTGTACATAGAGCATAAATCTGTACATAGACAGGAAAAGCACATATATTTTAATAATATAAATGAGTTTTAAAAATTGTATAAAAAAAAAATGCATCGGCCGGGAATCGAACCTGGGGCGCCCGCGTGGCAGGCGAGCATTCTACCACTGAACCAAAAGCAGTGACAGAATTGTGCATGACTTTGATACTTGTATATTTTAATATATATATATGAAAAAATAGTACAAATGTGATATTGTACTGGGATAAGGTGCATAAATTTAGAAAAAGGCATCTTATCGTGCAACTGAAAGTTGCTGATGGCTTGCGCCATCTATCGGAATAAAATCAACTATTCTCGTTGATTTTTAATTATTCCAGAATTGGCTAAATACCCATTCTTGATTAATCAAGAAAAGCTAACCACAGACGCGTTTCGGGCTGTTGGCCCTCATCAGCGTGGTGCAAGCTGTACCTCAACGACCAAAAAAAAAATTGATCATTTAGGCATCCTGAAAAATCATGAAACGGGTTGTTAAGGCCAGAATTGCGTGAGACTTTTTCTAAATTTATGCACCTTATCCCAGTACAATATCACATTTGTACTATTTTTTCACATTGTGTCTCGGTCTCGCAATTCTGGCCTTAACTACCCGTTTCATGATTTTTCAGGATGCCTTATTGACCAATTTTTTTGGTCGTTGAGGTACAGCTTGCACCACGCTGATGAGGGCCAACAGCCAGAAACGCGTCCGTGGTTAGCTTTTCTTGATTAATCAAGAATGGGTATTTGGCCAATTCTGGAATAATTAAAATCAACGAGAATAGTTGATATTTATTCCGATAGATGGCACAAGCCATCAGCAACTTTCAGTTGCATGATAAGAAGATGCCTTTTTCTATATATATATATATATATAGTAAAATGTAAATAGATATGGAATTGAGCACTCTAGAGGTTAGTGTTGACAAGAAAGCTACGTCTCTAGAAAATGGCATGCTGACATGGCTCCAGCAATGAGACTGCCAAGTACAGCCACCTCTCCTTTGCTCTTTTCCTCCCAACTGTCTTTAACCATTCCTAGACTCTTTTTTTTAGCCAGCATGTTCCTTCTACCAGAGACAAAGATCAGACCATTTCTGTTCCCTATTTTACTGTTGTGAATTATATGCGCCAGGTTGTCACGGCTATCTCTGGAGAGATGTCAGCCTCTATTCAACTTTATTCCAAGCTTGTTACAATAATAGAGAACATTTTGATATTTTTATATTATATAGTGTCTCCCTTTTTGGAGAATTTTAAATGTGTTCAACAAGGACATATAGAATTTTCAAAAGAAGAACGTGCTTTTTAAAATTATTTTCTAAAATGTGATGTGGAAATAAATACCTATTATACAAACATTTGCAAGCATAACAAGGTATACTACTAAAATATTCACATACAAATATTTGTTTTAATTAGAAGAGGCAGACACAGCAAGAAAGAAAGAAATATATGGAAAGGTGATCAGCAATGTAATAGTGAGAGAGCTTACTGACAAGGACAAGGATTCATGAAATGTGCAAGGCCAGAAAAAATATACAGCTCTGGCAAACATGGTCATGGGATATTTTGGCCATGAGCATTGCTGCAGTTGAGAGAGCCAAAGACTGATTAAAACAAGACCCTTTGATGGTGCTTCTACCTTTTGTTGACATGAAAACATAAAAACTAAAAAATAGGATGCAGCTTGCATGAATGGGTTGAATAGAAGAGGAGACTTGTTAAAACTATATGTGTGGAAGGTTTTTCACACGTGGGCCAGAAGTCCTTTGATGTATTAAGAAATAAATATTTTTATCTTATAATAGATATCAAAATGAAGGATAAAGCAATTAGTTGATAGCTATAAATTTGTCATGATAATTTTTCTTCATGCAAGGCAAAATACGTAAATAGAAATATGTATAGCAAGAGAGTGGGAAATATTATGTTTAGTTTTTTAAATATAAAAATATTTACAAACACTATAGAAGGGTATTATAGCATGAAATGATTCCAAAAGAGCTTGAATTTAAAAAAATAAAATAGTGATTTGTTTAGCCATAATAGGTTTGGTTTTAAAGTATAAAAATGGGTAAAAGAGAAGAGAGAGAGTTGAAATGTTTAAAAATCAACAGTCTAAAATAAGATATAAATTGAATGGTTTGAGAAATCATGGTATAGACATGGAGCAATTTAGATTAAATGATGAATATTTGATGCATATATGAATCCATATAAACACTCAATAATAGTTATCATTACAATAGATTTAATATGTTTAATCCCATTTCTTTTTTTTTTAATTTAGCATTTGTAATGATGTGAATTGAGGCTTATTATTTGAGAAACTCTCTTTATAATTCCATAGTCCATAGCCTTTTCTAATTTGTTTTATAGTTTTACTAGCGGATGTACCCGGCTTCGCCCGGTTTTTACCCGAGTAAAGGTTTGTCTAACAAACATTTGTTAAAACAATTCTCTATAAACTTATAAAAAAAAGATATATTTTGAGAATTTGAAACTCGTAAATTTGAATCTCTTGATAAAGTGAAAAATTTTTCCCGGTCCCTTGAAAAATACTTGATAAATTGAATAAAATCAATATTAATTGGTTCCCTCAGTAATTGGAAGTTAAAGGAATAGTTTCATGCCTTGGAATTGTATCATTATTCTTGTCTCAAATAAATTGCTGTGTCATCCTGAATTTTGTCTTTCCTAATTTTCTACATTACAAAATCATCATTTTATCTATTCTCCCAATATATATATTGTAGATAAATGATAAAACTAACTTTGACTTGTGTGTAATTAATAGGTAGAAAATCTTACTTTTGATAAATAATCTTTAAGATAATAAACTTAGTGATAATAAAACTTATAGATAAAAAAAACTTGTTATCCCCCCTAGGGGGCGCTGCTTGCGAGTTAAATCTACAAATCTGCAAATAACTCTAAGGATATTCAAGATATTCAAGAAATTATATTTCGAAAACCTTCCCAGGGATATACCTAATAATATCCCAAAATTTCACGGCGATAGGATGTATGGTTTTTGAATCTATAGAGTACAGACAGACAGACAGATATTCAATTATATATATATATATAGATTAGCAGTAATTAAACGTAACAGTAAGAAAATGTTGATTTTAATATATGTAAATAGAGTCTCTCAAGAAAGACCACCTAAAAACATGACTCAACTTGTTTCTCTTGTAGGTGGTCTCTCATTGTAGATTCTAATTGATATTAAAGAATCTCTAATAGACCTTTAATAAGAGACTGCCTCCTGGAGAGACGGGTTAAGCTACGATTTTAGGCATCCTCTCAGTGGAAGCTCTACTGTATCTACTTTTTCACAGTTTGGCTTAATAAATGCCATTTTAACCATTTTGAATGTGTATCAATCCAGTCTATTTTTTGATATTTCATAGGCAAAATCACTTCATTTCAATTCATAGGGAATTCTTAACATTTTTTTTGTCTTCATTCAGCTTACTTTCTATTATATTTTAAACCATTGTTCCATTATACATATTTAATACCATATACACTGTGTTAGGTTATTTTGTGATTGAATATATCATCATCACAAGTTAATGTTTTGGTTCATGTAGGATATGTAAAATAACATATTACAACAAAGGTCAGTCAATAAAGTTACGTCTTCATGATAGGTTAGTGATTCGTTGTTTTGTACAAGACACTAACAAATCAAACATGGTGTCAGAAAAGTGATTTGAAAACAAACGAAAAAAAATATCGCGGTAAGTTCAATTTTACGTTATAAGACTAATAAAATAATAAATAAGCCTTATCGTATATTAAATAGACAAAAGATATGTATTTACAAATACCGCCACCTGAACCAGTTAATTTCAGAGGAAATATAGAAGAAAACTGGAGATATTTCAAATCGCATTGGCGTAACTTTTCAATATCAACAGGGTTGGACAATAAAGAAGACAAATTAAAAGTTGCAACCTTATTGTCTATTATAGGCAAAGAAGCTTATAATATATTTGAACATCTCGATCTTTCAGATGAACAAAGAAATAACTCAGATGAGATAATAAATGCATTGACTCAGCATTTTACACCAAAAATTAACATTATTTATGAAAGATCAATTTTCAACCAAACAAATCAAGAAACAAATGAAAGTATTGAACAATATATATGTAGATTAAGAAAATTGTCTTCCACATGCAATTATGGTGCAATGACTGAGGAAATGATCAGGGATAGGTTAGTTTTGGGAATAATTGACAAGCAAACCAAAAGACAGCTGATCAGTGATCCTCAACTAACATTGCAAAAAGCTATTGATGTGTGTAAAGCTAATGAAAGCGCTAACAAACAAATTGAAAACTTAACTAAAAATACTCAAGAGGAGGTGAACAAATTGAATATAAGAAAGAAAACAGTCAATCAAAATAAAATGAAAAAGAACATTCCTTGTAGATATTGTGCAACATTCCATGAGCACAACAGACAAAAATGCCCTGCATGGAATCAAACCTGCAGAAAGTGTAACAAAAAGAATCATTGGGCAAAAGTTTGCAAATCCAGAATGAGAACAGTTCAAAGCCTTGAATCTCAAAACTCCAATGATGAACAAGAAGATTGTTATTCTTTAGGATATGTCTCAGAAATTTCTGCTAGAAAATTGATGACTAAATTAGAATTAGAATTGAATGGATACAAGGAAAGCATAATTTGCCAAATAGATACAGGAGCAACTGTCAATGTTTTAAATTTTGCAGATTTATGCAAAATCATGCAAGATGGCAATCCTTCTCTTAAACCAAGCTACATCAAACTAAGATGCTATGGAGGAGAAATATTAAAGCCAAGAGGACAAATCAAAATCAACTGTTCCCACCAAAGCAAGCAACATCCTATAGTGTTCCAAGTGATAGATCATTGGGAAAAACCTATTCTAAGTGCTGAAACTTGCCAGAAATTGAATTTAATAGAAATTAAAGCTGACTTATGCAAAATTGAATCCACATGGACAAAACAAAATAACCTTCTAGATAAATATAAAGACATATTTGAAGGCATTGGATGCTTACAAGGGGAATACAAACTAGAAACAGATCCTACAATCAAACCCATCAAGCAAGCACCTAGAAGAGTACCTATTACCTTAAGAAAAGAATTAAAAGAAAAATTGATTGACATGGAAAAGAAAAATATCATTGCCAAAGTTGATTATCCAACAGACTGGATTAGCAATCTAGTAATAGTAAAGTCAACTAAGAAGTTAAGAATATGCATTGATCCTCGAGAATTAAATGTCGCCTTGAAAAGAGCTGAATACCCAATACCGACAATTGAGGAAATAATACCAAATCTTCAAAATGCCAAAATATTCACAGTAGTGGACACTAAAGATGGTTTTTGGAATGTGAAGCTCTCTGATGAATCATCGAACCTTACAACATTCTGGACTCCCTTTGGAAGATACAAATTTCTTCGAATGCCATTTGGATTAAAGACTGCTTCTGAAGAATACCAAAGAAGACTATGAAATCTTCCAAGGTCTTGAAGGAATTGAAATAATAGCTGATGACATTCTGATTTTGGGAAAAGGTGACTCATATGAAGAAGCACTGAAGGATCATGATAGAAATCTTGAAAATCTTTTCAAGACAGCCAGACAAGCTAATTTGAAATTCAACATCAATAAAGTCAAGCTCAGACTAAAAGAAGTAAAATATCTAGGACATATAATAACTCCACATGGATTAAAGCCAGATCCAGAAAAAGTTAAAGCCTTAAAAGAAATGCCTCATCCAGAAAGTATAACAGAACTCAAAAGTTTCCTTGGTTTTGCAACATACCTATGTAAATTCATGCCAGATATTTCAATGATTAGTGAACCTTTGAGAAAATTGACAATGAAAAATTCAACATGGTCATGGAGCAAGAATCATCAAGCTGCATTTGAACAAATCAAAGATCTAGCCTCAAAAGCACCAATTTTAAGATATTTTGATGCGGACAAATCTATAGCTATACAATGCGATGCAAGTAAACATGGACTTGGAGCTACCCTACTACAAGAAAGCCAGCCAATAATTTTTGCATCTAGAAGTCTAAGCAAGACTGAGCAAAACTATGCTCAGATAGAAAAAGAATGTCTTGCAATTGTTTTTGCATGCGAAAGATTTCATCAGTACATTTTGGGCAAATGTCAAGTGATTGTGCAAACTGATCACAAGCCTCTTTTGTCAATATTTAAGAAATCTATTCTAAAAGCGCCACAAAGACTCCAAAGAATGCTTTTAAGACTGCAAAGATATAACTTAGAACTAGAATATGTCCAAGGATCTCAAATGCACTTGGCGGACATCTTTTCAAGAGCTTGCATCAAAGATGTAAGGAATGAAAATCTGAAATATGATGTGTATCCCATTGACATCATTTACAAAGAAATTGCCACAGTCAATGTTATGGAAACATTAAGTGTATGCAGTGACACTGTCCTGAGAATTAGAGAAGAAACATCATCTGATCCTATTCTG
This sequence comes from Cordylochernes scorpioides, assembly GCA_030710605.1. NCBI lineage: Eukaryota > Metazoa > Arthropoda > Arachnida > Pseudoscorpiones > Chernetidae > Cordylochernes > Cordylochernes scorpioides. Next base: position 49,152,304 of record CP092886.1, read on the forward strand.
TGTGAAGTGAAGAAACTTATTCTAAATGGATGGCCACCAAATAAAAATCAAACTTCAATGCTAACCAGAGAATATTGGAATTTTAGAGAAGAATTAACAGTTCAAGATGGAATCATACTAAAGAATGATAGAATTGTAATTCCAAATAAATTAAGAGCAGAGATGATAATGAAAACCCATCAAGGACATATTGAAATTAATTCAAGTATGCGAAGAGCAAGAGACAATATCTTTTGGCCAGGAATGAATGCACAAATACGGCATGAAATTGATAATTGTTCTATTTGTCTATCAAATTCACAGAATCAAGTGAGAGAACCAATGAAATCTCACAAAATTCCAAATTATCCCTGGGAAAGAATATCTCTTGATATATTCGAAATCTTCAAACAGAATTACTTAATAATAGTGGATCATTACTCAGATTTTTTTCAAGTTGAATGCCTAGAAAATACAACATCTGAATACATAATTGAATGCTGCAAAAGACAATTCAGCAGATATGGAATTCCTCAAATTATAGTCTCAGACAATGGAAGGCAATTTACATCGACTGAATTCCAAAAATTCAGCAAAGAATGGCAATTTCAACATTCTACATCATCACCACTTCACAGTCAGGGAAATGGAAAAGCTGAAGCGGCAGTTAAAATAGCCAAAAACTTACTGAAGAAATCTAAACAAGAAAATAGTGATTTTTTTGGCAAAATTTGTTAAATTGGAGAAATACACCCACTATAGACATAGATTCAAGCCCAGTACAAAGAATCATGACTAGAAGAACGAGAGCTATACTGCCAATTCACCCAAATTTACTTAAACCATCAATTCCAGAAAATATTCCAGATAAAATATCCATCAAAAGACAACAGGCAAAATACTACTATGATAGAAAATCTAAAAATTTACCAGACTTAGACATAGGACAAGAAGTGTATGTCAGAACACCCAATACCACCCCATCATGGTCCAAAGCTAACATCACAAATGAACACAACACAAGATCCTATGATGTGAATATTCATGGTAGAACCTACAGAAGAAATAGAACCTGGATTAAACCACAACAGGCTTCAGCAAATCAAAAATCTACAAACAATCAAGAAGAAGGAAGAAAAGAAAGCATTGATCAAGAACAAACTGTATCAAATTGCTTACCATCTACTTCATCAGCAGGAGGAGACAACATTGTGAAAAGAACCCGAATGGAAACTACCGAATGCAGAATCCAATCAAAGAGTGACAGCCCCACGGTAAGTGAACCTGAGAATGCTGCATCAGAGACTAGAACCAGATCAGGTCGACTGGTGAAAAAACCAAGTAGATTTAAAGACTAGTGAAAAAAGGGAAGATGTTAGGTTATTCTGTGATTGAATATATCATCATCACAAGTTAATGTTTTGGTTCATGTAGGATATGTAAAATAACATATTACAACAAAGGTCAGTCAATAAAGTTACGTCTTCATGATAGGTTAGTGATTCGTTGTTTTGTACAAGACACTAACAAATCAAACACACTGTTTTACTTTCAAAAATGTCATTAATAATTTGAATACAGACACATTGAAAACCTTAATAATGATGATAATTTTTAATAAAAATATCAATGGAATTTGGGAAATAAAACGAAACTAAAAAAGGAAATCTGACAAAAAATAGTTTTATAACTTTCCCCAAAGTTCTAAATGGTCAAATATAGCAAGTGGCTATATAAATAAACTAATACACAAAGATAAAATATAGATTTTAAAATATATATTTTTTAGTTAATTTTAATGCATTGTAAATTCTTCATCTTCAGGGTCATTGGTAGTTATGTGGAAAATTTGGTGACATTTGGTTAAGTAGTTTCTGAGTTTATCGATGAACAGACAGACAAATTTTGATTTTTATATATATAAAGATAATACAGAGATAATAAATCAGAGTGCTGAAAATATAACAGACTAGCCGAATGACCCGGGCAACGTCCAGGTTTTACCCGATTAAATGTTTTTATTCAAATACTATTCGTTACAATTATAAATTGGCGCTGTAGATGTCACTTTTGTGAAACGTCACGCTCCAAACTTTGTGTGTTTTTAAAATATAAAAATAAAAATGTACATTTTCACAACGATATTTGAAAATTATATTATTTTGATTTTCAAATACTATTCGTTACAATTATAAATTGGCGCCGTGGATGTCACTCTTGTGAAAGTCCCGCTCCAAACTTTGTGTCTGAGAAGCGATATTTTTATAGAAAGATGATCTGGCTTTTGTTTTTGCTCGAATGAATGTTTTTCTGTTAAAATTTTGTTCCTGCATACAAAAAAAATGAACTGGTTTCACCGGTGGCCTCTGCTTTTTGGAATTTTTCCCGATATAATTTTGTATCTGATAATCAAACATAATACAGCAATATTGTCATCATCATTTTCTGACTAAAAAAACAACTATTTTTGCCCAGAACCTCTCAATTTTATTTTTTATTGGCTAAAAATCCGATAAATATCTTTTCCAGATTTTTCTCTATGTCCTGTCAAAACACGTTTTACATGTACATTAGGTCAGCTGATATTACCTCCCATCTTCACCGCTAGAGGTGCTGCTTGCGAGCGAAAAGGCAAATTTGCAACACAATTTGCAAATAACTCGAAGAATATTTGGGATAGAGACCTGAAATTTTCACTATAAGTTTTTCCAGATTCTACTCTATATACTGTTAAAATTTCAGTCAGATTAGTTACGTATTGTGGACGTGTATAGCCGACATAGATACCCACATACATACATACATACACTGACTTTTATATATATAGGGATTTGTTGTAAAATCCTCCATTGGGATAACTTCTACCAATTTTGAATGGCTGTCCACTACAAAGAAGAAGTTCAACCCATTTTTTAGGTACAAAATCTATGTGAATTCTTTCCTAAGGACCTTTTTCCCATTTCCAGAGTTAAGAAAGTTTTTGCTGGATCGGCCTGTCCATTTGACTATTTTTAAAATTTATTGCAACTGCTTCAATATCCTCATCAATATTAGGCCACCAGTCATAGCTTGTGGCTACAGCTTTTATTTACCACATTCCACTTTGGGTTTAATTAGAGAAATTCTAGAATTTTCCTTACAGAGCCCTTGTAACACTTGTGCCCCATAAAATACATTTATCCTTCACAGTTATTTCCAATTTCTTTTGAGAATATGCATCTGCTATGTTGTCTGAAGCTTTCTCTGGCCATCCATGTCCAATATATAATTTCACTCTTGCTAGTACATGATCATGGTCAACTGCTTTTGCAACATCGGCTTTCAATGGTAAATCTTCTATTAATGACAAATTATATATTCTGCTTGTTTTTGGTATTTCTCCATAGCCAACAGGCAACTGAGATAGTGTATCTGCATTGCTGTGGACCTGTGATTTTTCCAAGTTATTATTGGGTTAGATATTGTGAACAAATATTTGATCAATTTCTAATATATTCCACCATTCCCTCTTCCTAATAATAGTTGTTTATTCCCATGAGCTACAATTATTTTAATTCTTTTTTATTATTGTATTCTACTTTGAATTTTATTTGACCCAATAAGTTAAATGAAGTACCTTCATATGTAATAAGTATAATATTTGTAGGTTGTAACTGCACGTGTGAAAAATATCTATGGTAATATTTTTTTTGAAACTATGGTTAAATAACTCCTTGTATCAATTTCATTTTACTTTTTCTCCTTCAATTATAAGCTTTAATGTATATGGTGTAGAGTTGCTACAAGAAAAATTATTTGCATACTTTTGGGCATCTATATTATATTGTCTTAAATTTTCTTTTTCATCATGGCTTTGATCAGCTGCCTCTTCTAAATAACAACACTTCCATTTATTGGGCTTAATGGGGGCTTTTAGAGATTTGCAAACTGAATCCAGGTGGCCCCTATTTTGGCATTTAAAACAGGTAGTTTCTTTAAATTTACACAGCCCTTTATGGCTTTTCCCACAGTGTTTACACAAACTAAATTTATCCCTTGTATTCTATCTTCCACTTTCCCTCATTTTGTTGCAATTTGATTAGCTTTCCAAAATTTTCAAATGTTTTATCTCTACGTAATTGGGGCACACATAGGTCTTTCAAAATTCTGCATGGTTTGACTCTTATTATGGCTAATAAATAGGAACCTTTATTACCTTCAGAAATGCTATTGATTAGGAATATTTGCTCCAATCTTTCCATATAACACTCAAGATCTACATCTTCGTTTTAAATTCCTCTGTAAAATCACCAATTATTTTTACCATTTTAATTTTTAAATTAATAATAATTGAGACTTTTGTTAGCCAATTAAGTTAATATATATTTTTTGAATTACCTTTTTTATTTCATCCAAATCGCCAATGTATCTTGTACAATTAGGCAACCCCAATCACACAATAATATAATGAGCAGTAGAAACATTAAGTTTTTTTTTTTTTTTTACTTTTTAAAAATTTTAGAGCATATAATTAAAGGACAGTCATCCACACAAAAAAGGGCAGCCACTTAATAATGGTAACTTTATTCTAAATTTCCTAAATTGACTTATTTCCTTACTTTAATGCTGATTATCAAAAGAAGTCATTTGATAATAGGATCTTCCTATTATTACCATACATGTGTACCTCTATGTATAAGTTAAAAATTATGACAAATACTTTATTATTTATATATTAAAAGATATAACAAAAATTTTGAAAATCTTCATAATCTATATAGATAAAACACTAACAGAGTTTTTAGTTATAAAGTTTCAAGCTATCCTTTTCAAAGATACTGAACTATACATAGCGATATATACACCAAAATTTTCGTTATTTTTCACTTCGTGTATCACACCTATTTTTAATCTACAAATATGAGTTGTAATATATTTATTTTCCTCAATTTCTTCAATTTTCGACTTTTACATTTTACTTTATTTATTATCACCAAGTTATTTTAATTTATCTGTTATATTTCAGCAATCTGATATCAATATCATTATTAGCAATCTATATACTCGAAGTAATTTTTATTCTCCAAATATTAGAGAATTGTTAATTTATTTTCCAATTGTAGATTTTTTGCTTCAAAATTTACTTTATATATTCATCATCACCAAATTGCTTTGTTTTAAAACAAGTGCGTTTGTATTATTGAATTTCATTAATTTCTAATGGTAGATATTTTGTGCTTCTGTTGCAATTGTTAATTACTTTTTTTGCTTATTGTTGTTTATGTTGTTCTTTGTGCCTCTTTGATCATGCAGACTGCAACTGAACTAAGTTCTTTATTTATTAACTTATCTTTTTATAACATGGTTATATATCTAAGAATGTTTACAAGTGGAGTCTGCCGTGTTGCTGGATCAACTTGTCAGTTCCATCATAACATGTTTCCTTTGAACAAAAATAAAAAAGGATTGCAGTTCTCCTAGTCTCTATAACGCAAAGGTTTTCTCACTGTTCTACCACTGCGGGTTCGCACACTAGGAGAAGTAGATGATTCTTCACATTTCTTGGCAACGTTCTCCCTTGGATCATATGCTCTTCTGTTTTCGGAAGTGGGTCTTCCATGATCTTGTATGTTGTCATCCATGGCTGTCCCTGCTTGAGATCCAGGAATGCTTGGACTTTGAATTGTTGGGGCAGAATCTTCTACACTGAACTTTCTCGGTCTAAGGTGAGACCTGTTCCTGCGGTATTCAGACCCACTTGGTGTTTTCACCATATATGAGCGTGGAGTTTCATGCTTTGCGGTCACTGTTGCCGGAACCCATTTTCTATGCCTTTCCTGCAACATGATGTTGTCTCCTACTTCCAAAGGTCTCAAAATTCTCTTTGGACTTCCTGCATACTTTTGTTGATGGTCTCTCAATTTTTGGTAATTCTTTGTTGTGTCAAACAGTGGTTTCAACTGTTGTCGGGTGTATGTCGAAAGAGTTCTCACAGATCTTCCCATAAGCATTTGGGTCGGAGATGGCAAGTCATACTTAGGTGTGTTGTTGAACTCCATTAAAGCCAGATTGGGATCTCTTCCTGATTTCACAGCTTTAATTATCAGTCCTTTGATGGTTTGAATTGTCCTCTCAACTTGTCCATTAGATCTTGGATATTTGGACTGGAGGTTTGGTGTTTGAATTCATACTTCTGAGCAAAATTTTTGAATTCAGTAGAGTTAAAAGAGGGTCCATTATCCGAAACTAGAGTTCTTGGAATTCCATGAGTCCTAAAAATGGTTTTCAACTGCTTGATGGTTTCGGTTTCTCTTTTGCTTGATAATTTCCGGATTTCAACAAACTTTGAGTGGTAATCGACAACCAAGATCGAACTGGTTCCACTCACCTCCATGAAATCTACAGCAATTTTTTCCCATGGAAATTGAGGGATTTCATGAGCTATTCTTGACTCCTCAGGATTATTTCTTGAATATTCCTGACATGTCCTGCACTTTTCCACTTCATTTTCTACTTGTGTTATAATGCCTGGCCAGTAAAATGCTGATCTTGCTTTTTCTTTGGAAGCTGCTATGCCCTGGTGTGATGAATGAACAACCTGCAGGATTTCTTTTCGAAGAGTCGATGGCACCATGATGCAATTTCCTTTGTAAACAATTCCGTCACTCACATGAATTTCATCTTGAAATTGCCAGTAGGGTTTTGCTTCATCACAGACCTTAGTTTTATATTTCGGCCATCCATTCTTCGCATACTCTATTAGTTGTATCAAGGTGTGGTCCCCATGAGTTTCCTTTTGTAGTCTCTTTATTTTTTCATCTGTGGTAACCAGCAACATGTGCACTGATTCAGTTTGACCTACTAAATAGCTTGTGTCCACCTCATCTTTTAATGGATCTCTAGACAGATGGTCAGCTGCAAACATGTTTTTCCCTGGTGTAAACTTCAAAGATATTTGAAATCTCATGAGACGCAAGACCATTCTTTGCAGTCTTGGGGAAAGCTTTTCTAAAGGTTTCTTAACAATACTCAGGAGAGGTTTGTGGTCAGTTTCCACAATAACATCATTTCCCCAAATATAGTACTGGAAGCGTTCACATCCAAAGACAATAGCCAAAAGTTCTTTCTCTATCTGTGCGTATTTTCTTTGAGTTGCATTCAGGCTGAAGGACACATACTCAATTGCATGTCCCCTTTGCATGAGCACTGTACCAATACCATATTGGCTTGCATCAGATGAAATGGTGATTGGCTTGGTTGGGTCAAAAAATGTCAATATTGGAGCATTCGAAACCATATCCTTGAGTTTTTCAAAACAATCATTTTCTTCGCCTCCAAATTTCCATTCACTCTTGTTGCTTATCAATTTCCTTAGAGGTGCAGTCTTGTCAGAAAGATTAGGAATGAATTTGCCAAGGTACGTTACCATACCTAAGAATCTTTGGACTTCAGTCTTGTTCTCAGGTCTTTTCAACTTTTGTATTGCCTCTGTTCTTGAAGCTTGAATGGCTATTCCATCTCGACTGATTATATGGCCTAAGAAATTTACTTTGTCGACAGCTATCTGCTGCTTCTTAGCATTGAGCTTGACATTATTTTCTTCCAACCTTCGAAGAACTGTTTCAAGGTTTCGGTTGTGCTCTTCCATTGTGCTTCCATAGATCAAGATGTCATCCATATAGCAAGCAGTTCCCTGGAGACCTGAAAGAATATTGTTTATGCATTGCTGGAATACCTCCGATGCACTGTTCAATCCATAGGGAAGTCGCTTGAACCAGAATCTTCCAAAGGGAGTCGCAATGGTGCACAGGTTGGTGCTTTCTTTGTCTAATGGGACTTGCCAGAAAGCTGATGATGCATCAAATACAGAGAAAACTGTAGCACCTTTCAGTTCAGAAAATATTGTTTCAGCTGTTGGCAGAATATAGCGCTATCTCTGAACATACTTGTTCAGTTCCCTGGGGTCCATGCAAATTCTGACATCCCCAGAAGGTTTTTGTACCACTACAATAGGGTGTGTCCATTCGCTTGGTTCTTCAACTTTTTCAATAATGTCAAGTTTTTCCATCCGTTCCAATTCTGCTTTAACTTTTTCTCTAATGGAAAAAGGAATTCTTCTGCTTGGAGCAATAACTGGAGTTGTATTTTCATTTAGTCTAATCTTGTGTTCAATTGGCAGTCTTTCTATGCCTTCAAATATATTTTTGTGCCTGTTCAAAATTTATTTTGCTGAATTGTTCTGCTGTATTTGGACAGCATCACATTTCTTAATTAGTGAAAGCTTTTCAATAGCTTCTATTCCTAAAATTGGTTGATAGTATCCATCAGCAATGAGAAATTCTAGACTTTCTGTCTTATTTTTAGTTTTGCAATTTAGTGTGGCAATTCCTTTTATCTTGATTTCATGTCCTGTTTATGATGTTAGCTTTCGGTTAGTCTGAAATATTTCCAAACCTTTCATTTGTCTGGTGAATGTGTATGGCAAAACATTTACTTCTGCTCCAGAGTCCAACTTGAAACATATTTCCTTTCCATTCACTATGATGGATTTTTTCCATTCCAAAGTATGGACTACTTTTGCTTCATGTATTGACCATACAGTTTCTTCTGTTTCATCATTCAGACTTCTGATAGCTGATCCTTTACAGAAAGCTGCAAAATGATTCATCTTTTTGCATTTGGAGCATCTTTTACCCCATGCAGGACAATTTTTTGCTCTGTGAGACTTCCCACACCTTTGGCATTTGAATTCTTTTTCAGATTCTTGATTTTGTTTTGGACTGTGTTTCTTTTCATATTTTCTTATTTGACAGATGTTCTGGTTGTTCTGCATGATCTTGATCTGTTGCTTGCTTATTTCATCTGTTTTGCACATTTCAATGGCTTTTATGAGTTAAATTGGGCTCTCTTAAGAGCCGTTCCTGCAAAGCCTTGTCTTGTATTCCATACACAATGCGATCCCTAATTAAACTATCCTTTTGTGATTCAAATTCACATGATGTGGATAATCCTTTTAGTTCTGTTATAAAACTATTGATGGATTCACCATCCTTCTGTGTCGCTGAAAAAAATTTGAATCTTTCAAAAATGACGTTCTTTTTAGGCTCGCAAAAATCATCAAATTTGTTTATTACAAGATCGAAATTTTCTGCTTCATCTTCTTTTAAATGAAATGTGTTGAAAACTTCCAAGGCTTCTTCGCCAATAAAATTTATTAAAATGGCAACTTTCAGTTTATCAGGCTTTGTGGCTTTTTCTGTTGCCTCAAGATAAAGCATTAATCGCTGTTTGAACCTTCGCCAATTTTCCGCTACATTTCCGTGCAAGGCGAGTTTGCTAGGGGCTAACAAAGTCCATGTTTTCTTTCTTACCTAATATTTGTCAATAATATATTTATTTGAAAAAGTACTCACTTTTCCGCTGCCACCATGTTGTTTATGTTGTTCTTTGTGCCTCTTTGATCACGCAAACTGCAACTGAACTAAGTTCTTTATTTATTAACTTATCTTTTTATAACATGGTTATATATCTAAGAATGTTTACAAGTGGAGTCTGCCGTGTTGCCGGATCAACTTGTCAGTTCCATCATAACACATATAATCAGCATTAAATCTCTGTGGAAATTTTCATTGTGGATCTACTCTGGATGTCCAGGATTTATCCATGTGTGTATCTGCTGAATGTATATACTTGGTTAGAAAATATTTTTATTTAATCTTACTTGAAATGTTGTTTCTGAGAAATCAGGATATGCCCATTATAATTTTTAAGCCACCATCTATACTTTTAATATGCCTTCACAGCCCTTCAGGTATACTGGGGCGTTTCCGTTTCCAGGGTCACTTGGCTAGTATTAAATAATACTGCATTTATTTGAATTTTTTTTTTCTAGCACCTTGATTGGAATCACTCTCCAAGCATTGCCCCTTTCAAATAAAGTTACCCTTTTAAACACTAGGCATATTAGTCCTAGAATGTGTGAAAATAGAAATTACAGTAAATACAAATCTTGCATTCATGCTTATTTGGAGAAAATTATTTATAATACAAAGACCTTTTAGGTTGAATTGTTCAATTGAACATTATTTAACAAATATTAATCAAAAATAAGCAGTAACGTTTTTTAATTATTTCTTAACAAAAAAGCTCTGTAAAAATAGAAGGAAATTATAAAAAGCTTCACTTGATATAGGATGTTTTTCATTGGTGGAGTGTAAAATTATACTTTTGTGGGCCTCTATCATCTGTTATATCCTACCATTCATAATAAGAATTGTCTAAGATATCGTTATTTCCACCAAAGGATTAAATCTGTTGTATATATATATTAACTAGCGGATGTACCCGGCTTCGCCTGGTAAAACCCGAGTAAAGGTTTGTCTAACGAACATTTGTTAAAACAATTCTCTATAAACTTATTTTAAAAAATAATAGATATATTTTGATAATTTGAAACTCGTAAATTTGAATCTCTTGATAAAGTGAACATTTTTTCCCGGTCCCTTGAAAAAAGAGAGCAGTCCCTTTCAAATGAAAAAATGCTTTAATTAAGCAGATGTTTAAACTATAATATATGAGAGAGGCAAACTTACAGGTTGTTGACGCCGCAAAATCCCCAGAGAGAGTGTTTTTTTGCATCATGCTGTGACTCACACGATGACCCACGGTCATCAGGGGTGGAGCAGCAAATCTAAGCTTATCTCCGTCGTCGCAATGGTGGCGCTGCTTGCGAGTTAAATCTACAAATCTGCAAATAACTCTAAGGATATTCAAGATATTCAAGAATTTATTTTTTGAAAACCTTTCCGGGGATATACCTAATAATATCCCAAAATTTCACGGTGATTGGATGTATGGTTTTTGAATCTATAGAGTACACACAGACAGACAGACATTCATTTTTATATATATACTAGCCGAATGACCTGGGCAACGCCCGTGTTTTACCCGATTGAATGTTTTTATTCAAATATTATTATAAATTTGGCGCCTTTAATAAATGCATATATTAGTTAATAACTATAGCCTATGTGCTTTATCTGTCTATGTACTGTTGGCTTCCGTAGGTGTCTCATACTGGGAAAAGGAAAGAGAGGATTCCATTTAGTTATTAACTAATATATGCATTTATTTAAAGAGCGACCCGCTCCAAACCAATAGTTACAAAAACGAAAGAGTGAGTGGGGAAGGCATGATGAGGGGGGGGGGGGGGCAAAGGTTGCGTGACCGTAGCCAACCAATAGGAGGGCGCCATTCCAAAAAAAAAGCAAATGGTGACAGAAGCCGATGAGGAATGACGCTCGTAACTGTATATAGAATAGATTTCACGGTGATTGGATGTATGGTTTTTGAATCTATAGAGTACACACAGACAGACAGACATTCATTTTTATATTTATATAGATTAATTGTTACCACAGTGTGTGTAAGCTCACAGGTAAATAAGCGCAAACCGAAACAGAAAAAAAGTTCCTTTGTTTCCAATATTAGTTTCCCTTTTATATTTTGTTCTCTCTCTTAAATCAATAAATATAATGTTTAATTAATAATTATTGGAATCAGTTTCATTAATAATTCTAAGCAAAGTCAACAATTGGTAGCAGAGCGTGGTTATTTGATATAAAGCTCAAAAGAGAAAATATTTAATCTGAAGATTAAGCAAGAAGTTTATTCTGATCGGTAAACTGAAGCACTTCTAAGAAGATTAAAGCTCAAAAGGCGAAAATGGCTGAATATAATTTTTTATCCCAAACAAAAATTGAACCATTAACAGGAACAAATTATCAAATATGGGCGTTGAAAATCGGCGCAGTTCTGAGAGGAAGAAAATTATTTAAATGTGTAATTTCCGATCCAGAACCTGATATGGAAGACAAAAGTTCTTGGGAGATTTGGGGTGATAAAAATGATGAAGCTTTTGGGATAATCATCACAACATTGACTGATGAACAAGCTGGAATGTTCATAGGAGAAACAAATGCAAAGAAAGTATGGGACTCACTGAGAAAAGCATACACAGGCAATTTGGAAGATAAAATTATTGATATAGGCTCAGAATTAAAGAACATTAAAATGAAAGATAATGAAACTGCAGATGAATATATAACGAGGGCAAAAAATATTGCTGCTAGAAGTTCATCATTAGGGCATCAATTTACCTCAAGAGAACTTTCATTTCATATTGTCAGAGGCATACATCCAAGGTATGAAAATATTGCTATTGTCTTACGATCAAACAATTCAAGAGATTCAACAAACTCTAAGAGAAGAGGAGTCAAGAAGAAATATGAGATTAAATCAATTGGTTGAGAATGGGCATGAACAAACATATAGAATTAAAGATAGAAAAGTTAAACAATTTCAGCCAAAAAGATGTTTTGTTTGTAATAAAAAGGGACATCTAGCTAATGATTGCTGGTTTAGAGATAAACAGAAACAAGGATATCAAAAGAAATGCACTCCTGATTATAGAAATCACAGATACAGTAGGGAACATTCAAATAACCTAATAGATACTATGAAAAGTGGAATTAATGAGCAAGCATTTGAAACATATGTAAAAGAATTTGAAGATCCACCAAATGGGAGAAATGATAGGCAAATATGGTGTATAGATTCAGGATGCACCGCACATTTATCCCCAAACCTAACTTTGATGGAAAATGTGGTAGATTATGAAAGTCAAATCAACCTAGCTGAGAAGGGCAAAACTACCCAAGCCACAGCCAAAGGAGATATGAGACTTACTACATGCACAAGTGAGGCCAAGAAAATATTCACATCAGATATCTTACAAGTACCAAATTTAAGGAATAATTTCTTGTCTGTATACGAATTAGTCAACAAAGGAAATTCAGTTATTTTCAATAAGGATGGAGCAAAAATTTATAATGAAGGGAATGATTTAGTTGCTGAAGCATATATAAAAGACAGAATGTTTATGATGGAAACAAAGCTAAGAAATGCACCAATAGCAAAAAATGAAAATGTCATGGTTATAAATACACATTTATCAAATAAAAATAGCAATATAAGTTTATGGCATAAGAGATTAAACCATATAAATGAAGAATACATGAAAAAATGATTCAAGGACATATTGTAAGAGGATTGGATCTAAAATTTGAAAGGTTACCAGAGTGCGAAGCATGCATAATGGGAAAACTGGTGCTGAAGCCATATAATATTACAGAAAATTATACAGTTAAGCCCCTGCAGTTGATTCATATGGATTTATGTGGACCAATGCCATGTCAATCTTTAGGAGGATCTAAGTATTTCCTTGTTATAGTAGATGATTACAGTAGAAGATTCTTTGTATATTTCCTGAGGTCAAAAGATGAGACCTTTGAGAGATTTGAAGAATTTAAAGCAAGAGCCGAAAATGAATTAAGTCTTAGAATAAAATATGTAAGAACCGACAATGGAACTGAATTTTGTAACTAGATTTGAAGGACTTTTCAAGAGGAGTGGGATCCATCACCAACTTACCACCACATACTCACCACAAAGTAATGGAGTCGCAGAGAGAGTGAATAGGACTCTTATAGATACAGCAAGAACCTTACTAATTGACTCAAAATTACCCATGAAGTTTTGGGCAGAGGCAATTGTTACAGCTGCATACATTAATAATTGTACACCCCACAGGTCTATCAAGCACCATACATCCTTGCAGAGATGGAATGGCAGGAAACCATCGGTCAAACACATTCGAATATTTGGATGTTTGACACATTGGCTTGAGAGCAAACCAAGAAGAAACAAGTTTTCACCAAAGGGTAGAAAGGGAATATTTATTGGTTATTCCATTAAAAGAAAAGCTTACAGAATATATGATATAATGACAAAGAGAATCCATGAAGTCAGATCAGTAATATTTAGTGAAGATAAAAGAGGAATTGATTATGCAAATGATATTCAGGTAGATACTAATTGTGATAATTTGACCTATAAAGGAAAATGTGAAGAAATAGTTGCTAAAGACTTTCTTATCTTGAAAGAAGACAATCCTGTCACAGAGAGTGAAATGAAGTCTCAGGAGGATACTTCAGTAAAACCAGGTGGTGACACTGAAAATGACTCAACACAAACTGAACCAATAGAGGAAAGATGCGAAAAAGGAGGAAGAAAGAAAGGAGAAACAAAGAGCATCTTAGAAGAACGGCACAAAGCAAGACTTGAAGAACAAGAAAGGAAATTGATTGAAGAAGGAGTTCGACGCTCACAAAGAATAAAGGATAGGAATGATGCAAACTTAATTAGGGAAATAGATCATTATATCCCGGAGAACTTTAAAGAAGCAATGGATAGTGGAGAAAGAAATGAATGGCACAAAGCAATGGAAGAAGAGCTCAGTAAGATAGAGAAACATAAAGTATGGACACTAGTACCAAGGGAAAATGGCATGAAAGTCATCAATAGTAAATGGGTCTACAGTATGAAGAAAACATCAAATGACTGCATATATAAAAGAAAGGCCAGACCGGTTGCTGTTGGATGCAATCAAAGATATGGTGTGGACTATAAGGACAAACTATGGAAATGTGCAGATAGCCTTGGACTTGCTGGTTAGGGCTTACACACAGGGGAGTGGGGAGCGTATGTTGTATATATATATTAATTAATTGTTACCACAGTGTGTGTAAGCTCACAGGTAAATAGGCGCTAACCGAAACAGAAAAAAAGTTCCTTTGTTTTCAATATTAGTTTCCCTTATATATTTTTCTCTCTCTTGTAAATCAATATATATAATGTTTAATTATTGATTATTGGAATCAGTTTCATTAAATATGCTAAGCAAAGTCAACAATACTCTAGCGCGTTTGGTCATATCGCCTTCAAAAAATGGTTGTTAAACGGCGGACAGAGGAATATCCGCGAACCCTGAATGAGTCATATATCCAACAAAGCTTCAGTTCTAAAAAATTATCTATAGCGGTGTTTCTGAGTTTTTTTTTTTTTTTTTGCGGCCATGAGAAGGGCACGATCGCGGCATTTGTAACAATTTATAAAAGCCGTATATTTTTATCTCTTATAATAGAAAAGTTGCATTTATTTATTTTAACAAGTTATAAATTTTTTCTTGCGTTGTTTCACTTTGAAAAGTTTTGACAATGACTTTTTTTTCTGTAATAACTTTAGGGTTTTTAGAACGCCTTTATTGGCTTTTTTTCTTTATTTTTGATACCGTTTGCATTTTTATTTTTCTGTTTCAAACTTGTCACAGATGCAAATATTTTCTATCAAATAAAAGTATAATGTGTAAAAATGTATATAAAACAAGCAGCAGTTATAGAACATAAATATGAACAAACAATGCCCCATAATCCTTGTTTGGAAAGCGCGAAATTTTTTTATTTTAAATTTATTAAATAAAATTTTAAGTTCCGTTTTATGCCAAGTATTTTAAATAGATTATATTATTTTGGGACTTAAAATAGGTTCGTTATAGGAGTTGCTATTTAAAAATGGCAAAGTCGTTATAAAGATTATATTTTCAATGGAATGGAATTGGAATTTGTCTTAGGTTTGTTATAAGGGAAGGTTCGCTATATCGCGAGTTTGTATTAGCGAGGGGTTTTACTGTACATATATACACGTATATGTGATGATTTAAGACCATGGAATTGTAGTAAATAGTCTAAATATCCACTACCACATGTTCCACCCCATGACTGTATATAACTTCTTATGTACTGCACATAGAAAACCTCAACTAACATCAATCTGTACCGCGTAAGAATCTAATAAAGTATTGCAACTGTACAGATAGAAGGAATGGAGAGAGACAGGAGAAAGTTAAGGTTAAAACAAATCAGGTTTAGGACAGAAGTCGAAGCAAGGCCTAGCAAAAGAGGCTTAAAACCAGCCCAACTATAAATAATTTACAAGTCAATACTTCCTGACAGGACAGGGCGTATCTGATATCGAGGAAACCATAAAATCTAAGAGTGACGCCCAATTTCCGGGCCAAGACAGGACGGATTTTCTATCAAAGAAAGCCGCCAGAAGACATCACCTAAGTAGGTCAACCAATAGCCTACGGCCACGTGAAAAAGTCCCACCAATTAGGAAAGAATCACCTAAATAGGTCAGCCAATCAGAAAGAAGCAAAGTCGTGGTGTTAAATCAAAGACCTAGAATAGGCAGTCTTCGCTTGGAACTCAACGGTAACACTTGCTCTAAAATCTCTCTCTCCTCATCCCATTCCCTCTTGACGTCAGACGCTTTTAGTGGAATCTCTGTTTGTTTATTTCACCTTTGGCCCAGCTGTGTCGCCTTCCACCACGACTGCACGGGAGAGTTGACATCGAGGTTCGTCGAGCATCAGGTAACACTGGTCCCAGAGGTCCCAAGATATCACAGACTCCCCCGTAACGAAGAGTCGACAGGATAGTGAACGCCAAGGTACAAGTAAGCAAGTAGACCACTGTCTGTACAGAAAGATGGAACAGGGAAGAGAGGAGGATCCAAAGGAACCCATGGAGTCCGATCCCGACTCCGAAAGTGGCGAAAACACTATTCCGAAGAAAGAAACCACCCTCGGTAGGACGCAGGAAATTGTCCCCGGCCAGGAAGACGTCACACCCCCGCCGCCGGTGTCAGATGTCCTGGGGAGGTTGACGACGACGCTACATCAGCTTTCTGCCGTGACCGGACATCGCGAGAGGTGGAATCGCTACGATGGTTCGTACGAGGCGCAGAGCTTCTTCACCAACTACGACGCCCAAGCAGATCGGGTCCAACTACAATACTCTACAAGACTGAGAAAGCCAGCAAACCTCCTGCAAGCACCCCTCCGAGTTACCAACACGCGAGCGTATGTTACCTGCTCCCCCGACCATCTCTAAACCACGAGCTCAGCGCAAACCATGAACTCTGACCTTCCCAAGAATCCTCCAACCACGGCACAAGACCAGGACTGTCCCGACATACAAGGCAGCACAACAGTAGGTTCCTCCTTCTATACCTTATGTTGAACAATTGCTCGTTCGAGCGGAACTGTCCAATAATGTAAACCTACTCTACTACTTGATTCAGGAGCATCTATCGCTATAATTAGGCAGAATACTTTTAAAATAATAGAAATCAGTTTGTAAAAGAAAATACCGGTCCATCCATTTAACTTAACTATTAATGCCATAGCTAACAATATTTTCACCATAGATTATATCTTTTTGATCTTAAAAATAAGTAACATAACGCAGAATCTAAAATTCCATATAATCGATACACCATTGCCTTTTGTCATTTTATTCCTTAATTCCATAAAACGATTTCTACTAATTATAAACTGTTCTCAGCTACTCCTGTATCAAGATAATGTACTCTACCAACTACCTTGTACCAATTCACCTCGTGCAAGCAACACGTGTTCCATGGACAGGTTAATACAACTGTCCCAGTTACTAAAATTTCCCCTCCTGGAACGGGTTGCTCACACGTGGTGAACTCCAACACTCTTATTTAACCTCATTATAGTAAGTACCTTAACGTACATCCAAACCCTAAAAAAGGTACTACAACAAGGGTCTCCAAAACGTCTACTGTCGGATAGAGCGCCCGCATTCACCTCCGAAAAATTCCGCAAATTTCTGCTATCTCGCGGTATACAACCACTGCTTACCACCAGTAACAATCCGCAAGCTAACGGATTGATAGAACGATTGAACGCCACCATCACTGGAAAACTAAGGTTACTTTATCTCGAAAACCCGAAGACATCTTGGACCAAACTAATTAAACAAGTTGTCCAAATCTATAACCAATCCCCGCACACCGTCACAGGTTTCCCACCGATCTTCTTGATGTTTAATAGCATCCCACCAGAACTAAAAAATCATTACAACCCGTTCCCCGACGTACAGAAGGCTAGGCAACTCGCCTCCAGCAGAACACAGCTTAAGCATGAAAGGGACAAACAAAGATATGATAAAGGTCATCAAGCCCCGCATTTCGAGATTGGTGACCTAGTCCTCGTAAAAAATTATAAACATCCCGATACGGGAAAATTGGCACCATACTTCACCGGTCCGTTTACAATTATAGAAATAATATCCCCAAACGTAGTCCGAATTAACAGACCCAATCGACCCCTAAATAAAGAAGATGATACAGTTCATGTGAACAAACTTAAATACTATACAGAAGATATCTTATTCCTCGCGCCCCAGCCTCTAATTCCAACACCTCGCGTAACACCTGATGTCCACTTGAAAGAATTCGGCCATTTATGTCCCGCAATATTTGACGCGCAGAAATCCCGTCTTATACCCCCGACTTGCTCAGCGCCTTTTCTGCACCTTAATGCAGAGATCTTCCAATAAGTTGAAAGAAAGCAAGCAAGCCCCCTCGCTCCCCCCTTGACCTAAATCCGGAATCGCATTAAAAATAGCTTCGCTCCCCCTCGCCCCCCCGAGCAAACAACCACCCGACATCTTGTTACGGCCCGTCACCAGGTCTAGATTCTCTCGCCCTCAATTAACTTGTCAACTTAACATCGACACTTAGATCCAAAGACAACATTTTACCTACAAAAATCACACACACCCACATAAGTTTAAAAAATCGACAACATTAGGACTCAGTAAGTTTCACAGTTAGAAACAATGTGATCCACGAGTCGCATCAAACTTTAAACAAATTCGATAAGTTAGAACAACTTAGGCCAACAAGACCAAAGATATCGATCGAGGACAATTTAAAGCTCTCTCCACCCATCCTAAAAAAAAAAAAAAAAAAAAAAAAAGGAACATTACATTTGGCCTACAACTTTCCATTCTTTCACGATATATAATTTCTATATATAATCTTACTTGCTCTTCTTTCTCGATGAACATTTTTTTAAAATTTTTCATTTTAATATCCTTTATATAATCATTATATAGCTCTTATAATTGTTTTTTTTACGTCAACCAATTAGTTTAGATTATTGTCTTTTTTTTATTATTTTTCTTTACCAAAACTTATTTACTTTCGCTTCATGACTCTATTTTATAATCAACTTTATATTTTATCTTTCATATCATATCTAATAATCTCAAGTTTATATTTCATGTTTATATCACTAATTTGCATTTATCATTTTATATTTTTTCTCACTTTATAAATTAGATGTTATTTACATTGTTTCACCTTCCGCTACCATGTCAATGCTATCGAGTATATTATTGCTCATTATTTTTTTTTTCATTTAATATTTTCACTTTCTATTACCCCTTATATACTGCTGTAGTGTGTAAATCTTTGTATCATATCATCACTATTTTTACTTTTTTTTTAAGATTACTTTGCATTTAACTTCGCAATTCTATTTTCGATTTTTCAAATCCTTTAACGCTATATGCAAAGCCTTACTTTCGCAATTTCATATCTCAATGATATATTCTTTTATAATCAAACTAAAAATCACGATCTAAAAACAGGGCAATCTTCAATAACCTCTTAAACAACCACTTTAAAGGTTACTTCTTAAGAATTACTAACATTCCTTTTCCGCAGGAACTTTTAACTCCTTCACAGGCTAGACTTGACCTACTTTGATTTCGTAATTAACAATCTTGACACACCGTCCCCCAGATTTACCTATCCCAACTTCTGGATTGGATACGTGCAAATTGTATTTTTTTTATTCCAGGGCACTCTCATGCCACACGCTGGCACATTTTTTTTTTATTTTTCTCTTTTTCTCGCTAAGCCCCTGACGACTCTAATTAAAACTTTGATTTCTGGTCACTGATCTTCGCCTTCATTTATCCTGCATGCGTACGTCTTAACGACTAATTACTAAAACCCATAACAATCACCCTTATCTTACTTTTCGATTGTGGTACTGTAACTTTATTCGGTCCTTAAATTTACATGTGAAACATGGCCTAGGTTTTCCGCGCCGTGCACATTAAATGGTTTGGGACTTGAGTCAAAGTGACATTGCCTCAACCAAGTAATAACTAACCCCTCAACCCTTTCTAACGCCCATCACGAAGAGATCATGATTTTCCCATCAAATCATTTTTATTTTTACCTATCATCATTATATGCTCTCTATTAATTCTTTTATTCCTATTTTTATTTTACTTATCTGTTTAATATTAGTTGTTTATGCTTTATTACCTCTTATGGATATACAGAAATCAACCCCATGTTATATACCAACTCACTTTAATTAATTTTTAAAAATTACTTCCTTAATAACAGTCTTCCTATTCCGCTCTCTTAAATCCCTCCATATGAACCCTCTCACATCCGGGGCCATCTGTGATGATTTAAGACCATGGAATTGTTGTAAATAGTCTAAATATCCACTACCACATGTTCCACCCCATGACTGTATATAACTTCTTATGTACTGCACATAGAAAACCTCAACTAACATCAATCTGTACCGCGTAAGAATCTAATAAAGTATTGCAACTGTACAGATAGAAGGAATGGAGAGAGACAGGAGAAAGTTAAGGTTAAAACAAATCAGGTTTAGGACAGAAGTCGAAGCAAGGCCTAGCAAAAGAGGCTTAAAACCAGCCCAACTATAAATAATTTACAAGTCAATACTTCCTGACAGGACAGGGCGTATCTGATATCGAGGAAACCATAAAATCTAAGAGTGACGCCAAATTTCCGGGCCAAGACAGGACGGATTTTCTATCAAAGAAAGCCGCCAGAAGACATCACCTAAGTAGGTCAACCAATAGCCTACGGCCACGTGAAAAAGTCCCACCAATTAGGAAAGAATCACCTAAATAGGTCAGCCAATCAGAAAGAAGCAAAGTCGTGGTGTTAAATCAAAGACCTAGAATAGGCAGTCTTCGCTTGGAACTCAACGGTAACACTTGCTCTAAAATCTCTCTCTCCTCATCCCATTCCCTCTTGACGTCAGACGCTTTTAGTGGAATCTCTGTTTGTTTATTTCACCTTTGGCCCAGCTGTGTCGCCTTCCACCACGACTGCACGGGAGAGTTGACATCGAGGTTCGTCGAGCATCAGGTAACACTGGTCCCAGAGGTCCCAAGATATCACAGACTCCCCCGTAACGAAGAGTCGACAGGATAGTGAACGCCAAGGTACAAGTAAGCAAGTAGACCACTGTCTGTACAGAAAGATGGAACAGGGAAGAGAGGAGGATCCAAAGGAACCCATGGAGTCCGATCCCGACTCCGAAAGTGGCGAAAACACTATTCCGAAGAAAGAAACCACCCTCGGTAGGACGCAGGAAATTGTCCCCGGCCAGGAAGACGTCACACCCCCGCCGCCGGTGTCAGATGTCCTGGGGAGGTTGACGACGACGCTACATCAGCTTTCTGCCGTGACCGGACATCGCGAGAGGTGGAATCGCTACGATGGTTCGTACGAGGCGCAGAGCTTCTTCACCAACTACGACGCCCAAGCAGATCGGGTCCAACTACAATACTCTACAAGACTGAGAAAGCCAGCAAACCTCCTGCAAGCACCCCTCCGAGTTACCAACACGCGAGCGTATGTTACCTGCTCCCCCGACCATCTCTAAACCACGAGCTCAGCGCAAACCATGAACTCTGACCTTCCCAAGAATCCTCCAACCACGGCACAAGACCAGGACTGTCCCGACATACAAGGCAGCACAACAGTAGGTTCCTCCTTCTATACCTTATGTTGAACAATTGCTCGTTCGAGCGGAACTGTCCAATAATGTAAACCTACTCTACTACTTGATTCAGGAGCATCTATCGCTATAATTAGGCAGAATACTTTTAAAATAATAGAAATCAGTTTGTAAAAGAAAATACCGGTCCATCCATTTAACTTAACTATTAATGCCATAGCTAACAATATTTTCACCATAGATTATATCTTTTTGTTCTTAAAAATAAGTAACATAACGCAGAATCTAAAATTCCATATAATCGATACACCATTGCCTTTTGTCATTTTATTCCTTAATTCCATAAAACGATTTCTACTAATTATAAACTGTTCTCAGCTACTCCTGTATCAAGATAATGTACTCTACCAACTACCTTGTACCAATTCACCTCGTGCAAGCAACACGTGTTCCATGGACAGGTTAATACAACTGTCCCAGTTACTAAAATTTCCCCTCCTGGAACGGGTTGCTCACACGTGGTGAACTCCAACACTCTTATTTAACCTCATTATATATATTTAAAATAAAAGCATATTTTGGATCAAAATAAATTCATTAAAATTCAATAATTTTATTTTAAATATCATAAAAATGGATTGCTCTATATTTAACATATATATATATATTAATTATCGAGGTATCATCAGAGTAATAATTAGTTTGGAATTAGAGAGAGACGGGAAGGATAATACTATGAGTAGGTTACTTATTATAAAATTTAACCCAGACTAGGTCTAGGTATTGATAATACATATATAATTTAAAGAGACAAAGGTCGCCTCTCCCGTCAAAATAGACCTATCTATTGACCGTCGCTGCAGACTGTTGGTGAGAAAGCCACAACACCAGCTTTAGCAAACTGAAAAGCGTCCACCTAGAGACCATGGTTTCGGGCTAATGGCCCTCGTCAGCCACATGGAATCTTGACAATCTGCCAAAGAGGTGTTTAACTGGCAAAGTGGCTGGGCCAAATCTATGGCTAAAATATAGATGGGAATTTTGTCGGGAGGATATTGATCTAAAGAGACAAAGGTCGCCTCTCCCGTCAAAATAGACGTCAAAACTAGACGCCATCTATGTTGTGGCTTTGTCACCGACCCGAGGCCGCTAGTCTGCGGCGACGGTCAATAGATGTCGTCTAGTTTTGACGTTTATTTTGACGGGAGAGGCGACCTTTGTCTCTTTAGATCAATATCCTCCCAGCAAAATTTCCATCTATATAAAATTTAAGAAAATATACTGTTTATTTGATATAATATGACTTGGCTTTTCTTTAATATGTGAGGACCTTGTAAAAATAATTTCAAAATCGAAATATAATTTATAAGAGAAGTTGTCTTTATTAAAGGAAAAAAGATGTTATCAAAGTGTAAGGTTTTTATGAAGCAGAAATCTTATTAAAGTGTTAAATGTTGGTATATTTGAATAAAAATTCTCGCATACCTCGAGATATTGGCATAGTATTGTTTTGTTTTGTATATTTTTACATTTTGTTTCTTTTGAAAGGATGATAGATTTGCATGTCCGCGAGAAGCGCGATGTATATATATATAGGTGAAAAAAGTAATAAAGTTTCTTTTGTCTGAAATCTTCTCATGTCTCGTAAAACTCGTTCTTTTAAAATAGAACACCACAAAAATATCTTCAAATTGTTAAACCCTCTCTATAAAAAAACTTTAGTATTTAAATATTTGAAAATATTTTCGTGAAATAGAAAATTAACATTTTATAGAGGAAAATAAAAATATTATTTTTATAAGAAAATTTAAAATTTCTCTCTCTCTCTCTTGGTCACTTATTTCGTTTTTAACTTTTACTATGTTCAAAATGAAGTTTAAAGTTTTAAAGAAATTTAAAGTACGTTAAAAAATGACGAAGAGGATTTAACTTTATAAACTTCAAAGGAATTCTAAGTGGTATTAATAATTTTTCTCCCACAGATATTCTAAACAGATAAAAAAAAAATTTATCTCGCGGATTGTAAACAAGCCACAATTTTACAAAAATGTCAAAACATTTTGAGCTTTTATTATTAATATAAAATTGACCTTAAAATAATGTAAATAATATTTTAACATAAAATTTTATTATTCAAAATATATATAAAAACGAGAAAACAAAACTTTTAGTTCCAATCACGCTTTAAGTAAGCAAAATGTTAACAAAATTAATGATTTTAACGATATTTATTTAAAATCTTCAACATTTTATGCTTATTTTGTTTATTTTACTTTTTGTTTTAAACAAATATAAGTATAATAATACAAATGAAATATAATAAACCTTTATTTCATAGAGCAGCAGGCATGGGTAATGTGGCAAGGGTTAAATATTATTTAGAACGCGGAATTAATATAAATATAGGAAGAATGGCAAATGGAACAGCATTATTTTTTGCTGCCCAACGTGGCCAACTGGAAATTGTAAAACAACTGCTGAATGCAAAAGCTGATATTGAGGCTCCTAATTCAGATTTTCAAACTCCTTTACATACAGCAGCAGAAAATGGTCATGTTGATATTTTACTTTATTTAATGGATTATAAGGCATGCATAAATGCTTTGGATAAATACAAAGCCACACCAATAATGTATGCTATTAGAAAAGGATATTTAGATAGTGTGAAAGTCTTAGTTAATGCAAAAGCTGATATAAACAGAAGAAATAAATTTGGTGAAACAAGTTTAAGTATTGCCGTTGCAAATGGCGATTTAGAGATTGCAAAATTTCTATTAGAAAATGGTGCATATATAAATGATAAAGATTCATCAGGAAATACATCTTTAATGAATTCTTCCAAAAAAGGCAATTTGAAAATGGTTGAAACTTTACTGGAGGCAAAAGCTGCATTAAATATAAAAAATAGAGATGGCCTTACTGCTCTAAGTCTTGCAGTAACAAAAGGCCATTTAAATGTGGTGAAAACCCTGTTGATTAAAGGTGCAAATAAAAATATACCAGACAAAAAAGGATTCCCGCCTTTAGATTTTGTAGTCATGAAAGGAAATTGTGAAATTTTCAAGGCTCTAATAAATAATGAATCTGAAATATATTTCAAAAATTCTGAAGGTATTAGACTTTTCTTTGAGGCCGTTATGTTTGGTCATGTAGATATTGTGAAATATATGTTGAATAAAAGTTTCAACGTTCATTGCTTTTTGTATGGATATACACCTCTCATGTTCGCTTCCTCAAATGGTCAGTTGGATATTGTGAAGCTTTTAATTGGGGCTGAATCGCCTCTTGAAGCTAAATGCTCTTCTGGCAAAACTGCTTTAAGTTTAGCAGCTGAAAAGGGCAATAATGAAATTGCAAGAACTCTGATCAATGCTGGAGCTAATATCAATATAGAGGACAATTATGGTTCCTCACCTTTATTTGAGGCTGTTTGTCAAGGAAATTTAGAACTTGTGAAGGCTTTAATTTATAACAGAGCTAATTTAGACATACAACTGAGAGATGGAAATAATCCTATGAAGGAAGCGATTAAAAATAATTATGTGAAAATTGTACAATATCTTTTGATGGCAGGTTTCAATCTCAGAAAAAGAATATATAAATTTTACACAGCTCTAACATATGCTGTGGCATTGAAAAGAAAACAAATTATGAAACTTTTGATAAAGGCAAAAGCTCCTTTTGACGAAATTGCATTTGAGGGGTTTTCACTCATGAGTCTGGCTGTCCTGGATGAATATCTTGATATAATTTGCGATCTTTTAGAAGCAGGCATAGATCCCACTGCAATGGATTTAAATGACTACGCACCCATACAACATGCCTTTCAGAGGGAAAAGTATGAAGTCGCAAAAATATTTATCCATTCGAGCTTCTTCTCTCATAAAAGAGATTACAATGGAGAGACCCTTATTGAATTTGCGGTACGATCCTGCACTGTGAAAATGGTCAAGTTACTCCTAAAGCATGGTGCTGATATAAATACAAAGTCTAAAGATGGTGATTCCCTTTTAGACCTGGCTGCCAACATTTCTAATTATGATATGATCAAATTGCTATTTGAATTTGACATTCCTCTTAACATTAAAGATTATGAAAAACATTTCTGGTTGTTTCACAGGACAAAACAGGTTGAAGAAATGAAATTCGTAAGACTATACAATACCTATTTACATTTAAAACAATCACCATTACCTAAGCCATTTTTTGTCACCATTGTAATAGAACATGATCAATATTGGGAGGAAAGCGTGAGAGAAGTTAAAGAAATGAAAGAACTTTTCTTCGGAGAAAGTTATATCTCCCTGCACCATTTTATATTAGAAAAGGATGATGATAAGCTTGTTGGTTATATGTCCAACATTGACTTTGATCAAAATACTATCAGCAGATATTGCTCTGCATTTCCATTTTATGCAGAGCTTATTAGAAAACAATTTAAAAAGGGACTAATTCGTGGGGCCATGCTCCATAAAATGGAAATTATGAAGAAGCATTGTAATTTAGAGGTGCTTCCACCTGAACTCTATGCACAAATAACCCTTTATTTAAAGAATAGAGAAATGCGAATTTTCACACAATCTGCTTTACTAGATGTTCAAATTAATTTCTAATATTTCAAAGCCAATAAAATGAAAATTCAAATAATTGCAACATATATATATATAAAAAATATCTATATATATATTTTTTTTTTAAGACAAAAAATTCTTTTCCACATTTAATTCTAATTTGATTTAAAAATCCAAGTAGTAAATATGCAGTGGAAGCTTGTTATAATAGCAACCTAGTTATATCAGCATAAAATATTGGTCTCAAGTAATATTGTTATCGTGGGGTTTGACTTTATATGTGTATCCCTCACACACAATATTTTACTTTATTCATATATAAGAGAAAAACAATTTAAATATTCTCAGTATAATCTCGTTCATTCGGCACCCTATAATTTGATCATGTTTTCATGTACTGACCTGCAGCCTATCAAATATTGAACGTTAATTTGACCTATTGCTAATTCGACACTATCGATAATTCAACCATTTTTAAAATCAAATTTCAGCATAATTCATTGTTTAAATACAAATTTATAGCTGAAAATTCAACTTTGGCACTGCGGGCACAGTGGCCATAGTTAGTATGTTCGTACTGTGTTTAAAAGTACAAGAAAATAAAACCTAATCCAAATAATTTATTAGTATGTAACGTTTCGGCAACAACATTGTCACCATCATCAGGCAAAAAAATAAATGAGGAAAAATATCACAGCAAATATATAAACCAAAGGTTTGCAAGAAATTTCACCAATATATTAAAAAATATGAAAAAATAAAAATTGCATGGAAACCATGTAATACTATTTCACAATACATAAACAAGAACACCCAATTAACAGTAAGAGCAGGTTGATGTTATGTTGATGTGTATGAAAAGTGTGAGAAGTGTGACCAAAGCTATTTGAGACAGACATCCAGAACATTAAAAGAAAGGATGGAAAACCATAAATATGCTCTGAAGTGGGATAGAATTGAAAATTCTGCTCCTGTAGAACACAGAAGGGACACAGGACACAATAATTTCAATTTAGAAAACCCAAGAACACTAGTTAATGAAAAAAAAATACTACAAAAGACAATTCAAAGAAGCCTTTTTCATCCAAAAGACATGTGCTTCAATTAATAGAATGGAAGAAAGAGGAAATATAAATAATATTTACAGATATGCCCTTAATTATATTTTTAAAAATCCACTTTTAATTCTAAGAAGAATATTTCAAGTTGTCTTAAAAAACTATTTTTTCTTATCTGTTATCTTGTTTAAACACTTGATAACAGTACTATTTAAGAACTTGCTGTGATATTTTTTCTCATTTATTCTTTTGTCTGATGATGGTGCCATTGTTGTTGCCGAAACGTCACACACTAATAAATTATTTGGATTAGTTCTTATTTTCTTGTATTATAATCAATAATCCAAAATTAATGCAATTTTATTCACCACTTAAAGTTTATCATGAAACATTCTGGAATAATAAATAAAAAGTCTCAATATACAAGGGGGGATCAATAAATAAGGTGAATTATCTTATTTCTTAAAAATTAAAAAAGCAAAAATAATTTAAACCACAGAATATTAAAATATAACATCGAGAGACTATTTAAGGTGTTCTGTTCTTTTTTCCCACGCGCGGCGCGAGACTTATAAATAAGGTGAGTCTTGTTTGTCTCAAAAAAACACTTATAAATGGGTTAACGAGTTCATAAATGGATGAATTACATGTACCGATATTGAGCGACCTGGACGACCAAGTGTTACAGCGACGCCAAGCATGATTTATGCGGTTGAAAACTTAATTTTGGAGGATAGAAAAATATCCATTTTTACCATAGGCAACGTATGAACAGCGAACTTTATTGTGACATTCTTGTAAATAAGCTAAAGCCTGGTATAAGAAACAAAAGAAGAGGGAAGCTTAGTAAAGGTGTTCTCTTCCTTCATGATAATGCAAGGCCGCATACATCATGTAAAACTGTATCTACAATCATTAAATTAGGTTTTGAAGTTTTAGAACATCCTGCATATAGTCCAGACCTAGCCCCCTCTGACTATTTCCTTTTTGGACTACTAAAGAAGGAGTTAAAGGGAAAGCAATTTGACTCGGATGGAGATGTCCAGAAAGTGGTGCAAGATTTTTTTCACACGCTTCCTAAGAGTGCCTATAAAGAGGGTATTTACAAGTTGCCAGAACGATGGAGACGATGTATAAAAAGCCAAGGTGATTATTTTGAATAAATCAAGTCCTAATTTTTAATATCGTTCTTATTTTTTTAAATAAATTATAATTCACCTTATTTATTGATCCCACCTTGTACTATCAAATTCACATTAATAATTAAAATATATTACAACAGTATAAAATTAATATTTTAATTATATATTTGGTTATCCTATAGAGAGAGAGAAAAAATGTCCACTTGCATAGGATGTTGTGATGAAATCATCTAAATAACTTTAATTCAACACTTAACTGAAAGCAATGATCTCTCCCCTGGGGTGTCAAATTAAAGAGGTTAGACTGTATTTACCTAATCTTATAGATTTAGCCTAATATATTTTAAATATTATTTCACCTTTATGTATGAATGGTAAAATGAAATATATTGTGTGTAAGAGGGATAAATATAAATTATATTAAATATTTTACACCAAAAAAATAAAATAAAATAAAAAATATTATATTTTGAATCAGTTAGTCAATACATACAAATTAAAAAGTTCAAAATTTGTGGAAATATTGTATCAGAACGAAGCCTAAAAAATTGTTTTCTGCAACTGACCATGAAAATCTTGAAAGAAAATTATTTTTATCTTAATTAAGATCATTGTAATTCTTGTAAAAGAGAGAGATGAGAATTGATCATCCAAGAAGACCAAGAATTTCTCCAATTTTAATACTAATAAAATTTTTCATAAGAAAATATTAATATGAATAAACTAGATAAATAAAAAAGGAATTTGTTTTTCATGAACAACGACCAGGAAATGATTTTTCAAGATTCTCCATTACTTGGAACTTAAAATATATGCAAATTAGATCTCAAGATTGAATGAAAAACATTATAAATATTATTATTATTATTGTAAATTGTCCTTATATGTCTGAATGTATAGAAAATTTATAAATGTCAAATTATGTGTTATTGTATAAGCCACCTAAAGTGTTTCAACCTTAATAAAAATGTGTGAAATAGGTTGTGTATTAAGAGTACTTTGTTATGTACCTTCATATTTTTTTTTTACATTATTCGGAAAAGGGGTTTCTTGATACATGCAAGACTGTGAGAGGACTTCAAGTGTACCTCCACCATAAAATCAAAATTCATGTCGGAAATTGGGTCAACAAGTAGCCTTGTAGACTAAAGGAAAACTTTTCAAAATATTGTATTTCTGAAAACACTTCCTTGAATGTTAAAATTTGGTGACTACATCAAAAAATAACTATAAAATTCAATAATATATATATTTATTTCAATTTATCAAAATAAAACAAAAGCTTAAAATATATTATGATTAAATATGCCTATTTTTATTTAAAAAAAAGGAAATTTTCTGAATTTAATAGAATTGTTTTACAATGCCATCTTCACTGCTTCATTTCAAAATATAATACTTTTCAAACCTCTTCAAAACAATGTGAAATTGAGAATTGTGTGCATTTGAATCTGGTGTCCTTGGTGACCTTGCAATTTTTTTGCCACAATGGTAGGCACTTCAGTTTTATATATATTTATACTGTCCTCAAAGTGTGCTTATGTTCATAATTATATTTATTACCTTAACCGAGAATTTCTCCAATGTGTCAGATATATAAGCAGAAAAGCCCAAAATAATATTAGAGTGGAATGATGGATTATACCGATGAAATTGCAGGGAAGGTAATCACTATAATGAGCTAGGCCTTCCCAATATTATCCATTATAGTAAAGACATTATGAATGCAACTTTGAAAATAAAAATAGCATGCTAAAAAATTTCAATTCTTATATATAGATGGCATGCTAATGCCTTATGTTTGATTTATATTGTGCCACCACAAAATGGGGTTGTTCTGTGTGGCTTCAAGTTTCTTATCACATATAAAAATAAGGTTGTCCTCTATGTGTTAATATATTCATATAAATTTGTGTTTTATTGTATTCAAACATTATATAAATCACAAGTTTTTCATTGGTGAAAAAGGTATGAGTTTACAGTGTTAAAAATCCTGAGAATAGGGTAAAACCTATATGAATAACACATCTGATGAGTGAATGCTTATTAAAATAGCTACTTTTATATATAGATCGAAAATGACTTTCTTATTCTAATACAAACTGATGAATTGCTACCTTGAAGAATATTCATGCTCCTTAGAATGCCTCATGGAAATTCTCTTAACTTTTAAGATATTCAAAATTTTAAAATTTAAGATATCTTCTTTTTCTTCTTTCTTGTCTACACTTAATCATATTAGGGTATCAAACTTGTATAGCTTGAGACTTTTGATGGTGTCTTCTGGGGATAAGAAGAGCTCATCAATGGATGAGCCAATAGTTAATAATGGGGTTGGGGGTTGCATGTTGAGATTTGTACTTGGTACATAGTGGAAAAACCTTGCAACCTTTCTGGAAAATCTGTCCGTAGATTACTAGACTTTTGTCTAGAAATCAGACTGTTGTTCCCTTAGAAGGACAGAATTGGTGCTTGTCCCTCCTGCTCAGTACCAGTCATGTGCAGCAGTAGAGTTTTATTCTTGCAGGCATTGGTTATTAATGGAATGGAGGAGGTCTCTTTCGTTTAGTTGGGTGGTAGATTTTCTGGCCAAGAGCCTCAGACTTTGCCAGAGAGTCTGCTCGCTCATTTCCAGGAATTCCGACATGAGCTGGAAGCCATTGCACTGTGACAGAGCTGTTGGTTGGGAGTCGGTTTACAAATTTAGTGATGCTCTTGAGTCTGAGTTGATGTTTTTTAGAGCAGTATCTTTTGCAGAGAAGTCCAATTTATAAACTAAAAGGTGTCTAAGGTTAGAAAGGGAGATTTTTTCAAGGATCTTATCTTTGTAAATAGCAATTCCACTGCGATACAGTCCAGTTTCAAATTGGCTACCATCAGTGTAAATTGTGATGTCGAAGAGGGAGATTTTCTCCTCAATTATTTGGAGGCCAAGAGCATTAAGTAATTCTGACTGAGTTCCATGTTTGTGGGGGGGTTAGCTGGAAGATGAGGGATTCAGGTGAGTTTGTTGCGAGTTCTGTGTAGGGAATAGAATGTTATGTGATTGGGATTAATTGGGATGTCTAAAAGAGTGTGAGCCATGTCGAGAAGAGTGGGGCATTTTAGTCTTTGATTTGGGACCCAATTTATAATAAATTATCCTGGATGATGTTCTTTTGGAATGTTAATCTTTTTGTATATGAATTTTGAGAAGCAGATTTTTCACCTTAGATGCAGGGGAAGATGGTTGGATTCAAGTTCAGCAATGTGATTTGGGCAGGATCCTCGAAGCCTGCTGATGATTTTAGCTGCACTTGCTTGGATTGTGTCTATTCTGGATAGACTGGTTTTACTTGCAATGATCCAGGCTGGGGCAGCATATTCCAAAATAGGTCTTACGAGTGCAAGGTATGTTGTGTGTAAGATATTGACATTTGCACCCCAGTTTAAGCCTGG
The DNA here is from genome assembly GCA_030710605.1 of Cordylochernes scorpioides. Classification (NCBI taxonomy): domain Eukaryota; kingdom Metazoa; phylum Arthropoda; class Arachnida; order Pseudoscorpiones; family Chernetidae; genus Cordylochernes; species Cordylochernes scorpioides. Next base: position 49,184,051 of record CP092886.1, read on the forward strand.
TATTTTTCAGGATTCTGAGTCTATTTTTAGCTTTGTTTATCATGGTGTCAATATGTTTTTTGAAAGTGAGAGCAGGGTCAAGTGTGACAACAAGATATCTTGGGGAATCTGAATATTGGATTATTGAGTTGTTCAATGAAATATTTGTGGTACAGTGGGGAAGGTGGTTGTTAATGGTGAAGAGTCCAATTTCAGATTTGCTGATGTTAATAGATATTTTCAGTTTCTGGGTTACCTTTTGAATATTTTTCATGGCTTCATTCAGAGAGTGTCCTGTATCGGAGAGGTTGTTTTTGGAAACCCAGATAATCAGCATAAAGGGCGGAGGTTTGATGATGGTGTGTATATCATTTAGGTAAATGTTGAAGAGATAAGGGCTTAAGATTAACCCTTGGGGTAGACCCTGGTAAATACGAGTGGTTTGATATACGAGTTAAGATATTTTATATTTGAATGATTAATATGAAATAATAGGTTGTTTTAAAATGAATAATCAAGACATCTACACAATCTTTTCATATATTTCTAGTGTAATTCAGATGCTCTTATCAAAGAATTGTTGAAAATATGTGAATGGGTCAAAAAATCAACCTAAATGAAGTTAAAAAATATTATGTGAATATTCTGATTTGAATGTTGAATTTAAACTTCATAATAATATTTTAATGTTGAGCTTTGTTTGATGGGAGGCATCAAATATAGAAATTTGATAATATTAGCCATTCTTTAGAATGTGTTCAAGCAATCAAAATAATGTAGCCATCTCTGTTACATAAACCTGGCATAATGAAATGCTATTTTCACCTATACAATAGAACAACATTTAGAGATGCGCCTATTGGCTGATACTGTATAAGTACTTAAGAAAATATTTAGCTTTTTATCAAAGTTTTCAATCCAGATTTGTTACAAGGATCACTCCAAAAGCTTTTGCAATCAATATTAAATAATTAAAATATTTAAAAAATAAATTATACCATTAATATCTACATGCATTTATTAGCACCTATGCAAGATTTCATCCGTGAAAACCAATTATCGAAAAACTTACACCAGTCATCTTTGGGGATGGAATTTACGGCATTGATAAAGGCTTGCAGTCCTTCATCATCAGTGTCAAATTTTATCCCTTTCAACAATAACGCAACTTTTGGAGATGAAAAAAGTCACAAGGTGCTAGGGTTGGTGGATATGGTATATGAGTGCCTATTTGGACACTAGAGTAGGCTAAAAGGTCTAATCTTTGGGCTGAGGTGTGCGGTCTTGCATTGTCATGGTGAAGGACTCCTCTAAGTTGAGCTCTTGTTCTGCTTTTCCTGATATTTTCAAATACTGCTGGAAGGAAATTTGTTGTATACCAGTCACTATTAACTGTCTTTCAATCCTCTAACTTGACAATATCAATTAAACCACTTTTTATAAAAAAACAAGCAACGATTTGTTTTCCAACACTTCAAGCTCTGCAGACTTAGGAGGAGGTGATTTCAAAGAGCACCAAAGAGTAGATTTCCGTTTTGTTTCTGGATCAAAATTGTAAATCCAAGTTTTGTCACCTGTAACATTATTAAAAACAGCCTTTGATTTGCCTCCATCAAATTTTTTCAACATGAAATTACATTTTGGTCTTCAGTCAAGCTATGAGGTACCCATCTAATAGCAAGTTTTCTGTATTTTAAATGATCTTTAATGATGGTGTTGATTTCTGCCGATCCAATGCCCACACTTTTCTATTAACTGCTGATACATAATTCTTCGATCTTCTCTAAGTAAAAATCTTACCAGCTCAATTTTTTCTTGGGTCACTGCTTTTTGTGATCGACCTGAACAAGGTTCATCTTCAAGGTTTGTTTTTCCAAATTTAAATCCATTAAACCAATTAAAAACTGTTCTAATAGAAGGAGCTTTGTCTCCTAAATCTTTCACCAATCTTTTATGGGATTCTTCAGAAGTTAAATTACTTTTATAATCATAAAAGATCATGACGCATAAACTTTCTCTAGTCAACTCCATTGTGTCTGATGCATTGTTTAGAAATTGCCCCTGCCACTGTAAACAGTCACGCCTTTTATGAGTCATTGTTGTTACTATTTTAAGAAAATGTTTTTGTTAGGTAAAAAATGCATGTAGATTTTAGTGGTACAAGTTATTTATTTATATTTTGAATAATTTTATTTAAAACTAGACAAATGACCCGGCTTTGCCCGAGAATTTCCCCCGAGTGCAATTTCCTTCATAATGAAAGTACATCAAAACTAAATAGAAGTTCCATAGAATAGCAATACCGAAGTAACACATAAAACACAGGTAAAAAGTGTATGGAATGGCAAAAATTGTATAATATTAGTGTTTAGGTATTTGATTTAATTATTTTTTGCAAACTATTTAGTTGTCTCAAATTCAATATAGTTTAAATAGATGGCAGCTTTTCCACCCAACCCCGAGGTACCCGCCCCAGCGCATTAACCCTTGAAATTGCCCGAGTTGAGTGAATGACTGCGATGGATCTTGGCTGCAATGCCCATCTTCTCAGTAAGAATAAGAAAAAATAGGTTTATAAAAAAAATAATCTAAATTACTGGCATGTAAATAATTTTCTGTAAAAAATAAAAGGCACATGGAATTTAGGTAAACATATGTGTTTGCTAATGACTGTGACTGCATTTTAAATGATTTTTAAAAAAATATTAAAAAATAATAATAAAGGCCAGAACAAAAATTAATAAAAAAATATGAAAGCCATTATTTACATACAGTATTGCTAATTTTGTAGGGTTTTTAAAAATTGCATTGTGTGCACTTACCGTAACTTAGTAATATACATTTCTCTCTCAATACTCAATACTTTTTTAAAAAGATATTAAAAAAAAAGTACGCAAGCAACTTGAAAAAAAATGCAGAACGCTCATTGGTCGCTTAATTGACATGGTGTTGTTACTTCACCTTATATTTACTCTGTGTAAAAAAAGTTCTTCAAATGAAAAAAAATAATAATAAATAGCCAAAAATACTAATCAAAATGTAGCCGAAAATTTTCCTCAGGTATATAAAAAGCGACAAGCAAAATTTGGTACCAATTGGTTCAGTAGTTTTTGAGTTTATCGCAAAACAGACAACAGGCATTGACTTTTATATATAAGAAGATGAAGTAAATTTACCTATTGGGAATGAATTGTATGAATTAAAATATATTAATAAGTTTTGAAAGGGGGAGAGATATTATAAATTATTCTAAAATAAAATTACGTGAGCTAAAATGGGCTTACATAAATGGTTTCTGAAAAATGAAAAATAATATGATAGTGCAGAATGAAAAAAAAGTTTAATACTAAATATTGCTGTGCTTCTGTTGGCCAATTGGCTTGTGAACCTGGGACTTTCAGAGGTTTTGAAAGTTTGAAGGGTGGCCATGGCATAGCTTGGACCTTGCCTCAGGTTGTAAGGTCTATAGTGACATGTTTTGCTACAAGTAATCTCAATTGGATATAAATTTTGAACAAGTTGTTACAATTATTTTCTATTAGTTATTTCGGCCAAAATGTTTTGTTTAATAAATTTATAGACTTAAGGAATCAAAACACAAAGTGTTCTAACTTTCATTTTTAAATTGATGATGATTAAACATTTTTCATATTTTACTGCTAATTTATATATATGTGGTGATTTCCAAGCAGTCGTGGTAGTTGTGTTGCAAGTGGTTAGGATGCAGACAGGAGGCAGGATTCAGGAGCAAACAACTATAAGAAGTAGATTGCAGAGGAAAGAGAAGGCCCAAGGATCACCCTGGGAACAACTGTGGCTGGGATCACTTTGGTGTGGTCTCCTGATCATCAAACCTGGTCCTTTTAAACTATTTTCAGTAGGATAAATGAGTCCCCAAGGGGGTAGGGGGAGATTCAGGAGGCTCATGGAAATATTTGTTTTTAGAAAGCTGGACATATGGTCACCCACAGTGTTGTTTGACCAAGACATTTTCTCTTCCCTTTCCTCATACCCCCACACAGGCCATTTTCATTTAAATATTTCTAAATATTATGACAGATGTCCTCCCTTTCAAAGACTAATTTGTGGACAAAATTCTTTGAGGATGAGAAAATAATTGCACTATGTGCAAATTAAATTTATGTTTAGGGTAAAATGGTACAGAGTATAGGTATGTATAGGTTGTAAAATGAGTGGAAGAAGCCATTAGAAAGAGGCTGAAGAAAGAAAAATTTCTGCAGCTTTTGTCAACAAAACATGGGGCAAATACAAATTGAGACATATTACAGACTTCAGAATGAAGGAGATTGGTTAGGCAGTAAACTTATGTGCAATCTCTCTTGAGGATATAAAAATAAAATAATGAAAATGTGCGTGTGTGAAAAAAATAACTATTTGGGGTCGAATGGGAGAAGTGCACTGCCTCTTAGAGATTAAGATTCAATGTGGGCAATGAGTACCCTGAAGCGGAACTGAAAGGACTAGCAAAATAAAACAAAATGAAAAAGGTGACCTTTGGGGTTAAGTGAAATAAAGAAAAATGGACCTTTGCGGCCGATTAAAAATAATGATACTTTTGATGTCGAATGAAAAAAAAAGATTGCATTGCCTCTCGGAGCTTAAGGTTCATGTAGGGAATAGTTGCACTGAACCAATACTGAGAGCTCTAGCATACAAAAAAATAAAGCGAGTTCACTAGAGAGCAGTTTGGATGTTAAAATTGTAACATCTGATAGGTCTTATTTACATTTTTCAAACATGACTTTTGATTCAGTAGTTCATGGAATTTTCCTTTTGTCTTTTTACCTATTTTATATATTGTGCATTTAAATAGTTAACTCTAAAACATTTAGTCATTATTAAAAAAACATGAACAGCATAGAATATATACACAAAATTAATGTAGTCATAAATAATATTTACAGGAAAATTTCCTTTACTATTCTTACAACAAATTAAAAATGTATTTTAATTAGTTAGAAATCCCTAAATTTTCTACAAGTTTACGATTTATATTTCTAGCGTTCCCTACAGATCCTTAGGGCACCATGCATGCCAGGCATAGGTGGCTTGCTCTGCTCATGATGGCAAACATTGGAGGGGGGTAGTTGGACATTACTATACCACTGTTGGCTGTGTTAGCTCGCCTCTTTCCCATATAGCATTTTTTTCCAAAAATGATCAAGATTTCAATTTTTCCTAAAATTGATTTTTTATTTAATTTTTATTCAATTAATAATTTCTGATATATTAGAAACATAGATATTTATCTTAAATATTGGTGATAAATATTTGGTTATTACAGTTATTATGTTTTTAGATATAGGAAAATTTGCGATTTACTCTTATAAAAGTATTCAAAAACCTTACCCGATATTTTTTTTTATTGTGACGACACAGCGAGCTCTCGCTCTTCCACAGGCAAAAATTATAATCTAAGACTAATTTTTGCCTGTTGAAGAGCGAGAGCTCGAAAGCTCGTGGTGTTTTCATGGTAAAGAAACGTGTTGCGTGGGGGGTTTCAAAATTTTAATAGTTATTATGTACCAAATTAAACACAAGGTGATGGGACCGGGTCCAAATGAATGAATGGTGTGTGACGTTTTGGTGGCAGCATTGTCTCCATCTTCAGACAAAAGTACTGAATTTAGTACTTTTATCATTCAGTACTTTTGTCTGAAGATGATGGCAGCGCTGTGGCCGAGGCATCACACTGTTTATTTATTTGGATTTGTTCTTATTACCTTATGTTTACAATCCATAATCCAAATTGTGCCTTTTCATTATGTACCAATTTGTAAATTTTAATTATTTAAATGGAGGTTATATATGTGGTGGGAAGCCAGATAATCTACAAATATTAAACAATAAGGGCGAGTAGTTTGCCCATTTCCTCCCCTGTTGTGTTCTGCAGCTATATAACCCTCGGCAGAGCTGACTGCTATAGGGCACGTCCCCAGATGGCAGATAGGGGAACAACCTTCAGATATGAAGGCCATCTGCAAAACAAGCAGGATAACTCGGATGAATAAACAGCCGCAGACCCAAAGTAGCATTGTTAGAAGAGGAGAAAGACCTCTTTAAAAATCCTGAGTTCAACTGACCCGGTTGATAAACCTCAGCAAGAGTCCCTCTCCAGAGATACGGAGGAGCTATGTCTGCACTCATGTTTGAGTCAGCAGCAAAGGATTCCATATTAGGAAGGGCCTCAAATTACAGGTAAAGTCAGACATTCACCAAAGTGTGCCTAGATCATGGTGCCATGATCAATGAAAGCTACACCCCATTCCATGAGATCATTTTCTCAAGGTCGGTGGAAGGCTGGTTAAACCGTTTGGTTTACGACCACTACGACCCGGGTTCGATCCCCGCATTGGACACTTTTTTCTGTTTAAAAAAAAAAAAAAAAGCTCCAATGGCCCCCCCGATTCTTGCAAAAGTCCAACCCCACCAGCGAGTGCAAGTAACCAAACGGGGCTCTGGCACATTTGTTAGTGCAAAGTCGAACTGCTTTCACATGTGTAGACATGTGGTGCGCTTACAGTAAAAAAGCAGTCGCTAACTACCCACCATGATTATCATGGCCTGTACCACGTGTACTAGGGATAAGCAAAAAAAAAATTTCTCAAGGAGCATGGACTCATGGAATTCATGTATTTTTTACATAAGGGGATAAGAAACAACAACACAATAACATGTAGTTTCGTTCTGCTTTGTTTCCTGCACATCTGCCAAAGTGATAGCAGCTAGAAGTGGGGAGCCTGTGGTGAATTGCGACCAGTCGAGGTATGAAGATGCTATGGATTCACACAGGTGGGAGGATCCAGAAGCAAGAACCTGTACAAGGTCCACCAAGGGACAGCCTGCATGGAGACCGAATTGGAGTGACCTGCTGCCTGATCATGATCATCATGCAGAAAATTTTATACTCTTCCTCAAGCGGGACAGAGCAGTGACCCCTGAATTTTCAGAATTTAATGGTCTTTAAATCTAGGTTTTTTTTTTTTTTTTACAACTAATAATCAAACAAATATTTTTTCATGGAAGCAATTTACAACCATCAAAGATCTCACAAAAATAGACTTAGAGATTTCAACAAAATATTTACAAATGAAGCACTGATTTAGTGTTACATGACTGATGATGATTCACATAATAGGACACCACAGAGCATTATGTGACAACATTCCTTTATATCCCTTGGCAGAGCTGACTGCTATAGGGCGCGTCCCCAGGTGGCAGATAGGGGAACGACCTTCAGATATGAAGGCCAGCTGCGAAACAAGCAGAATAACTCTGACGAATAAGCAGTCGCGGACCAACAGCAGCATTGTTAGAAAGAGGAGTAGACCTCTTTAAAAATCCTGAGTTCAACTGACCCAGTTGATAGACCTCAGCAAGGGTCCCACTCCAGCGATACGGAGGAGCTGCGTCTGTACTCATGTTAGAGTCGACAGCAAAGGCGTCTGCTTCCATGTTAGGAACGGCCTCAAACTACAAGCAAAGTCAGACTTTCACCAAAGTGTGCCTGGATCATGGTGCCATGATCAACGAAAGCTGCACCCCTACACCCCATTCCACGAGATCATGGAATTTGTGTAATCTTTACACAAGGGGATAAGAAACAACACATTCCTTTATATAGCTCAGGCTCCACTACTTCCTCATGGTCTTCCTGTATTCTTTGGAAGTAGAGTTTGATTTTTAATATATGAACATGTGTTATCTTTAGGCATTATTAATTAGGCATATAATTCATTTCTGATAGTTTTTCTGATATTATATATGATGCAAAGTATCTTATAGGAGATTTTTGCATTTTCTTCTCTTCCTTATTGGAGTCCATATTGCTACCAAAGCTCTGTTGTATTTACAATTGTGATTCTTTTCCTTGTAGTAATTCTTCTTAGGTTCTTGAACATTTCATTTTGTAAATGCCAATTCTCTACAATTTTGAACTTTTCCAGTAGATCCTTTATGTATTAATTATATTGATCAGTGTTTTGGGGTCTTGATGCAATTTTGAATATAAATCTGTAATTTTTATGAAAGATATGTACAAAAAATATAAAAATTCAAAGTTTAAAAAATAAAAAACATAATTGAAAGTTACTTAAAAGTTGAAATGAAGTTTTCAAAATTTAGAAAGGCGAGGTAAATATTAAAATAAAGGAGATTTTATAAAGTAAAATTGAAAAATAATAAATAAAGGCTTATGATCAGTATATATTTCGAAGTCTCTTCTTTCTAGCCAGTATTAGAATTTCTTAGCAGAAAGGTATATTGCCAATAGTTCATGATCATATGTGCTTATAGGATTTTCGGGTATTGTTCAATTTTTGGAGTAAAAATTTATGATTTTCCAGCCATTCTCCCTGTATTGTTGAAGGACTATGACAACTGCCCAATTCAAAGCTGTACATAAATCTGTACATAAAGATAGTGGTAATTCTAGATTGGGATGTTGAAATTGTAACATCTGATATGTCTTGTTCACATTTTTCAAGCATAGCATTTTATTTCAATAGTTCATGGAATTTTCCTTTGGTCTTTTTACCAAGTTTACATATTGTGCATTTAAATAGTTAATTTTAAAACATTTTAGTTATTATTTTAAAAAACATAAACAACATAGAATATATACACAAAATTATTGTAGTTATAAATAATATTTACAGGAAAATTTCTTATACTATTGTTACAAAAAACAAAATGTATTTTAATTACAAGATGTCTAAGATATACATGCACCCTCCCATATAGAAGAAAGAATTAACAAAAGACAATAACGTGCATCTATATACAATAAATGACACCAAAAAGACCAAAAATTATTTTTTCAAATAAAGCAAACTCTACTGACCTTACTTCAAGGAAAAATATTGGGAGGTTTGGCTCATCAGTGAGAAATCACTGGAAGGTTTCTATGCATGACAAGCAATATTAACAAATAAAGCTTGTCAACTTAATTTATCTATATATTTTTTGGACAACAGATAATTTTTTTTGCTATATTCTCCACTTAATACTAGCCTAATTTGAGCATGTGAATATAAAAAAATCAACTAGAATTTTGTCGATTATGTTCCACTCAATTTTAAAACTAGAATATTCTATTGTAATAACGAAAATTTGTACTATAGTGTAATATAAAAATTTATATCATTTTCATTAGGTCTAGCACAAGGCAGAAATGTCTCAAACAAATACCATCTATTTACAAGGAAGACAAAGGTGGTTCCTTGGTGTTGATTTTCAGTTTACTGGGAAACATTAACAAAAAATTGTACTTTCTTTTTTTTTAATTTACATAGAGTGAATATATTTATATTTTAGCTCAACAAAAAGGTAAATTTATATTATGAATATGGCAATCTGAAGATTTTTGCCCATTCTATTATCATCTTATGCTTTGTGGTTTGCTTCTATAAAGTTTTATGAAGAGATCATGTTTATTGGGAGGTTAATATCTGAAATTTGATCATATTGAAAAAAATCACCAAGTTCAACTCAATCCAAACCAAGACTAGTCAGTTTTCTCACATCTATATCCATGTTTTTGAGGTTATTATGCAGGAATGTCATCTAGCAGATAAAAGGGATATTCCATTACTCTTTTATATATGTGCTAATCAGGTCAGAATAAAGACTTTTCCTTCCCACAGTTCTAATCTGCTTCAGCTCAAATCATTAATTGTGGTTATAGGTGCATCATAAATTATTATATTATTGACTAGTGATTGAGAAATGCTCTTTCACAAATATTGTTTCATATTAAAGCCAATATTAGCAAATTGCAATTATAAATTCAATTGCCATCTATTGATAAAATTTGTAATTAATTTTTGGTAATGTGTTTTTTTTTTATGATGAAAATTTTGAAATAAAATATCTCTACAAACCTATTACAATTCTTCATTACTTAATCTTTAATCATTTTTCATGATCATTAGATGAAGACCCTATAACATTTATTCGTATTTTTTATCTTATGGACTGGATCTGAGTCCAGTTGGAAGACATACTTTGTTCCTTCAGCCACCATGTCCATCCAAATCTTCAAAAAGGTCTCCAGGACAATGATGTAGGTGTTCTCAGGGGTTTCTCAAAGAATGGAGAGGCATGGCATCACCTTCACTACTGATAATGCCATGGATCCTAACGGAGGCAGGAAATCTCATGTTCATCATGACAGGTACCTCTGAGGGGTCTATACAGATCAAGCGATCATTCCTGGGATTTACCTTTTGTTCCATGTCAAATTTCTTTTCTTCAGAGAAGAATCTCAGCATACAACAAGAGTCATGTTTCATGTTTTTGAGGAGGTTAGCAGCCTTTCCTTTTCTGTTGTCCTTCATTTTCTCAGTCAGCAACTGATCTTTCCAAAGGGCATGGGACTTGAGACCAAGGTCCTTATGGATAATTCTGACAATTGGAATAGAGCCAAAGTCCATTTCATTAGCTTTGGCCCTCATGATATCCCCAGGGTTTCTATAAATCTTCTCATTGTCATTTTTGACAAATTCTTCGCCTCTTTCCCTGTCAGATAGACAATGCTATTTTTCTTGAAGCCATTCTTCTTTGTTACTGTTGGCCTTATAAAACTGCTTCTTGACACAATAAAGGGTAGTTTTGGGCAACTCAAGAGAGTCCACTAGCTCTTCAGGGCTCCTTCTGGCATACAGGAAACAATGATGGCCACTCAATTTTCAAATATTCAATTATTGTTCATCACTACATTGCACACAAATCTACGGTTGCATTTTACATGAATATGGCTACAGAATGAAAAATTGTATTTGTCTTAAAAACTGCCAAAGGTATTCCTAATTTACCTGATACACCTTATAGAATCTAACATGTTACCATTATTGGACAAAATAAAAACTCATATTAATTCAAAATAAATGCCAATAATTAGAGGGCAACCACCATATTTTATCAAATAAATATAGCTAAATATAATATCAAATGTTTATAAATAGCTAGCAAAACCCAATTAAGATAATAATTGAAGTTAAGACAACGATAATCTCCCTATTCACTATAGAAGGAGAAACAAAAGTTAGGGAAAGCTTCTTTATATAAGATGTACTTATATTGTCGAAAAGTTGCTTTTCACACAGAAATAATGTAATATATTTTTATCTCAATATATCATAAGTATTTAAAATGTTAATAATAATGTGTATTATAAAATTAATTATTAATTTGTTAGCATGATAAACCTGTTGAAGGACTGACAAGTCCGAAAACTTGAAAATAAAAGGCTGTACAAGAAACTTAGCTCTGGAAGCTTTATTTATTTTATAACTAGCGGATGTACACGGCTTCGCCTGGGTTTTATCTGAGTGAAAGTTTGCCTAACGAATATTATTGAAAATAATTTTCTGGAACATAGAATATTATGATAACAATGATAATAATATTCATTACATTATATATTTATATAATATACTAGCGGACGTACCCAGCTACGCCCGGGAACCCGAGTAAAGGTTTGTCTAACGAATCTCTCGATAAAGTGAACATTTTTCCGGTCCCTTTAAAAATACTCAATAAGTTGAATAAAATCAATATTAATTGGTTCCCTCGGTAATTGGAAGTTAAAGGAATAGTATCTTGCCTTGGAATTGTATCATTATTCTTGTCTCAAATAAATTGCCGTGTCATCCTGAATTTTGTCTTTCCTAATTTTCTATATTACAAAATCATCGTATCATCATGATAATATTTAGAGCAGATTGTTGAATTATCTATATATATATAAAATTGAATGTCTGTCTGTCTGTACTCTATAGATTCAAAAACCATACATCCAATCGCCTTGAAATTTTGGGATATTATTAGGTATATCCCCGGGAAAGTTTTTTGAAAAATAATTTCTTGAATATCCTTAGAGTTATTTGCAGATTTGTAGATTTAACTCACAAGCGGGGCCCCCTAGCGGGGGATAACAAGTTTTTTTATCTATAAGTTTTATTATCACGAAGTTTATTATCTTAAAGATTATTTATCAAAAGTAATATTTTCTACCTATTAATTACGCACAAGTCAAAGTTAGTTTTATCATTTATCTACAATATATATATTGGGAGAATAGATAAAATGATGATTTTGTAATGTAGAAAATTAGGAAAGACAAAATTCAGGATGACACGGCAATTTATTTGAAACAAGAATTATGATACAATTCCAAGGCATGATACTTTTCCTTTAACTTCCAATTACTGAGGGAACCAATTAATATTGATTTTATTCAACTTATCGAGTATTTTTCAAGAGACCGGGAAAAAATGTTCACTTTATCGAGAGATTCAAATTTACGAGTTTCAAATTATCAAAATATCTTTTTTTTATAAGTTTATAGAGAATTGTTTTAACAAATGTTCGTTAGACAAACCTTTTCTCGGGTAAAAACCGGGCGAAGCCGGGTACATCCGCTAGTAACAGATAAATTAGAATATTTATCTTGATTATTTTTAGGCGAAAATTTATTTCAAAAATTTTATTTGCTAGAAACCTTCCCAGTACTATACTAAATAACTTCCCAAAGTTTCATGGCGTTCCAATGAGTGGTTTGATCAGGCATAAAGGACAGACAGACACACATACATTCATTTTTATATATCTATACTAGCGGATGTACCCGGCTTCGCCCGAGGTTTTACCCGAGTAAAGGTTTGTCTAACGAACATTTGTTAAAACAATTTTCTATAAACTTATAAAAAAAAACAGACATATTTTGATAATTTGAAACTCGTAAATTTGAATCTCTCGATAAAGTTAACATTTTTTCTCGGTCCCTGTGTGCCGTGTCATCCTGAATTTTGTCTTTCCTAATTTCCTACATTACAAAATCATCGTTTTATCTAGTGAACATTTTTTCCCGGTCCCTTGAAAAATACTCGAAAAGTTGAATAAAATCAATATTAATTGGTTCCCTAGGTAATTGGAAGTTAAAGGAATAGTATCTTCGCCTTGAATTGTATAATTATTCTTGTCTCAAATAAATTGCCGTGTCATCCTGAGATAATCTTACTTTTGATAAATAATCTTTAAGATAATAAACTTAGTGATAATAAAACTTATAGATAAAAAAACTTGTTATCATCGTCACAATGGTGGCGCTGCTTGCGAGTTAAATCTACAAATCTGCAAATAACTAAGGATATTCAAGATATTCAAGGGGGTCGGTGGAAGGCTGGTTAAACCCTTTGGTTTACGACCACTATGACCCAGGTTCGATTCCCGCATTGGACACTTTTTTCTGATAAAAAAAAATGCTCCAATCACCCCCGATTCTTGCAAAAGTTCAACCCTACCAGCGAGTGCAAGTAACCAAACGGGGCTCTGGCACATTTGTAAGTGCAAAGTCGAACTGCTTTTCACATGTGTAGACATGTGGTGCGCTTACAGTAAAAGCAGTCGCTAACTACCCATCATGATTATCATGGCCTGTACCACGTGTACTTAGGGATAAGTTAAAAAAAAAGATATTCAAGAAATTATTTTTCAAAAACCTTCCCGGGGATATACCTAATAATATCCCAAATTTTCACGGCGATTGGATGTATGGTTTTTGAATCTATAGAGTACACACAGACAGACAGACAGACATTCAATTTTATATATATAAATAAATAGTAGATATATAAAAATGAATATATGTGTGTGTGTGTGTCCTTTATGCCTGACCAAACCACTCATTGGAACGCCATGAAACTTTGGGAAGTTATTTAGTATAGTACTGGGAAAGTTTCTAGCAAATAAAATTTTTGAAATAACTTTTCGCCTAAAAATAATCAAGATAAATATTCTAATTTATCAGTTATAATTCAACAATCTGCTCTAAATATTATCATGTGATGATATGATGATTTTGTAATTTAGAAAATTAGGAAAGACAAAATTCAGGATGACATGGCAATTTATTTGAGACAAGAATAATGATACAATTCCAAGGCAAGATACTATTCCTTTAACTTCCAATTACCGAGAGAACCAATTAATATTGATTTTATTCAACTTATCGAGTATTTTTCAAGGGACCGGGAAAAAATGTTCACTTTATCGAGAGATTCGTTAGACAAACCTTTACTCGGGTAAAACCCAGGCGAAGCCGAGTACATCCATATAAGAATAATGATACAATTCCAAGGCAAGATACTATTCCTTTAACTTTAAATTACCGAGGGAACCAATTAATATTGATTTTATTCAACTTATCGAGTATTTTTCAAGGGACCGGGAAAAAATGTTCACTTTATCGAGAGATTCGTTAGACAAACCTTTACTCGGGTAAAACTTGGGCGAAGCCGGGTACATCCGCTAGTATATAGATAAAATATATTTTTCAAGCAAACATATCCACTCTCTCTACTGAAAAGATTTCTAAAAAATATATATACAGTAGAACTCCTCAAATTCGGAAAGCTTGGGGCGCAAGGTATTCCGAATTTGAGGATTTTCCGAATTTGAGAGAGTTAGATTTGTGAATATTTATGTGGCATAAATAGGCATTTAGATGACTGAGACAAAGATTTTGAAGCATATGAACAATTTTAGGTTGAATATTATATGTACATTACATAATTTTAATTACGATTTTTAATCAAATGTTCCTTGACTTTTATGAGTTTTGAGCATGAAACCGATGAAAAATAGTAAAATATTTTATTATGTATGTAATGCAATTGATGGCCAAGTAAGTTATGGCTTGGCCAAGAAGTTGCTGATTGTTGTCTGTTTCTTTGGCTTGTTTAACAAAGCTTCTTCTTCTCTCATAAGCATAGTTCGAAGACTATTGATGGTGTTGTAGCTTGCAAGCATTTCTGGTTCAGTGCGCTTTTCCAAATATTTTAATGCAACATCCAAACTTTTCAACGCTTCGCATCTGGGAACATCCGGCTCCAAACTGTCTTCAGAAGTTTCGGTAGAATCAACAAACTTTGTAAGTTTAAGCTCAGACTTTTTTATATCATAAACAGTTGTCTTAGAAATTTTATACTTTTGCATTATCGTTGTATAGCTTAATCCTTTTTTAATGTCACTAAGAACATCTAACTTTTCACCAAGCTTAAGAATTCGGTACTTGCCTCGTTTTTGCCGCACCTCTTTGGATGCCATTTTGTTGAAGAACAAACTTGTAAATGCAAAAAATTGAGAGTTGAATAAAAGAATTTGAAACTTACAATGTCTGAAAATGTTTGATAATTTGAACTTTAGGTGAATCAACTTTGCAATATAAAATGCGTGAATGGCTTATGACGTAATAATGCTGCCTTCTTATTGGACAATATCCTAAACTAAGCACAATGGTCAAATGAAACTGTTGATTTATTTATGCTTTTAAAAAAGGGGATAAACCCCTAATTAGCGATTATAAATAATCGGTAAAAGTAAATTAATTAAACACTTAAATTAAAAATAAATTACTAATAAAAATCAAATTAAATAAAATAAAAGCAAAGCAAAAGTAAAAGTAAATAAAATAAAATAAAATAAAATAATTTTGAAATATCAACAAAATAAAAGCATGTGAAAATTGATTTTTTGTATGTAAAAAAAAAACATTACAATACTTTCCGAATTTGGGAGTTTCCGAATTTCAGAATTTCCGAATTTGAGGAGTTCTACTGTATATATAAATATCTAGAGATATACTACATGATCTTAGCCAAAAGGCTGAGAAAAAATATTAAATAAATAGAGATGACCTGGCTTCGTGTGTCTTCTGCTCGAGTGAATGTTTCGCTGCTAGAATTTTGTTCTTGCCTACTAAAAATTATTATCTGGATTCGCCCGTGGTCTGCTTTAGTGAATATACCCCTAAAGAATTTTTTAAAATGCAAATCAAACATTATACAGCAATATTGTCATTATCATTTCTGACTAAAAAAATATTATTTCTCAGTACATGGCTAATTATAATTTTTCTTGGTTGAAGCGCGACAAAAAACTTTCCAGATTTAACTCTGTCCTGTTCAAATTTCAGCGAGATTAATTACATATTGAGGGTGTGCATAGCCGACCAACATATATATATATATATGTTCCCGGCTTCGATCGGTTTTTACCCGAGTAAAAGTTTGCCTAACGAACATTTGTTGAAACAATTCTAGCAAACATTCAATCCCTACTAATTCCACACTTGTCTATACTCTCTTACACACTCTCTACACACTTGTCTATAATTTGAAAATTTCCCGGTCTCTAAAAATACTCAATAAATTGAATAAAATCAATATTAATTGGTTCACTCGGTAATTTGAATTTGAAGGAATAGTATCTTGCCACAAACGAACATTTGTAAATGACTGTATTTAGAGAATGTACCTGGCTTCGTCCGGTTTTTATCCGAGTAAAGGTTTGACTAACGAAAGTTTGGTAAAACCATTCTAGAAAACATTCAATCCACCTATATATAGATTTATAAACGTATATAAATATTGTTATATGCATTTAAATATATTTCTGAAACATCATTTTTTTAAAACCTTTATTGAATTTAAAATAAGATATTGTCACGTTTGTGAATTTATAATTAATTATTTCTTTTTTTTCTCAATGAATTAATTATGTATATTAATTTAAAAATTCATTTTTGTTATCATCATCACATACAATGAATTTTTTATATAAACAAACGATAATAAACAACAACAACAATTGGCTCAAAAATCATTCATTCTGTGTGTGGTTAGCAGCTTCGTAAATAATGATATTTCCACAACAACAACAATGTTATTTGCATCTTCATTATTATAAAACAATGACAAATTAAATTAACAATGCGTCAAAATATATTTTAATATTACAACTTTTTAAGATTTAACACAAAAACTTTACAATATTTTATTTAAATAACTCCAAGGATATTCAAGATATTCAAGAAATTATTTTTCAAAAACCTTCCCGGGGATATACCTAATAATATCCCAAAATTTCACGGCGATTGGATGTATGGTTTTTGTATCTATAGAGTACAAACATACAGACAGACATTCAATTATATATATACTAGCGGACGTACCCGGCTTCGCCCGGGTTTTACCCGAGTAAAAGTTTGTCTAACGAATCTCTCGATAAAGTGAACATTTTTTTCCCGGTCCCTTGAAAAATACTCGATAAGTTGAATAAAATCAATATTAATTGGTTCCCTTGGTAATTGGAAGTTAAAGGAATAGTATCTTGCCTTTGAATTGTATCATTATTCTTGTCTCAAATAAATTGCCGTGTCATCCTGAATTTTGTCTTTCCTAATTTTCTACATTACAAAATCATCGTATCATCATGATAATATTTAGAGCAGATTGTTGAATTATAACAGATAAATTAGAATATTTATCTTGATTATTTCTAGGCGAAAAGTTATTTCAAAAATTTTATTTGCTAGAAACCTTCCCAGTACTATACTAAATAACTTCCCAAAGTTTCATGGCGATCCAATGAGTGGTTTGGTCAGGCATAAAGGACAAACAAACAAACAAACAGACACACACACATACATTCATTTATATATATATATATATATATATATAGATAAGATGATTGTACAAGCTTTCAGGCAAGACGCCCTTCTACAGGTACTCGCCACAGAAGTTTGAAGTCGCTAAAGCGATCACTGCACCAAGAATGGGATAGATTGATGCCAGGGGACCTGCAGCCCATAGCCAGAAATTTTAAGCCACATTTGGACCTGTGTATCGCGGCCAAGGGAGTCCACTCTGAAAGTGGCTGAATAAATTGTTAGTTAATATCCATATTATTGTTATGCATTAATTTGTTCAATTTTTTAAAAACAAAATTATGACTAAAAATGTTTAACTCCATTATTTTGGGACACTCTGTAATTGAGCAAATTAATTTTTTTTATTGAATTATTAATTGAAAGGAAATATCATAATTATCTTAAAGAAATTTTCCTATTTTGCTTTATAATTATTGTCAATTATTGTAAGAAATAGGGGTCTAAATAAATTTAACAATACAATTGGGTTAATAAATTTGGCAAATTATATTTGTACTTCCAGTGTGAGTGATAAAAGTAAAATTAGAAGAATATAAATCCTAAATTCAAGTTTGAAAAATTCTTGCAAATATTCAATATAAACAAAATTTCAGCTGATTATATTAGCATTCTAATTACTATTAGAATTTGAGAACAAATTAAAGTATACTACTGAAAATATAAGCTATCTTTAATATTTTTTTTTTACATCAATAAATTATAGAACCCCAAATGGCCCATCCTCTCTCACACTCTAACTGTTAGTTTCACCTCCAACAACTAAGAGAGAAAATATCTTTATTTACGGGCTACTAACCAAAAGTTATGATTTTTGAGCCCAAAATCGATGTCAGGTGGCAAGGGACCCTAGGATGTGGAAGCAGGAGATGTCTCGCAGGGGTGGTGGAAACGTTGGGCAAGCAGGGGAATAGCGCCAGGGTGCAGTGAGGCGGGTGCGTTGAATAGGCCAGGAATCCAGGAGAAGTGGCAGATGGAAATGGAGGCAGAAGGTCCTTGAAGCCTAGAACTTGAGGGCCCTAGACTTCAGGATGGGGCAGCTTGAGGCTCTCGCCTCGTGCTTGTCAGGAAGGCCCTGGGAGCAGCAGTTGGCACATTTGGAGGTGCGCTGGTCAGCAATGGATGGGCAGGTTCGGCCTTCATGGCCGTCTTCACCGCAGTGGAAGCACTTAGGAGCTCTGGTGCATTGGGCAGAGTTGTGGCCGAAGCCACAACAGCGGAAGCAGACGCGGGCGCGGATGGACTCCTCGAAGTTGAGGATTACTCCATCCACCACGATCCTCCCGCGAACGCCCAGGGCTCTAAAGGTCTTGAGGTCCACCTCGATGAAGGCGGTGCAGGTCCCGTTTCTGGGTGCAGAACGGTGCGCCACGCGCACCACCTTGTCCCCAGGAAGTTTTCTAACAGCAGCGGTTTCCAGGAAGGTCTCCTCAATTGTGGAGTTGGATGTCTCCTCATCCACTTTGAAGAGGCAGATCCGTGGCAGGATCTCCTTCTGCTGCCGGACCTTCATTCCATTCAACTTGCTGGCCAGGGAGGTTGTAACCTCAGGGATGGTGTCAGGATTGCTGGAATGGAGGACCAGCTTCCCCTTGGTGCGCAGGGAGGCCCAAACGCCTTGGGGGAGAGTGTGAGCAGCGCGGACTGTTTTCAGCATCTCCCTTGGGTCAGCCTGTGGGTCATCTGAGATGACCACTGTGTGGGCCGCCGATTTTTCTCCATGAAGGATCACTTGGGCGGCCGCAGGCTTGGAGACGTGGGAAGGCACAGGTTTTGAAGGACCATTTAGGTTTGTCCTCTTTGCAGGCGGGTTGGGAGCTTCAGACTGCTTCCTTTTGGTTGGAGCAGGAGCAGGCAGGGTGGAGGCAGGCTTCTTGGCAGGGAGAGCAGCAGGAGCAGGAGTGGCGGGCTTGATTGGGTCAGTCTGGAGCTGGTTTCATTGCAGGAAGGAGCAGGGCAGGTTTGAGTGCCGCGGCAAGCAGTCTTGGGCTTGTTGGCCTCCTCAATTTCGTCCAACTCTGCGAAGGACTCGAGGGTGTCAGTGAGGTTCTCTACATTGGTAGCGAGGGCCTTGATCATTTCAGTCCGCGAGGCGATGTAGCGGATCAGGTCCTCATGCAGGGATTTCAGGGCAGGATGGCCAATGGAGCTCAGGATGCTGCAGTTGCGTGAGATCACCATCTCATCTTCCCTCTCCAGGTCGGCGACGTTCACGATGCGGGTTGTAGGCTTGTAGGCCTTCTTTTTCTTCTTGGCAGGATTCATGTCAAGAGCGATGACAAATGCAGCGGGGTTACCTTTTGAACTCAAGAGAGAGACCGGCCAACGGGGGAAAATCGAGAGAGAAAGAGGATCCAACAACTAACTGCCTAAATTAAAATATATATATTTATCACCCCAATATATTTGGTCAAAATAAAAATATTTTCAAAAATAATTTAACTGAAAAAGAATAAAAACATTTTATTAGGTAAATGAATCATACCAATTTTAATCTAAATACGTTTTAAAAATAATTTCTAACAATTTTACTAAAGAACATATCCATTATTGAACCATTATAGTTGTAAAATTATTTTGGAATAACTTACAAATGATTTTTATTATTAATGATTATAATATTATTATTAAATATTAAGATATTTATCCCAGTAATTAATTTTTATAATAATTAATCAAATATTCTTTCAAGGAATATCTCTAGGGACACTAACCCCATATATAATTTGCATGGGTAAATTTGTATATAATCAAAATGTAAATCTATCTAAAATATATCAGTGATAAATATTCATAAAGCAATTTATTAAAATAGTGTAAAACTATATTTATTAACATTGTTAAAGATCATCATTAGTGTCAGTTTCAAAATGTGTGTGAAAACAAGTTTTAATATAAAAAAAAGTTTTAAATTAAAATCTAAATCTTAAAATTCTCTTATGTAGACTGTTAATGATATCTAGCACCCACATAAATTGGTTGGCCAGATTTTAAGAATGCTGAAACTTCAAACAACAAGAGGAAGAAAGTGTTCTTAAAGAGTGTAATAAAAATTTGTAAGTGTAAACTTTATAATTATTTTTAAAATTTGCTTGATATAAATCAGGATAACTAAAAACAAATTAGAAATTTAATTTAAAAAATTACAAATATAAATATAAAAATTGAAAACATACAAACTGATATTTATAACGTATGAGTGTGAAGATAATGCCTTTTGGCCAGAAAAAAATGCAATATGGTTCTTTCAAGTAAAAGCTCAATTTGAAAATACAGGTATCACATCAGAGTACCAAATATAACTACCTAATTCCCCAACTGGAATCAGGATGCATCAAGTTCATATGGGATATTGTGAGCAAAATACAGGAGAAAATAATAAATATTCAATGGCAATAGAAAGACTACTAAATTTTAATTTGAAGAAACTGATTCAAAAAATATTAATTATTGCTTACAGGAATAGAATTAGGACATTACAAGCCTACTCAATTACTTTAAAAATGAAGTTCTTATCTAAAGACTATTTCTCTTAGAAAGTCTTCAAAATATTTTTGCTAGATAAAATGCCAAATTCAATTAAAAACACCCTAAAAGTATTCAGAGGAAAAAATAGATAAATTAGCTGAAATGGCTGGCAAAATTTTAGATATTAATTACGATTCTGAGATAAATGCAGGGAAAAAAGAACCATCAACCTCCGAGGAAATTCTGAAAAGAATATCCAGTTTAGAAATTCTAATGGTTAACTTGAATGCCCAAAGAGTTGCTCAAATAGGAAGATCCTTTGATTTAAATAAACCCAGAAACAGTTACAGGTTAAGGGTTTATGGACTAAAAAAAGGCTTGTGTTTTTTCCATTAAAAATTTGGAACAAACTGTCATCCTGAAAATGCAAACCTCTTTGCCAATTGAAAAAAAAATACAAATAGAAAATACTTTTACTACTACTTTAAATTGAGCCAAAGGTGTTTTCCATCAATATGCAGACCCACATATAAATGGACGCCATTATCCTCAGAAAATAAAAAAACCTGCTATGGAATTAGTGACTGGTTTCATCATAGTTGCAAGCATCGACTATTTGTTAAGGAAAGAAAAACGGTTCTGAAGTTCCTGATTGAAATGGTTCTGATTTCAGCCTTATTCTAGGATCAGAAAATGATTTTCCAAGTGATGAACTCCCATTATAAGCTGCAAATGGTTCCAAAATCCCAACATTTGCCACTAAAGTGATCAAGATGGACATGGGCCTTAAGCGAATTTTCCAGTGGCAATTCATTATTGCCAAAGTAAACAAAGGCATTATTGGAGCTGCTCTTGATCATCCCAAGCTAATACTTGACTTCACAGAAATACTATTTGAACAACTACCCTTACAATAGAAAACAAAGTAGAAGATTCTGAAACTAAACCTAAAGATGAGGAAATGGCAGATTCTGAAACAAAAGCTAATAAGGTAAAAGTAGAGAATTTCAATATGAAATCCTCTATTCTGAAGTCCAAGCTAAAGCAAGTAAAGTAGAGGATTCTATGGTGATTGCCAAAACCAGAAAATTTAAGATTTTTAAGTTGAAGAGATCAAAATTAAACCAAAATAATACTCTGAAATTCAAGCCCTTTCTATTACCATCTGGTAAAAAAATGTGGTGTGACCTGTCTACTGAAAACATTAGACCATTCATACTCAAACCTACCTATGTACTGAAAAAGGAGGATTATATTGTGACGGTGTTTTGATCCACCACCAATTTTGAACAGTCCTTTCAACCGCCACCACCTCGGCCGGCCGGATACGTCAAGTTGGCGCATGCGCGGCGGCGGTGGCGTGGTAAGCACGGGAGAGGATACAATTTTTTGACGCCTCCACCAGCCAACGGCCATTTCATCCTCACATTTCATCAAACCTTCTAAAACTCTTCTTAACTAGATATTAATTTGTAACAATAATATTAACTAAAAATAACATTGATATTTATTTTTATATTATATCTGTAGTAAAAAAATTAAAATACCTTGAAATGAATAATTGAATCATTTCTTCAAAACCAGACGAACCTCCACAATATAACCACTACATCTGCAAATGTAGAGACCCCAAGAATTACCCAATTTGTAGTGGATAAACCATCTTCCACCAGCAGTCATACTAAACCAGTCAAGATCAGGAAGAATAATTAGATCCTCTGTTTGTTTTGGAGATATTGTGCTGAACATGCTCTTCATTTTTGTCTCTCAAATTTGTTATTTGGGAAAGAATAATGTAAGGACACTAATCATATGTATAATTTGCCTGGGTATAATTGTATATAGTCAAAATGTAAATCTATTTAAAAATCACATGAAGTGATTTAAATCTCTTCGACATTAATTAAACAATTGAAAAAAGTTTTCCTGAAATGAGTTTCTTTTTATTTCAAATACCATCCCAAGCTTTCGGGCATCTCTGCCCTTCCACAGGAGAACAAACAATGAATAAAACACCACCTGATGCGAAACTATTATAAATCTATATACACATATATATATATTTGTTTTGAAAATAGAGCAATCCTTAAATAAATACTTAATTAAAAAGGCATATATTGGATTAAAAATAATTTATTTTACCAATATTTCAATTGGCTGAACGCCAATCTTTATCAAGGTGTTATAACATATTTAATGTGTGTCAACAACGCGTTTGTGGATGACTTTTCTTGATTTATCAAGAAATTGGGTTGGCCAAATATCACGGAGCAAGCTAAATAAACGTTTAGTTTATTTTTGCTCCACTAGATGACGCTCGGCCATCTAAAAAGCACATGTGCTCATGGTCAGGAAATGCCTTCTTTATTTTTAATATTAACACCTCACCCACTTATATTTTATTTTTTTCTATTGTTTTTTCATGTGTTAAGCGTATTTACGCAAATTTGACCTTGAATACCCATTTCTTTATTTCTCAAGAAACCTCTGGGACCAAAAATCTTTTTGGTCGCAGTGGTTACAGCCTACTCCACGCTGACGAGCGCCAACAGCGCGAAACGCGTTCGTGGATGGCTTTTCTTGATTTATCAAGAAATTGGGTTGGCCAAAAATAACGGAGCAAGCTAAATAAACATTTTGTTTATTTTTGCTCCACTAGATGGCGCTCTGCCATCTAAAAAGCACATGTGCTCGTGGTCAGGAAATGCCTTCTTTTTTAAAAAATATATTTGTGTATATAGATTTACTAGACGAATGGCCCGGGCAACGCCCGGGTTTTACCCGAGTGTGTATATATTTTAAAAACGTTTTAATTCAAATACTATTCGTTACAATTATAAATTGGCGCCATGGATGTCACTCTTGTGAAACGTCCCGTTCCAAACTGTGTGTTTTTAAAATGTTTTAAAAAAAAACTATTCGTTACAATTATAAATTGGCGCCGTGGATGTCTCTCTTGTGAAACGTCCCGCCCCAAACTGTGTGTGTCTTGAAAATATAAAAATAAAAATGTGAATTTTCATAAAGATTTCATCATGTCGATTTTTTTTTTTTTTGCATTTCACCTACTAAATCGATAGAGATAATTACATTTGCAACATGAACTTAGGTATATTGACTAAATAGAAAACTGCATAGTAATAAAGATCATTTTTTAAAGGCACCATATCGTTTTTTTTTTCAATAAAATCGAAACAAAAATGAACGATAAATAACGATAATTGCCTTAAAAAGAAATTGCCTTAAAAAAAAAAGAAACATTCGCGGTGATTTTGTCTTGCATTCGTTTATACAATTATTATATACGAATGACCCGGGCAACGCCCGGGTTTTACCCGATTAAATGCTTTTATTCAAATACTATTCGTTACAATTATAAATTGGCGCCGTGGATGTCATTCTTGTATAATATATTAATGAGTTTTAAAAATTGTAAAAAAAAAAAAAAAATGCATCGGCCGGGAATCGAACCCGGGCCGCCCGCGTGGCAGGCGAGCATTCTACCACTGAACCACCGATGGTTATGAAAAATCCCATCCGTGAGCTTCAGACAGACAAACAAACAGACAGAATAAGGCAAATATATAAGTAGATAATAGTTTAGCATCAGGCGGCGTTTTATTCATTCTTTATGTTCTCCTATGAAAGAGCAGAGATGCCTGAAAGCTTGAGATGGTATTTGAAATAAAAGGAAACTTATATTCTGAAACATTTTTTAACTGCTTAAAAATGTTATAAATATCATTTAAAGCAGATTTTATTAAAATGGTATAAAATATATTTAGCGCAACATTGTTGAAGATCATCATTAGTTTTAGTTTAAATATTTGTGTGCGAAAAAAAAAAATTAAAAAATATATATTGTAAATTGAAAACCTATTTTCCATTTTTTTTATTTGAACTGTTAATGAAATCTTACACCAATAAATTAATTAATATATCTATATATATATAATTCAGCATGTATATATTTATTTTTCTATTTATTTAGTTGCTCCTTATATCGGGATGAAATTTTAACAGGGTAAATTTAAGTGTGTCTTGAAAGAGTCCGTCACATTTTCAACCAAGGAATATTCAAATTAGCCAAGTACTGGATTAATTTACTTATTTTTAAACCAGAAAATGATTATGATAATATTACCATAATAATTTTGAAGGGCTGAGACAAAATTCTTTCAGCGGAACATTCGAGAAGAACATGGGCAAAGCAAGTTCATTTTTATTAAAGGAAAGTTCAAAGGTCACTTTAACTATTTCCATTAAAACACACACACACTACTAATAAAAAGAATAAATTTAACTAGTTATAGAGGTATAGAATATGCACATCAAAATATTGGCAATATAAAAATATTAAATAATATATATAAAATTAGACCAATAACCAATTTAAACATATTGTTGCGTTGTTGGTTGACAAAGAATAACTTCCGTGGGTACAAAGGATCTTTAGGACTTTATTTAAGCCTAATCAATAAAATAATTACAGAAGAGTGCAAAAAAATAAAACAACAATAAAGAAAACAGCAGTTACAAACTCACCAACTGCAGCACAGTGAGGGAAGGCAGGAGCAGAACAGGAGACAGAAGTTCGTAGAACCTTCTAGAATCTTCCAGGAAGTACACCGGCGTCGGCGGTAAGCAGCAGTCCGACCTCTTGAAACAGCAGCGTTTGCTTGGAGTCCACCACGTAGCTTCGTTCTTCTACCTTCTTTTATCTTTCTTCTCCCTCTTTCTTATCTTTCTTCTCTGGCATGAGTTTCTCATCCCTATATATCCCGGAGTAGATCTTTCCAGAACGGTCACGGTTGGTCAGCCAATCAGAAAGCCGCCAGCACTGAGAGTTGCCCAATAGCTGTAGATTGGCCAATCAGTTGTCTTCCGCTTTTTCTACATGATTCTTAAACGCTCTAGAACATTCTATCTCCATCTGGAATGTGCTTTTATTTCTACGTAACACTGTCCCCTCCTTAGGACTGATCGTCCTGAACAGTCCATTGTACTGGAACAGTACTCCTGAAGGGTGCCAACCGGTTGTAGTGCACCACTTTGGGTTTAGACGTCGTCGTCTTCTGAATCCGAAAGATGACATCATTAAGGCACTTGATGATCTTGTAGGGTCCTTTCCACTGGTACTGAAGTTTAGGAGAAAGTCCTTTCTTCCGTTGAGGATTATGGAGCCAAACCATTTTTTCACCCTCTTTGAAAGTCTTGTTGGAAGTCTTGACGTTATACCTGTCTTTCATTTTCTCACTGGAAAAGTGAGGATTTTCTCCTGCCCACTGGTGAATGGCCGGCATCCTTTCAAATGGGGTACCTACATTGTAGATCTTCAACTTTCCTCTGGATCTTGTTGTCGGTCCCTTTCTCACTGAATATTGTGTACAGTTTCTGCACCATTTTCAACATCATTTCGACTTCCTGGCCAACAAAATATTTCTCTAACTTTGGCCAATGTTTTTCTGATGCCGAAAGTGGGACTGCTATGCATCTCCTGGAGAGCCAAAGGTACAAGAGATCTGGGTAACACCAACTTCCAGGATTCATGCTTGCCATCCCCGCTCTCCCATTTCCTGTATAAGACTCCATCTCGCAGGGTCAAAGAATTCCAGAGGGGCCAGAGACTTTTGGTTTTAGTACTGTATGGGGCCACATCTTCCCAGGATGGTCTTTCATCTGATTCCTTCCAATTTATCATTGGCAGAAGATCTCGGGCTTCACGTTGAGCTTTTCTTAAAGCTTGTCCAGTCCAATGTTGCTCTTCTATTTCATCGCTTTCTTGCACTGTAACTTGTCTTACGCAAAATCTCTCTTCAGCACGAGCACAATGTCCACTTTGTGGAACACACGGCCTTCTTGATAAGGCATCAGCATTATCGTTCCGTCTCCCATGGTTCCTTCTAGGGGCTGTGGTGGTTTCAGAATTTTCCGGACAGTTTCTTCTCATGTGGCCATATTGTCCACAACTCCAGCAGTCGGTGTAACTGCGTTGTTTTACTTTTCTGGGGCAAGTTAGAGAAATGTGATCATGGGCTCCACAAGTCCAGCAGCGACCCCTTTTTCTTTCAGGCTTATCCTTAGAGTTATCTGGACAGTTTTTACTTATGTGGCCATTTTTCCACATTTCCAGCAACCTGTATCACTGCGCTGTTTTACTTTTCGGGGGCAAGTTGGAGACATGTGATCATGGGCTCGACAGGTCCAGAAGCGACCCTTTTCTCTTTCTGTATTATCCAATTTAACTTGTCTAGCCACGCGATAATTTTCTATTGTGGCTTGTTGGGCAGCTTCATACTTAATGGCTTGGACTAGGGTTTCTTGTAGAGTAGTCGCACTTGAAAGTCTGACAAACTTTTGGGTTTCAGGGTCTCCGATGGCATCAATAAACTGATGTTGGGCCATAAAATCTTGTATTTCCGGAGGGCATGTTGGATAGGCTAATCTTGCTAGGCGTCGGATGTCATTGGCCAAATCCTGCAAACTTTCTTTCTTATAGTCTATTCTTGAACTTCACCACATGAAGTCGTTGGTAATGTTCTTCTCCATATCGGGACTCCAAAGCATCAATCAGGGCGTTGAAGTCTAGGCGAAGTTGTTCCGGAATCGTCTGGAGAACTTCCACTGCAGGTACACGAAGTGCAGCAGCCAAAAAGCTTGCCTTATCTCTAACGTTCCATCCGTTAGCTTGGGCAACCACATCGAACTGGGTTTTGAAGGAGGTCCATGATGATTGTCCATCAAAGGTAGGAACTTTGACAAGAGGCCTACCCGAATTGTTATTTTCTTGCTGGAAAACTGGAGTTCTTGGATGGCCCGTTTCCACAGCAGCAAGTCTCTCTTTTAAGAAAGCCACTTCTTCTTTAATTTCTTATTTTACAGAGGAAATGTCTTCTTTTACAGCTGAGATTTCATCTTCTAAGCATTTGAACTTAAGCCCCAAGCTTTCTTTTAGCTCTTGATGTTGAGCTTGGTTTTGTGCTTGAATAGCTTCCCGAGTTTCTTTATTTTGAGCTTGAATAGCTTCACGAGTTTCTTGATTTTGAGCTTGCAAAGCCTGGTTTTGAGCTTGCATAGCTTGGATCGCTTTCAATATTTCTTCCATTTTTTGGGTAAGTACCATAAATTATTTTGGCTTCACCTAAAGATCCCACTTCTGACACCAAATTGTTGCGTTGTTGGTTGACAAAGAATAACTTCCGCGGGTACAAAGGATCTTTAGGACTTTATTTAAGCCTAATCAATAAAATAATTACAGAAGAGTGCAAAAAATAAAACAACAATAAAGAAAACAGCAGTTACAAACTCACCAACTTCAGCACAGTGAGGGAAAGCAGGAGACAGAAGTTCGTAGAACCTTCTAGAATCTTCAGGAAGTACACCGGCGTCGGCGGTAAGCAGCAGTCCGACCTCTTGAGACAGCAACGTTTGCTTGGAGTCCACCACGTAGCTTCGTTCTTCTACCTTCTTTTATCTTTCTTCTCCCTCTTTCTTATCTGGCATGAGTTTCTGCTGACGGCCGCGGCGGTTGGCTCGGTAACACTGGAGCTGACGTCACTTCCTGTTGATGTAACCTGCGGCGTCGCCACATACTGACTTTTTCTCTTTCTTTATGTTTACCATTTAATCTATATATTACCTTTACCTTGTAGTTAATTAAACAATATTAACGTTGAGCGCTGTGAGTAATCAATTGGAATACAACAAATATTATGAGACTGAAGAAGCGCAAGGCCTAAAACGTGAGACTGAAGAAGCGCAAGGCCTAAAACGTGAGACTGAAGAAGCGCAAGGCCTAAAACGTGAGTAACCAAATTTCCTTTGATTACTTGGAACATCCTTTTTTCTACTTACCAAATATTTTGTAAAATGGCAAACACGACGATTACAAAATTAAATGGCGCTAATTACTCCAGCTGGAGCTTCCAGATGAAACTCGTTCTAATCGAAAACGACTTGTGGAGTTTGATCAATCCAGGAGAGGCTAAGCCTGACCCTAGTGACCTTGTTGCAACGAAACTATTTTGTCGCGGGAGGGTAAGGCGTTTGCAAAAATTTGCCTCGGGATTAATGATGAACAACAATTGCATGTTCAACATTTGAATACTCCGAAAGAGGTCTGGGAGGAACTGGAAAAATTATACGCACCAAAGGATAGTAGATATCGAGCCGTACAACTAAGAAGGCAGTTATATGGCGAAAGGTTGACTCAGCACAGCAATATGGAAGGGTATATGGGGAAGATAAACTACATTGTAAACGAACTGGCCCAAATTGGCGACAAAATTGATGATGGCGATTTGGCTATGGTTCTTTTGGGTGGATTACCAGAGGATTGGGACACCGTTGTCTCAACCATATGTAACTTGCCTGATTCAGACTTAACGACCGCCACAGTTAAAAGACGGCTGTTGGCAGAAGCAGAAAGGCGTTCGTCAAATCTACCAAAAGATGTGGGTGCCATGGTCGTTAATGCCTCTTCGAAGCCCATTGAAACAGAAAAACAATTTAAAGTAAAGGTTGTTTGTTTCAAATGTGGAGGTAAAGGCCATTATGCAAGGGAATGCAGGAAGAAAGGAAAGAATGAACAAAGACCAAAGAGGTTTGACCAAAACAAAGGCGTAAATATGTCGGCAATGTGCAACACTTTGTTTGGAGCTACCGCCGAGACCTGGATCAAAGATTCTGGAGCGACGCACCATATGACTCCCAAGAGAGATTGTCTGAAAGAGTGCACAAGCAATATGAGTTCCATCACTATTGCGAATGGCTCTTCTATAGAAGTATGTGGTATCGGTACTGTCAGTGCCAATATTGTTGGACACAAGGGAGATGCCAGCAATATGGTTGCCCAGAACACCTTGTATGTTCCAGATATGCGTCACAGTGTTCTGTCTGTGCTCCAAATGATAGAAAACGATAGAAAAGTTGTCTTCAACAGGAGTGGTTGCCACATTATGGACATGAAAGGTAAACTCTTGATAGAGGGAAAAAAGTTGGGTAGACTTTACTACGTCCAGACTACTCCATACTCTCCGATAGATCAGAATGATCATGTTTCTCTTGCATCTGAATGCAAGGAAGAGCTTACAATGGAACTTTGGCACAAAAGGCTGATGCATGTAAATGCATATACGATAGCAAAGATGGCCAAGAACCAAAGCGTAAGCTGACTTAATTGCAGCCCGGCAAAGCCAGAAAAGTGCGAAGACTGCTTGATCAGCAAGTCTTACCGTCTGCCATTCCTTCAACACTCACACAAGGAGGAAAAAGAAATCATGCCGTTGGACTTGGTGCATGCGGACTTGATGGGTCCACTCGACGTATTGAGCTGGGGAGGAGCCAAGTACGTCTTAACCATCATTGATGAATCTACGAGATATACAAGTGTATTTTTCCTGAAAAACAAAGGCGAAACCCTGGGAAAAGTCAAAGAGTGGATTCAAGAATCTGAGAAACAAACCAGCCGGAAACTAAAACGAATACGTACGGATAATGGCTTGGAATTTTGTTCCAAAGAATGGGACACTTTCTGCACGAGCGTCGGAATAGTTCGTGAACACACTATGACGTATACACCTCAACAGAATGGCGTGGCAGAAATAATGAATAGGACACTCCTAGATCTTGTCAGGAGCACTATATCTGGAAGTGGTCTGCCAAAGGCTTCCTGGGCGGAGCTGACTTACACCGCAGCCTATGTCAGAAACAGAGTTCTCAACAATCACAATGGTGAAAGCACGCCATATGAACTGTGGACAGGGAACAAGCCTAGTCTTAAACACATAAGAGCTATTGGCTGTCAAGTATTTGTCCATATTCCAAGACAAATCCGTAAATCCAAACTCGAAAGGAGAGCTGTCAAAGGTAACCTTGTTGGATATGCACTCAGAGGACGTGGCACAGAGTGTGGATTCCTGAGATGAAGAAAGTGGTGGAATCTCGGGACTGTGTCTTCAAAGAGAGTGATGTATCGAGGAACGACAGCAACCGGGAGGTGCTTCCATCAGTTGAACACTACAGCTATGGGACTCAACGGGAGATTGAAGAGAATCCAGTGTCTTTATTAGATCAAGAAGACGTGATACCTACAGAAGAGGACAGCCATAATGAAGATACTGTGAAGCCTTCTCCTACTCGATCTCATCCAATGATCCTAAGGAACCAGAGAAATGCTCAGAACTCAATTGAACTCCTCAGTACTGAAGTAAATAAGGGAGATCCTACTTCGTATAAAGAAGCTATCCAAGGCCCTGAAGCTGAGCATTGGCTTGAAGCAAGTGGAAGAAACCTAGCGGACATTTTGACCAAGCCACTGGGGAGAAACCTACACGAACTTCATCGTTCGAGACTCTTAAGCGGCGAAGTGATCCATGAATAGGAGGTCACTTCGAGGGAGGAGATTGCTGACGGCCGCGGTGGTTGGCTCGGTAACACTGGAGCTGACGTCACTTCCTGTTGATGTAACCTGCGGCGTCGCCACATACTGACTTGTTCTCTTTCTCCATGTTTACCATTTAATCTATATATTACCTTTACAAATATAAAGTTAAGTGCCAGGAGAAAATGTTTTTTATTAATCGAATACACGAGCTTTCGGGCAGTCACGCCCTTCAACTAGACCAGTTGAAGGGCGTGACTGCCCGAAAGCTCGTGTATTCGATTAATATAAAACATTTTCTCCTGGCACTTAACTTTATATTTATAATATCCCAAGGAGAAAGTTTCTACGATTAAAAAAATATTACCTTTACCTTGTAGTTAATTAAACAATATTAACGTTGAGCGCTGTGAGTAATCAATTGGAATACAACAGTTTCTCATCCCTATGTATCCCGGAGTAGATCTTTCCAGAACGGTCACGGTTGGTCAGCCAATCAGAAAGCCGCCATCACCGAGCGTTGCGCAATAGCTGTAGATTGGCCAATCAGTTATCTTCCGCTTTTTCTACATGATTCTTAAACGCTCTATAACATTCTATCTCCATCTGAAATGTGCTTTTATTTATACGTAACAATATTGTTGTGTGGGAACCTGGAAGTCACAGGGCCGTACTAAGGGATGTAAATTTTTATTGAAGCCAGGGTTGGGGCTGGTCCGGGGATGCATCTTGTCTGTAGCTTCTTGGCACTCGGGTCGGTCGGTGCGGGTCGGGCCGTCTTCATTTTCCGTTCATCCAAAAAAAGAAAAAAAGAAAATAGAGCTTAAGTCCGAGCTAAAAAAAAGTAAAGAAAGCAAGCAAGAAAGTTGGTCCGTGGTCAAAGTGCAATTTCTCGCCAAACTCTGTTGTTCGATGACTCTCAGAGAGAGTTTAAAATTAATTAAAATTTACAAAAAAAAAATTATTATAATTTTAAAAAATTTCAAAATCGTGAGCCTTGCTAGTTAAGATAGCGGGCGTGTTTTAGTCACGCCCACGTGTCCGGCGTTCAGGGTCGCGCCGTGGTTACACAACACCTCCCCCCCCTTAAGGGCTGTCCCGGTCCTCTGGGATACCACCGTCTCTCGAAACAAACTCCTTTAGGGGAGACACGTGTGCCAACGTATTTTTTTGGCGTGTATTAACATTGCGTTCGCTATTGGCGAGTTGGAGCTTATACGTCGTTTCCTTCATTCGATTCGTTATTACGTACGGTCCTATGTATTTCGGCAGGAATTTCTCCGTTTTCCCTGGCTTCCTGCGAGACGACTCCAGTAGTACCAGATCGCCCACTTCAAACTTCCGGAAGTGGTCACGGTTCGCAATGTCATGCTGACATTTTGTCATCATTGTCCGGTCTCTGTAGTTTTCATCGGCAATATTTTTTAGTCTCTCGTTTTCCAAGATGCGGTTGGTCACGTATTCGTCGTATTTCCGTGTCGTTCATTAGGCAGATTTTTTGTTTACGTTGTCTAAGGTCGGGTTCGATTTTTTTTATGTATTCGTGTGAATCGCTTACGTCATTTTCTTGTTTGATATCGTCACAGTACGTCCTCGATAGCTCTACCGATTCGTCCTCAAATCCGATCTTGCACCCGTAGTCTGCCAGGACGTCTATTCCGAGATTAATTTTGTCCGTTCCGCCTGGTATTATTATAAATTCGCCTACCATGTAGAATCCGTCTATTTTTATTTCTAGGACCGTAACTGCCGTCGCTACTATAGGTTCTACTACGCCCCGTATTCTCGTAATTTTAGGTCTTCTTGGGCAGTTAAGGATGTTTGCTAACCTTTCGTCCATGCAACACGAGCTCGCTCCGGAATCGAATATTATTCTCGCCTTATCTAGTTCGTTGAACCGTGTCGTCATGGTAAAGTTTTTCATTTTTGTCCAACGAATTCTTTCTGTGACGCTGCCGTTTTCTCTGTTGACGGTTTTTATCGTGTGGTATTTTGTGTGTTGTCTTTTGTTTGCCTTGCGATTCCCCTCTTACTATAAATTCGATTTCGTTAGTGTCTCCGCTGTCGGCGACCCCCTCAACCGTACGTGCATTACTTTTGTTGTTGTAGAAGGCGTTGTCATCGTACCCTAAGCCAATACGAAAATTGTTCTTACCGTATTTTGTCCTGGGGCAGTTGTTGTGTATGTGCCCCGGCTGGTTGCACGTAAAACATGTTGGGATCCCGTCGAGCGTCGTGTACCGGCGTGCCTTCTCTGCCGGGGGTCTCCGTCCGTGGTTGAGGTCTTGCGTCGTATCCTTGCTCTCGTGGTCTGTATTCCCTCCGGTTCTGCCTCGGTGTCGCCACGGTTTCCCACTTGTCTTCAACGTCGTTTAGTTCCTTCTCTGCAGCTGCTTCGAGGAAGCTTGCTGCCTTGAAGTAGTCGTCCACCGACGGGTCCAGCGCCTCCGCGTCTTTCTTGCCTAATGACGCCGCTAGTATAAGGCAGTCTCGTGGGGCTAGTGCCATTAGGAGGTCGGTCTTGGAGGCGAACGGGGAGAATCTACCCGCTGTTGCGTGGGCTGCAACCAGGTCCGTCAAGTATCTCCAGATTCCTCTCGTGAGTAGAGGCCTTCTTTTTCTTCTTAGTTCTTCGCCTATTTTTCTCGCCTGGCTGTCCTTTTTTTTTGGGGGGGGGGGGGGGGGGGGGGGGGGGGGGGGGGGGGGGGGGGGGTAGAGGGTCTCCAGAGCTTCCGTTATTACTTCCAAGTCTTCAGTAGGTTCGAAGCGACACTTGATGAATTCCTTGGCTCGTTGTGGTAGGTATCTCATCAGTGTCTTCGACCATTCTTTTTTTGGTAAGTTCGATGTCCTTAGCCATATTTTTATGTCTTCCACGAAATCTTCCAGGTCTCCCTCCTCGGGATTGAATTTCTGCAGCTCCATTATGTGGTTGTAGACGTTTTCGCTCGGACAGGCTGGGTCGCCGCTCATCTCCACCACGTGTTGTGTGGGAACCTGGAAGTCACAGGGCCGTACTAAGGGATGTAACTTTTTATTAATCAGGGTTGGGGCTGGTCCGGGGATGCATCTTGTCTGTAGCTTCTTGGCACTCGGGTCGGTCCTCTGTAGGGTCGGTCGGTGCGGGTCGGGCCGTCTTCATTTTCCGTTCATCCAAAAAAAGAAAATGGAGCTTAAGTCCTAAAAAAAAAAAAGTAAAGAGAGCAAGCAAGAAAGTTGGTCCGTGGTCAAAGTGCAATTTCTCGCCGAACTCTGTTGTTCGATGACTCACAGAAATAGTTTAAAATTAATTAAAATTTACAAAAAAATAAATAATTAAAATTAAAAAAAAAAATTCAAAATCGTGAGCCTTGCTAGTTAAGATAGCGGGCGTGTGTTAGTCGCGCCCACGTGTCCGGCGTTCAGGGTCGCGCCGTGGTTACACAACAATATTTTAGGATATAAAAATGGTTAAATTGTAAGGAATTTGACCCCAGAAATAGAAAATATTCAGGTATCTAAAAATGATTTTTATTTTGGGATCAGGAAATGTGATATTAATATTACTGCATTATGTATGATTGGTAATATTACAATCTTATGATGTTACTAGAACATTGGTCTGTTCTAGGATCGGGTCTAGAAGGACAACCAGTTCTAAGCCTTTATAAAGTTTTACCTTAATAAAGATAAAAAAAAAATTAAAAACGTATCTCCTGATCGAGCAACTAAAAGTTGCTAATGACCTGCGTCAGCCAAGGGCGGACTTTATTCCATGAGATCCACACAGGATCTAATGGAATCTCACAATCCGCCAAAGAGGTATTTAGCTGGCAAAGTGGCTGGGCCAAACCTAGATTGAGATTAAGAAAAATGCATCCACTTATCGTGCTACTAAAAGTTGCTGTCTGTCGGAATCAACAAATTGTTGATTTATAATTATTCCACAATTGGCCAAATAGCCTTTCTTGAATAATCAAGCAAAGCTGCACACATTCCGTTCCAATTAACCCTTTATCAAAGTGGTCCAAGGTGTACCTCAACAATCAAGAAAATTAGTCTTTGGGGCATCCTGATAAATCATGAACGGGTATTTAGGTTGGAAGTTCATGAGATGAGAAACTAGTGAAAATAGTGTAAAATGATTATTGGAATTAATAGAAAATTTCTGACAATATCTACGATACCATCAAAAGACTAGCTATAGTCAAAGAATACGGGGACAGCGCCACCGCCCTATGGCTTTTAAGGAGTAGAAGTTTGATCTCTATAGAATGAAGGTTCCTCAGATGGATGACCGGCTCGACCCTGTAGCTGCCGTGGTGTTGATTTTGCTTAGACTTTTTAAAGATTCTAATTTCAAGATTAATCACACAAATATTTTCTTTATTGTCAATTGATTTATATATAAAACTCCTGGACAAAAAATATCACACCACTTATCTCCAGAAACCTGTGGTGTTGTTTAATTATCTTTATTGATTTTTTTTGACAAGAGAGAGAATAAAAATATTAAAGAACTTATAACATACTGACAAAAGAGAAATTTAGGAGCATAGTAGGGACCGTCCTGAGGGTCCTAGTCAGGGCCCGTCCTAAGGGGCAAAGTAGGGACCGTCCTTAGGAACATAGTGGGGACCATAAGGAGCCTAGTCAAATACCATCCTTAGGGGCATAGTAAGGACCGTCCTGAGGGGAATAGTAGGGACCGTCTCAGGAGGCCTAGTCAGGGAACGTCCTGAGGGGCATAGTAGGGACTGTCTTGAGAAGCCTAGTCAGGGACCATCCTGAGGGGCATAATAGGGACCGTCCTGAGCGGCCTAGTCAGGTACCGTTCGTCAGGGCATAGTAGGGACCGTCCTGAGTGGCATAGTAGGAACCATCCTGAGGGGCCTATTCAGGAATCATCCTTAGGGGCATAGTAGGGACCGTCATGAGGGGCTTATTCAGGAACTTCCTGAGGGGCATAGTGAGGACCGTCCTGAGGGGCAAAGTAGGGACCGTCCTTAGGAACATAGTGGGAACCATAAGGAGCCTAGTCAAATACCATCCTTAGGGGCATAGTAAGGACCGTCCTGAGGGGAATAGTAGGGACCGTCTCAGGAGGCCTAGTCAGGGAACGTCCTGAGGGGCATAGTAGGGATTGTCTTGAGAAGCCTAGTCAGGGACCATCCTGAGGGGCATAATAGGGACCGTCCTGAGCGGCCTAGTCAGGTACCGTTCGTCAGGGCATAGTAGGAACCATCCTGAGGGGCTTATTCAGGAACTTCCTGAGGGGCATAGTGAGGACCGTCCTGAGGGGCCTAATCAGTGACCCTCCTGAGGGGCATTGTGGAGACCGTCTAAAGGGGCCTATTTGGGACCATCTTGAGGGGCATAGTAGGATCCGTCCTGAAGGGCCTAGTCAGGGACCGTCCTGAGGGGCATAGTCGGGATCGTCCTGATGGGCCAAACCAGGGACCGTACTCAGGGGCAGATTAGGGAACGTCCTGTGGGGAATGGTAGAGACCGCCCTGAGGTGTCTAGTCAGCGGCCATCCTTAAGCGCATATTAGGGACCATCCTGAGAGACATAGTAGGGAATGTCCTGAGGGGCCTAGTCGGGGACCGTCCTGAGGGGCATAGTAGGGACCGTCCTGAGGGGCCTAGTTAGGGACCATCCTTAAGGGAGACTAGGTACTGTCCTGAGTGGCATAGTAGGGACTGTCCTGAGGGGCCTAGTCAGGGACCATCCTGAGGGGTAGATTCAGGGACCGTCCAGTGGAGTATAGTAGGGACTGTCCTGAGGGGCCGACTCAGGGACCGTCCAGTTGGGTATAGTAGGGACCGTCCAAAGGGGCATAGTCAGGAACATCCTGAGGGGCCTAGTATCTTGTTATAAAATAATACTATTTTTGCCATTATACGTTTTTTTAGACTTGATTTCTTCTCAGTAAATTGTATGACAAAGCTTGTTCTTTAGTGATAGACATTTGACAACCTGGATGGACTTCAGCTGAACAGTCCTGGACTGTCAGATTTTCTCTTAATTGCTTGTTTATATATAGCTTATCTAGATGAAAACTTTAGGCGGCATGGTCCCCAACCTAATAAGCCAGTTGTACGACACCCAATTGTAGGCCCTCATTCCAGTCAAGCAGAGCGTCAAAACTACGGAAAACACCTGGTTACCTTGTATCGTGTAACCATATTTTTCAAGATTCCTTCATTGTGCAACCTGACTTATAAATCCCCCCATTTATCAAACAGTGCATCTATACCTCATCATTCCTTCTTGCGAGGCGAAGAATGATGGGTATTGGGCATGGGCTAAATTCCCCCATTATCTTCTTACCTAAAAATTGAGAAAGAAAACCATCAATCATTAATTCTAAATTCAAGTTACCCCTAGCATGTAGGCTAACTGAATTCTCTAAGAATATTCCTCGTATGTATAAGGCTTCATCCGGTTAGATCTCAAATTCACCTTAAAATTGAAGAAATCAATATTATACTCCCTGAGGAGAGAAACTAACAATTTGGAGCGACTATTTCCTATCAATTGAGTGTTGTATAGTCCTGCGAGGCTCCGATCCTAACAGATAAAAAAATAAAATAAATCGATCCTAAAAATTCCCTTACACTATTCTAATGTACCTTTGGTCTAACAATATAATAATATTATTGTTGTAATGGTTAAGTGTTATCTGAACAAGACTCGCTCCGGCTTACAAGTTGAACTGAATGTTTATTTAATCTAGTAATCTCCTTTTATACAAGATAGAGATAAAAAGGAAATAGTTTACATAAGTTTTTTTTTAAAACAATTGACAAATGACATGATTTTGCATAGTGTCAATAATAGATAATGAATATAATACGTAACATATGTTATTTAACATATCACAACATGTTTCCCCTCTGCTACAACAATACAACAATTAAAGAATGTCACGAATTTGGACAACCATCAATAATCAGATCAGGCAAATCGGAAGGCCGTTGACATGCCTCCCCTCTGCTTAAAAACAAAATATTTGTGGTTTTCTTAATTCTCTTTCGAACCTTGAAAACCGGGCCTTCCGGATGGTTCTGGTGAAATCCCAGCGGATGCAGTCGCGTTTTTCCTCTGGTTAATATTGGTCTCTTCACTTGACCGCTGTATCGGGGCTGTGGATGACTCTCCCATCGTTGGACTGTCGTAATGCAGATGTTGAGCTTCTGGGGAGCCGGGAATTGGTTCTAAAGATAACTGCCTTTTTTCGTTGACTCCATCTTTCGGCCTAATACATTGTTGATTTCTTATTAACTTATTTCCCGATGGTGTTACGACTTCAAAGCTCTGAGGAGAATTAGCCTGCGCTGAAATTTTCACCGGTGTCCTTGTCTTTTTTGGGTGCATTTGACACCATGCATCCTCTCCTACATTTACCTTGGGATAGCTTTTACTGTTTCTGTCATAATGTTCTTTCATTGAGCTCTGTCTTTTTCTTTTGGCATTCTCTATACTTCTCCAATTAGTTTGATAAGGTCTATATAGCGGTGTAATTCTGGAGATTTGACATCGAAGGCTCCTCGATAAACATAGCTGTGCGGGTGAAGGTAGGTCATTTTTTGGTGTATTCCTATATGTTAGAATAGCCAAATATGGGTCGGACCCTTCATGTCTACACTTAATTAATTTTTTATTGTTTGAATGTTTCTTTCGGCCAGACCATTAGATCTATGAAGGTGTGGATTTGAAAATAGCTGTTTTATACCCCATTTTATACAGAAGTCAGTCATAATTTCTGAGCGAAACGGTGGTCCATTGTCGGACATCATGGCTTCCGGAATCCCGAATCGTGCAAATGTTTCTCGAATTTATTTTTTACATTAATCGCCGTAGGTGGGTTTAATGCAAATACCTCCGGGTAGCCACTATATCTGTCGGTGTCGGTGGAAGGCTGGGTAAACCGTTTGGTTTTCGACCACTAGGACCCGGGTTCGATTCCCGCATTGGGCACTTTTTTCTGTTAAAAAAAAAAAAAAATGCTCCAATGGCCCCCGATTCTTGCAAAAGTCCAACCCCACCAGCG
The DNA here is from genome assembly GCA_030710605.1 of Cordylochernes scorpioides. Taxonomy (NCBI): domain Eukaryota; kingdom Metazoa; phylum Arthropoda; class Arachnida; order Pseudoscorpiones; family Chernetidae; genus Cordylochernes; species Cordylochernes scorpioides. The sequence continues at coordinate 49,223,444 of CP092886.1, forward strand.
AGTGCAAGTAACCAAACAGGGCTCTGGCATTTGTAAGTGCAAAGTCGAACTGCTTTTCACATGTGTAGATAAAAAAACAAAACAAACAAAAGCCTTTATTTAGGGCATTCCGCCCCATACAGGATTCGCCGTATTTACACGTCAACAAGAGGAGAGGGAAGAGGAAACATTTACAACAAAAATAAGGTTTGTTACCTATTTACAGATGGATCATCCTCCAGTATCCTTTGCCCTGCATTCTTTCTCATGCGCCCAGCTTCTGTACAGAACTTAAAGTATTTATCAATCCGTAATTTATCATTCAGATCTGAAGAGAGAAGTTGACATATGCTATGGTATCTAAATTGACCAGAGGTAGGGCTTGGGAAAGTTTCAGTACGTTTTTCTGTTAAGAGAGGGCATTGGAAGAAATAGTGAACCAAATTATCATCCATGAGATCCTTACAAAGTAAACAGTTCCGGCCATTTTCTTTCCAGAAGTCTTTTCTTTCTTCCCTGAAAAATTGCCATAAAACTCTATGTTGTGCAACTAGTCTTTTGTTGGGAAGCGAGATATTTAATCGTAGGTACTCCTCTGTCATGAATGATTCACTCAAAAATTTGTAGTGAGCAAAGTGGGTTGAATCAGTGATTTTCATCTGATCGTTTTGAATTAGTTGGTCTGTGGTAGTTCTAATTATGCCTGGCAATTCTTTCTGTATGGCTAAGTAGTCTTCGCAGCCCTTCAGAAATTTTTATTAAATTTTGAGTAAAGCTGTTTTCTATTTCCTTTTTCGCGGTGACTTTCCAGAGATAATTTAAGCAAGCATGTGGTAATCTGCTCGTCTCCATTTTAAAATCCTGACCCAAAACTTTAATGTGAGTTTTACAGCATTAAGTTCAGTTGATATTCTTCCACATTCCCCTCTGAGGACATATCCTGGTGTGAAGTTTGGTAAGTCTAAGAGACGACGAAGAAATGTATCTTGGGTATTATTGACTGTCTTCAGCTGGTTGATTGCCCACATTGGTGCCGCATATAGTAAAGTAGGAAGAACAATAGTGTCAAGAAGTTTCATCACTGAGGTAAAGGACTTCATTCGCGCCTTTGTAAGGATTCTCCAAAGTGCATTAATTGCATTCAGTGCTTTGTTTCTAAAGTATTGGGAAGCATATTGGGTCGAGATTTTTGTAGTCAGAGGGTAACCCAGATATGTATACTTAGCTACTATTGTCAGGGGTTGCTGACCCCAAAACCATGTCTCGGAACGAGCTGTTCTTCCACCGTTTCTAAACACCATTATTTTAGATTTATTTTGGTTTAACGTTAGGCAGTTCTCTTCTAAGTACTTTTTAAGTAAGTTAATCTTCAATTGCAAATTTATTTTCGATTCTCCTAAGATCACTATGTCGTCTGCATACAGTAAAAGGTGTATAGTTCCATAATTCTCAAGATTTATGCCTGGCAATTCTGATTCATCGAACAGGTGTACAAGATCGTTTAGGAAGAGAATGAATAAATAAGGTGACAACGGCTCCCCCTGCAATACTCCCGCTTGTATTTTGATAGCCTCCGTGAAGGAACCCCGCCATCTGACTGTTGCCGTCATTTGGGTATAATAGTTCTTAATTAGTTTAATAAATCGGCAACTCAGACCATTTAATGCTAATTTTTTCCAAAGTAGATGGTGCGGCACGGTATCAAAGGCCTTCCTTAGGTCAATGAAGAAGGCATATAACTTTCCCCTTCTACGGCTAAGGGTCATTTGAATTAATGATACGAGCGTGAAAATGTGGTCCTGACAAGAGTAGCCTTTTCTAAAACCAGCCTGATTTTCTGCCAAAATTGACTTTCTCTCCATCCAATCATTCAATCTTGTCTTCAAGATAGATGTAAATAATTTCGATAGGTTAGAAATCAGGGATATTCCTCTGTAATTTGACGGGTTGTCCGGATCTCCATTTTTAAATATTGGGTGGATTATCGTTTTTGTCCATTGTTGAGGAACTTGGGATGTCCCTAAGATTTTATTAAATAAGTTCCTGAGATAAATTGTATGTTCTTCTAACAAATATTTAATCGCTTCGTTAGGAATTTCATCAAGTCCTGTAGCCTTATTTTTACCCAATTTGGAAATTTCCTTGATGACCTCAGTTAGAGATATTTCACAATCTAATTCGGGGTCAATGTCCAATATCTCAAGTGGTAACTGTACAACCTTTGTTAAATTTGAACCAAGTAACTCCCGGTAGAAGACTTGCCAGTCTGCAGTAGAAATTTCACCTTGTAGGTTATTCCTATATTTAAGTGAATTAATAGTCTTCCAAAATTGGGAAGGATCTTTTACATTACTGAGGATAACTTGAATTTTGTCAGTATATTCCCTTTTTTTGAGCTTTAGGATAGCTGAATATTTCTTCTTACTCGACAAGTATGCAATTTTATCGGCCGAGATATTATGTTTTACGTATAATTTTAGATTTTGTTTCATTTCCTTTTTAGCCAAATAACAGTCTTTGTCGAACCATGGCTTAGATTTTATATTTTTTGTTTTTGTCTCCATCCGCGTCCCCGAGCGTAACATTGCTGTTTGAATTAAACCAGTAAAATCCTCAGCCTGAGTATCAATTGTGGAGTCCGCTGGATGTTCGGGAGTTAATTCTTTTAAAGTTTCTATATATGTTGGGATTTTATCTACTGACCAGGAAAATTTAATTTTGGCCTTAGGCTCCATGTAACAATTTTCAGTTTTATTATTAGGGCCGATAAACTTTAAAATTATTGGTAAGTGATCCGAATATGGCATACAACCAATTTCAAAATCTGCTATGTGTTCAAGCACCGCAGGTGAGACAATCGCCAGATCTAACACAGAAGAGCCTCTTCCGGAGATGAATGTAAATTTACCACTTTTATCATTAATGGATCTACCATTTATTATAGTTAAGTGATTTTTATCAAGAAAGTCAATAAATATTTCCGCTTTGGCAGATTTTGTTAGGTCACAGGAATTTCGGGTGGTTGAAAAAAGGTTTGAAGTATCTATCAAATTATGGTAACCCCCCAGATTGCCAATACGGACATTCAGGTCGCCGACCAGTATTATTTCAAACCCGTTATATATCTTATTTTCCATCAAATGAAATAGTCGTCCAAGTTTTGTAGCATGCGTATCGTTTGGGGGTAGATATACGAATATTACGCAGATCGCTGGTGAGTCATTGTCTAAACTTGGATTGAGTGTGACTGCAATCCAAAAGGTTTCGATTTCAACATTGTCAATTTGGGGCTGTAGTTGTTTATTTATGCCGAGAATTATACCTCCGGAGCGTCTCCCTTTATCTGATGACTTTACAGCAGGTGATTGGTACATTCCGAAGTTCGCCAGGTTCAAGTCGATATTGAAGTGGCACCAAGTTTCTGTAAGCGCGAACATCTCAAATTGTTTCAAATATTCGAACAGTGGAAAGAGAGAATTTATCCTAAAAAAGCCGTTTATATTCCAATACATGAATCGTTCGTTTTTAGCTATGTCAACCATTGGTTTTATTTTTTTGATCTTAATTTTATTATGTTTCAGATTTGTGCCCTTAAGTTGACTTTCTTTATTAGTATGAGTCTTGCTATGTGAAGTATGAGGAGTTTCTGTGAGTTGAGATTTGTTTCTAGATTGTACATCTTCATTTGTATGTATTTTATTACCTGAGTATTTACATCTATTTACAGAGATCCGCGGGTGTGCCTCTAGCTATATTAGTTCTCCTTTGGCATTCATCACCTGTCCCTCCACTACCATGTAGTTGATGCCGTTTAGGAGAAGTTTATTATCCCTCAACTTCGATCCTATACCCTTCTTGTAAAGTTTCTTTCTCTTTTCTATCAAGATTTTTCTCTGCTCTCTAATCTGGGGGCTGTAATCCCTGCTCATAAAAATATTGAGCATTCGAAATTTGAATGAGTTCTTCAGGAGACTTATTCTGGACTCGTGATCAGGAACCTCGATCAGAATAGGCGCCTTTGGTCCCCTGCCCAGGCGATGACATTCGGCAATTACCACATCATCGGTAATCTGCATATCTTCCGCCATTAACTTCTTGACCTTTTGTAGCAGCAGTTCCCGACTGTCAGTCTCTGCTGATTCAATGCCATATATTATTAAGTTGTTTTCTCGGGCTCGTCTCTCCAAAGCCTCCGCGCGTTCTTCCAGATTCCTTATTTTTAGGGTATTGTGAGAAATTAACCTCGTGTTAGTCGCCAGTGCATCTGTGCACGAGGCCATAGATGTTTCAATTCCCGTCATTCTTCGCTCCCAAACCTCCATCTTCTGCTCAATATTAAGCAACCTTGCATCCATTTTCTCTCCCAATCTGTTCACTTCAGCCGAAAGGTTAATTATCAGTAGCTTTAAATCGTCCATTGGTGCCTGGTCTGGAGTTGAGTGAGGTATATTTGTCAATGTGGCCTGGTCTGGAGTTGAGTGATGTATATTTTTCAATGTGGCCTGTCTTTTCGGCCCTGGATTTAGTTCTACACATCCAATTATCAATAAGGCCGTGATCACTTTTAGCCAGTAAGCCATCGAACAGTGCTTCAAGGTTACACCATCTCTATCCCTGTAATATTTCATCTTATTGAGTTTAGTCTTAAAATCGGCAAATTTTACCGTAAGCTCTATTGGCCTTGTTATGCAAATCACCATGTATAAAACAATCATCAAATATGCAATTTTTGCAATTAATCTCATTTTGTTTCACCGTTAACTTTATTTTACTTTTCAATAAATATATATAGTATTATTTAGAAGATCGAATTTGAGAAATCAAAAAGCAAGAAGAAAATATTTTTAGGTCAATATATAATAACTAAGATATAAACAATTTTCAAAACAAATATTTACCGGAGCTAAGGCAACACGCAGCCGGTCGGATCAGCCTCCTAGCGGCGAATCTTCACATGTGTAGATATGTGGTGCGCTTACAGTAAAAGCAGTCGCTAACTACCCACCATGATTATCATGGCCTGTACCACGTGTACTAGGGATAAGCAAAAAGAATAAAAAAAAAAAAAAAAAACTATATCTGTCGACCACTAACAAATGGGGCTTTTTCTGAATATAAAATATGTCCAATGATACTGTCTGCCATGGATAATCTGGAACTGGGAAAGGTTTTAACGGCTGCCGTATTTTCGATTTCTGATATTTTTGAAAATTTTCACAATTTTTTACTTTTTCAGCAATGTCGATGGACATTCCCGGCCAAAACAAAGATTCTCGCGCCAAACCCTGAATTGCAGATATTCCTTGGTGCGATTGGTGCAACAAATTGAGCATATTATTCCTTTGTGTCACCGGAATCACTATGGCCGATCCTATACATAATAGATCATTCCATAAATATAAACGGTGTCTGAAATCGAAAAATGCTTTGGCATCTTCATCGACGTCTTTTTTGTATATTGGCCACCCCTCAATCACATAATCGATTACTTTAACTAAAGCAGGATCCTCTCGGGTATCTTTCTGCAGCGTTACCAGTTTTTCGTCCGATATATTAACACATACCATCTTGACCATTCTTTTGTCCTCAAGAAAAGGCGTTGGTAGTTCGTCCATGGGGTGAGTATCCCTGGATAGGGTATCAGCTACAATCAAGTATTTTCCTGGTTTGTACTGCAATTTGAAGTCAAATGCTATAAGCTTCATTACTAATCTTTGTAGACGCGGAGATATATCACTCAGCGGTTTTTTGACTAGAGGCAATAAAGGCTGGTGATCCGTCTGGACAACGAAAGTGTGTCCTGATAATAGATATTCAAACTTTTTGCATCCATAATAAACACACAGTAACTCCTTCTCAATCTGAGAGTACTGTTTCTGCGAGTCGCTAAATGACGCGGATGCGAATGCTAGAGGTCGATCTTCCTATAGCAGAGCAGCTCCCATTGCATCTTTGCTGGCGTCACATTGCAAGATCAACATCTTGCTTTTGTCGAAATGTGCCAATGAAGGAGCAATCCTAACGCATTCCTTAATATGATCGAATTCCCCATCCTGTTTAGACCCCCAATGCCAGACAACATTCTTTCTTAATATTCCTCTTATATTGAATGTGGACGCAGCTAAATTCGGAATGAATTTTCCTAAGTAATTATAAAGACCCATGATTCTTTGAAGTGACTTTTTATCCTCTGGTTTTTAAAGGTAATCAATTTATCAATCTTATTTGGCTCTGGATCAATTCCATTTTGTGAAATCACATGGCCCAAGAAACGAACCTTCGTTAGACATATTTGAGCCTTTGTTAAATCAAATATGATATATATTTTTTTGTTTTTTTCTAGAATTCCCTTTAATTTTTTATTGTATTCTTGAATGGTATCCGCATATATCAGCAAATCGTCTACATATGTAATATTTTGAAAGCTATCCCTAAAGATATTCGTCATTTTCTCAACAAAAATTTGTGCAGATATTTTCAAACCAAATGGCAATCGATTATATCTGAATTTACCAAATGGCGTGGTCATCACCAACAGATCTCTGCATTCCTTTGCAACCGGAATATGCCAATAGGCTGATTTCACGTCTAACACGGTATAATACTTAGATTTGGGTATCTCGTGCAATAGTTCAGCTGGAGCCGGAGTCTGGAAGTGTCTTCCCACAAGGGCCTCATTTAATTTACGAGGATCCAGGCATATTCTGATTTGACCAGATTTTTTTTTACAACGACCATAGGATGAGACCACTGTTTCATGGTATATTTTTGTAACGCGATTCCTTGCTTCACCATTTTTTCCAAATCAGACCGAGGCTTGTTGGAATGCGCCTGGGAGGGGCTTGCACAGGCGAATATTCAGGCTTTGTGTAAATCTTACATTCCGAGTTGATTAATCCTACTCCTTGAAACACTTCGTGGTATTTTTCGAGGATTTTTTTGAGTTTCAACATTCTACATCGGCTACGATAAATTCAAACATTCCTTTCTTTTCACCATATTGGCATAGCACATTGCATTTGCCGACGATAGGCAATTCTGTATTTCCATATGCGAACGCCTTTAATGACGTGGGTCTGATTTCTGGTCTTGATGACCATTGGTTTATTACTTTATGAGGAAGCACATTGATCTGTGCGCCAGTGTCCAAATGTACCGTGGTCTTCTTGCCATTAATGATTATCACCGCGGACCACTTGTCCGACCCAACAGTCTTTACAACAACTTCATTTAGATTTATCTCGTCACAGGATTCTTCAGCTTTACTTTCCGCTAAGAGATTTCTGATACGTTTTGTTCGGCAAACTACTGCGAAATGATTGTTTTTCCGCATGCATTACATTTCTTCCCATATGCTGGACACTTTCCATACTTGTGTCGTTGTCCACACCACTTACATGGTTATATTATTCTTTCTTTTCTCGGGTTTATGACCCTTGGTCCTGCTTTTGCATTTTCTATTCGAATTCTATCTTTCACCCAATTACGTTTTTCAATTTTTTTTCAATCATTGTTTGCTCATTCAACGATGCTACTTGTGAGCATGTTGACTCGGAGATCATAGCTATCGAAATTACCCTCGGTAATGTCAACTGTGGATCTTCTAACAACTTTCTTTTCATTTCCCGGTCAAGTATTCCAATTATAAGACGATCCCTTATGCGAGATTCTGTTAAATTCTCGAATTCACATTCTTGTGCCAGATGCTTTAATTTTGTGACAAATTCCCTGATCCCCTACCTTTCTTTTTGTACACAGGTAAAAATGCATTTCTCCTTTGAATCGTATTTTTGAAAGGCTTAAAATGGTTCGTTAACATATCAAGCATTTCCTTTAAACTTGGGTAAGTATCATTTTCACTTATGTGAAATGTCTTGTATATCATCACTATTTTCTCACCAGCAATATGCTTCAAAATTGCTCACTGACGCACCAGCGGCATGCTTTCTAAATTTACCGCTATTGCAAAAAATTCAAACGAATCTCTCCAGGTCTCCCATTTTTTCTCGTTGCTGTATGGGACAAATTCTGCCGGCGGCTTGATTCCTCTCTCTCTCTCTCTCTTCCATTTTACTCACTGTTGAATTAATCTATTTTAATTCGATACTTTTCTTGTCATAATCCGGAATTATTTGTCGGCTGCGCCATGTTGTAATGGTTAAGTGTTATCTGAACAAGACTCGCTCCGGCTTACAAGTTTAACTGAATGTTTATTTAATCTAGTAATCTCCTTTTATACAAGATAGAGATAAAAAGGAAATAGTTTACATAAGTTTTTTTTTTAAAACAATTGACAAATGGCATGATTTTGCATAGTGTCAATAATAGATAATGAATATAATACGTAACATATATTATTTAACATATCACAACAATTATAATCTTCTCACATTCATTAGTCCAATTCTTTCATACCCCCTCCCCCCCTATCATTTACAGAATGCATACAAGCTAAAGTTAAAAGCTGCTACAAAAGCCAAAGCATGCTAATCATTAACAGATATTAACCATATTTTATTAAAAAAAAAACCTTTCAGGACACTCGAGAAATAAAGCTAATGAAATAAAACTTGGGAACTAAGGCCTTAATAAATTAACTTATGCCTCATACAACATCTTAATTAACCAATTATATTCAAGAAATGGCCAATAGTGCCCTCATCAGTAAACTAACCTGACATTTAAAAAAACGTGAAATTCATAGTCATAAATTATCTTTGCCCCAACACTAGTTGTCATGGCAAAGATGGTTCGATAAGACATTCACTTGTGATTAGAGCAGAACTGAATCGCCAAAAAGCAACTCTTAAAGCTTTCTGCTAACCCTTCTGATCTGCTGATATCTCACCAACTCTCCGGGGACTACTTCCTGTTGGTCTACTTGCTGCTGTCATCCTCGTATCTGATGTTGACGGGGCTGTACACAGATTCTAACATTGAATGAATTATAGGGTTTCTGGTACCCCACCACCCTATATTGAAACTGGTCTATGTTCAGCTAAATTAATTCTATCGTCAACCTGTTGCTATGCACGGTCATCTCTCTGTCCCTTGGCTGAGATATTTCTATCTACTTACTTCAGCTCCCACAATTAAGGATTCACTTTGATATTTCTGCACTCATTAATTAGCCAATGCAAATCACACCTTGGACAAAGCAAATTATAGGGCTTCAGATATTACCCAACACTATTCCAAAGCATGAATGGGACTGACTAGGGTTTTTGCGCTTTATCAATCTTTTATTGTGAGAACTTAACTTCTCGAGTAGAAGTAACGATCACACTCCTCTATGCCCATTATTATCTACTTTCACTAGGAACCTTTGAAAAAACTATTGAAGCCTTATTATCACAGCATCTCTGACCTATATCCTAAACTGATGAAAAAAAATCACCTGATAATAATGATGATAAGGCATAATTACATGATCGTCCTGTTAACATGCACACACAAAAGGTAATAAGACCAAATCCAAATAAATAAATAGTGTGTGACGTTTCGGTAACAGCGTTGTTACCATCTTCAGACAAAAGTACTGAATGAGTTTGTATGTGTTTATAATCTATCATCCAAATTGTGCCTTATAATACACACACACAAGATGAGAAAGCAATTGAGCTAAACTAAATGAGTATATATTTTTTAAATTACCCCCCAAATAACCTGATATGATAATTAAAATATATATAATATAAATGACTGCACAATTTCTACACACACTATTCTTCATCATATTACTGACTACAATATAGGCAGGGCTAGCACCTGGTTCGAAAATTATAGCTGCGAGATAAATGAATAATGATTCATGTTCATCTATATAATATTTTAGAGGAAAGAAAAATTAAAAGTGAATGCCCTTATAACTTAAAGCTAAAATGTCAACTCTGTGGTGGTTAATTAACGACAATCCACATAAATAATTTCTTAAAATTTTATTTGATAGCGATTTTGTTTTAAGTTGAAAATTTGCCATGAATTAAATACCAAACGATGTACGTTTTCGTTGTTTTTAAATATTGCGAAATATGTTATATTTTTGTTTTAAATATAAATATTTAATATGTATTTCTTAAATATTTATTATTTGATATTATGAATAATTTTTATTTTTTCACTTTTGATCGAATTGAAATTCTTGTTTGATTGCTTGCAAATGTTCGTGAAAGTTTATATTTTAAATACGGCTCACCAATTTATGTGGGCGGCATGGAATTCTAGGCGGAGTCAGATAACAAATTATTTATTGTAAAATCAACTTTTAATTACATTTATTTAATTCAAATTATCAGAAGGGGTTAAATTGTTGTATATTGCACGTTGAAGTTCTTTTTTTATATATGTGTGTGGTCAAATATCATTTCTAGATTATATAATGTTAAATATATGTGTTTGATATATATTATAGATAAATATTTACATTTTATATGATTTATGATTTACTAGCGGATGTACCCGGCTTCGCCCGGGTTTTACCCGAGTAAAGGTTTGTCTAACGAATCTCTCGATAAAGTGAAAATTTTTTCCCGGTCCCTTGAAAAATACTCGATAAGTTGAATAAAATCAATATTAATTGGTTCCCTCGGTAATTGGAAGTTAAAGGAATAGTATCTTGCCTTGGAATTGTATCATTGTTCTTGTCTCAAATAAATTGCCGTGTCATCCTGAATTTTGTCTTTCCTAATTTTATACATTACAAAATCATCGTATCATCATGATAATATTTAGAGCAGATTGTTGAATTATAACAGATAAATTAGAATATTTATCTTGATTATTTTTAGGCGAAAAGTTATTTCAAAAATTTTATTTGCTAGAAACCTTCCCAGTACTATACTAAATAACTTCCCAAAGTTTCATGGCGTTCCAATGAGTTGTTTGGTCAGGCATAAAGGACACACACACATACATTCATTTTTATATATATAGATACAAACTTCTACTGTCCTTACTGCGATGAAAAAATATATTGGGAGGGCTTGGTTAATCAGTGGTGAACCCTCCCAGCGGTTTCGCCAATTTAATCCACCAGACCGCTTCTCAGAGCTCTAATACTGTATTGGACGATTCTGCTTATATACGCAGCACTGAAGGATGGAATCTCAGAAATGGTTTTCGAGAAAACTATGGACATAAGCTTATAGAAGTTTGTATTATGTATAAAAGAAACATTCGTGCTTTTGGATCCTTTCATTTTATATGTATATATGGCGCGTTATTGCTTTGTGTTAATATATATAATTGATGACCAAAATCTATCCGTGAACTTCACACAGACAGAATTAATAATAATAATTATCATTAGATAATGATAATGATCATAATGATGATGCGCGCGTTGATGATCAAAATCTATCCGTGAACTTCACACAGTGAACTTCACACAGACAGAATAAGGCAATTATATAAGTAGATATTTAGAATGATGTATAATTATTTTATCATATTGATATGACAACAATTAATATTATATTAATGTTAATTCATATAATTTTAATAAAGTATATTTTATGAGCATTATATATTTATAAGAAAATTTAATTTAATATTTGAATTAAATAATTATTTAACAAATTAAAACTTATAATGAAAATATGAAAAGTTAATATTTGGGAGCCGCTACATCACTCCCCTTCAAGTGACGGAAGTCACGTCCAATAGACTCATTGTACCTGGAAGGAGTTTTTATCCGTCTTCCGCTGCGGGTCTCCTTTGGCAATTCGAACCGCACCCCAGGCTTAGATGGTTGCGGTTTACTGGAAGGCCCGATGGGATCTTCTCTGCTGGCAGGTATGATGGGATCTCCACTGCTGGCAGGTTGATCTAGTGTTCCCAAGATATAAGCGGGCTTTAATCGATCTATCGATATCTTCACTTCCCTGTCCTTAATTTTTAGCGTAAAAAATTTATCAGATTTTTCAAGAACTGGATAAGGTCCTTCGTAATATGGTTCTAAAGGCTTTCTAATTCTATTGATTCTCAAGAAAACTTGATCAGATTTAAATAAATCTTTATGGATAAAAATATCTTTGGTTACATTGTGACTCGTTGTTATTGGTCTAACCATATGCATATACTCTATGAGGTTCGATATAAATAAACTGGAATCAACTCGACTTACAGGCTTCTCAAAAAATTCTCCAGGTAATTTAATGGTTTTTCCATAAACCATCTGTGATATTGAAAAACCCGTATCCTCTCGAATAGCAGCGCGTAACGCTAGAAGTATTGTCGGCAGAGAATCGGTCCATTTGACTGAATTATGAGCTTTAATAGCAGTTTTAAGTGTCCGATTAAAACGTTCAATTTTACCATTACTTTGAGGATGGTAAGGAGTAGTATGTAGCAGTTTCGTTTCGTACCGCATATAGCTGCAAGATCTTTGAATACTTGAGATGTAAATTGTCTTCCCTGATCTGAAACTATAATGTAGGGAGCTCCGAATCTTGACACCCAGTTATTATAAAAGGCTAGGGCTACACTCTCAGATGTTATGTTCTCCAAGGGTATCACTTCCATCCAGGACGTATATCTGTCAATGCAAGTGAGACAATAATACTTTCCATTTGATGGAGGTAGTGGCCCAATTAAATCAATATGAATCACACTGAATCTTTGGGATTTTGTGTGCCTCGTTACCTTTGTTTTTTGACAATTAATGCAAGCCTGGGACCATTTTCGAACGTCTTTTTTATTTCTTTCCAGATAAATTTTGATTTAAGTTGATTAATTGTAGCCTTTATACCCGAATGATTTAAATTGTGAAATTGATGAAAGATTTGAATTCGAAATTTTTCTGGAATAAACGGTCTTCTATTTTCTGTTGACACATCACACCAAAGCATTTTTCCAGATTGTAATGGATGTTGTTTAAATTTTAGCGATGTATTTTCTTTGCGTAGATTAAGTAATTCATCACTATTATTTTGTTCCTCTGCAATTTCATCATAATCAATACTTGTAACTGCTTCTATTCTAGACAACGTATCTGCAACAATGTTTTCTTTACCGCTAATATGCCGGATGTCTGTGGAAAATTGTGAAATATATTGAAGTTGTCTCTGTTGTCTTGGCGAAGCTTTTTCATTATTTTGTTTGAAAGCATATACTAATGGCTTATGATCAGTGAATATATAGAATTCTCTTCCTTCCAACATATATTTAAATTTTTTAATACTCAAATAAATTCCAAGTAATTCCCTATCATAGGTACTGTATACCTTTTGAGCATTATTTATCTTCTTCGAAAAGAATGCTATTGGCTTCCAACAACTATTTTCACATTGCTGCAACACTGAACCAATAGAATTATTAGATGCGTCTGTACAGAGCGATAATGGAAGTGCAGGGTTGGGGTAGCATAATAATGCAGCACTTGCTAAGTCTTGTTTACATCTTTCAAACTGAAACTTGGCCTCTTCTGACCAATCGATTTTTCTTTTATCATTCTTTTTTGAATATATCAGATAATCATGAAGAAGAGCCTGCGTAGAAGCTGCGTTCTCAAGATATCTACGATAAAAATTTACCATACCTAGGAAGGTACGCAATTCCCGTTTCGTCGTTGGCAGTTTATAATCTAGAATTGTTTGAACCTTTGATGGAAGCGGTTGAGACCCTCCATTAATTATCCAGTGCCCTAGAAATTCCAATTGGTCAACTCCTAAGATAGATTTAGCGATGTTTATGCGCAATCCATAGTTTTGTAGTTTCTCAAGAACCAATTTTAAATAGGTTTCATGTTCTTCACAAGTTTCTGAAGCCACTAATATATCGTCCAAATAGGGAAATGTAAAATCCAAGCCACGAAGTACTTCAAGAATAAAACGCTGAAACGTAGCTGGTGCATTCCTAAGACCAAAGCTCATGACGTTAAACTCATAAAGCCCAAATGGAGTTATTATGGCTGTTTTAGGCTTGTCCTCCTCGGCAATGGGGATCTGGTAATAGGCTTTAAACAAATCAAGTCTAGAAAAAATCATCTTTCCACTTAAAATATGCTGAAAGTCCTCCAATCTAGGTATTTGGTAGCGATCAGGCATGGTTTGAGAATTTAATTTTCTGTAGTCACCACAAGGTCTTAATGTGCCGTCTTTCTTGGTGACCAGGTGAAGTGGACTAGCCCATTGTGATTTTGATGGCCTAATTATTTCATGCTCGAGCATAAATTGGAACTCTTGTTTAGCTTCATTTAATCTTTTTGGATCCAACGGTCGAGCTCTAGAGAACACTGGTGGTCCTTTTGTTATTATAAAGTGCTTCACATCGTGATTAGCTTTCATTATTCCTACGTTGGGCCTCGTAATATCTGGGTAATTAGCCAATAGTTTAGAAAAATTTGATGTTGTTCTAAAAGAGCTAAAAGTCTCTTCGGAGATTGAGCAGATATCACCTTTTATTGTCAGGTTTGTTATACCGTCAATCAATTGTCTTCTATTAATATTGAGGATTAATTTGAAATTATTTAGAAAATCGGCTCCAAGTATACCCCTGTTGGTTTTAGCTATTACAAATGGCCATTGGAATTGTCGCCGTAGACCAAGATCTAAAGATAATATTTGAGTACCGTACGTGGAGATTTCCGTTCCATTGGCTGCATATAGCTTGAAATCGTTCAGGGTGGTCCCAATTTTTCCTTTGAAAGGTATTAAGGAAACATCAGCTCCACTATCTGCTAAGAATCGCATGCCAGTATTTTTGTCACTTACAAATAAACGACTATTGCGACGTATGTTCTGTCCAGCAGCAGAGTGCGTCGCACCACTTACTGCTGGTTGGAGTTCTCCGCATTGACCCATACACATGGCTTTTTACATTTTCCAGGTAGGCAGTTTTTTCCATACCTATAATGGAAATAGCAAAATTTTCCCTTTGGATTATATCCGCCCTTAGATCGGGAACGGGAGCGTGCATTGTAGCGATAATCACGTGAACTTCGGTCACGAGATCTACCTTGATGCTCCATTTTCATACTTTCTATTTTCTGTTCCAGAGATTCTATTTTTTAAATAAAATTTTTGTTTTATTCTCCGGCTTATCTGCCTCGTAAATCTCCGCCTTGGGGTTTAATTCGGCTATTCTATCAGCCATTACTGCCAATTTGTCGAGCTCTTTCTCGCTAATTATTAAAATTTGCTGAATTGCCTGTGGTAGTTTTTCGAGCCATAGCGTCTTTATAAATTTATCGGATAAGTCCTCTGTTGCTAATGATTTCAATTTCTGCAACAGCTGGCTAGGCTTTAGATCACCTAGTTCAATTCCCGATAGCAGTTTTCGAATTCTTTTTGATTCGCCATCTTTAAATATTCTAAGAAGTCTCTCTTTTGCCTCTGAATATTTATTTATTTCTTTAGAGGTAATTATATCCCAGAGGTTTTCGACATACTTTGGGTCCAATTGAGCGATTAAATAATTGAATTTCGTATTTTCTGTCTTTATATTATTTATCAAGAACTGAGCCTCAACTTGATGGAACCATATATCAGGTCTTTTAATCCAGAAAGGTGGAAGTTTAATATTTACCTTATAGGTCTCAACTTTCTCAGTTTCCTCACTTTTCATTTTATCAATTCGTTCTGCTGGTTCTTTTGTTCGGCTCACCAATTTATGTGGTGGTTAATTAACGACAATCCACATAAATAATTTCTTAAAATTCTATTTGATAGCGATTTTGTTTTAAGTTGAAAATTTGCCTTGAATTAAATACCAAACGATGTATGTTTTCGTTGTTTTTAAATATTGCGAAATATGTTATATTTTTGTTTTAAATATAAATATTTAATATGTATTTCTTAAATATTTATTATTTGATATTATGAATAATTTTTATTTTTTCACTTTTGATCGAATTGAAATTCTTGTTTGATTGCTTGCAAATGTTCGTTAAAGTTTATATTTTAAATACGGCTCACCAATTTATGTGGGCGGCATGGAATTCTAGGCGGAGTCAGATAACAAATTATTTATTATTGAGTTAAATAAATTTTAAATATTTGCAAAGTTTCTTTATTAAGGTATGGGAGGCAAGCTTTCGCGCGGTCGCGCATTTGCGGAGCCAGTGGCCTGATGAAGCGCGACCGCGCGAAAGCTTGCCTCCCATACCTTAAAGAAACTCTGCAAATATTTAAAATTTATTTAACTCAATCATAATATTATTTGCATCAAAACTTCAAGTACAAATTATTTATTGTAAAATCAACTTTTAATTACATTTATTTAATACAAATTATCAGAAGGGGTTAAATTGTTGTATATTACAAGTTGAAGTTCTTTTTTTATATATGTGTGTGGTCAAATATCATTTCTAGATTATATAATGTTAAATATATGTGTTTGATATATATTATAGATAAATATTTACATTTTATATGATTTATGATTTATATTTAGAATGATGTATAATTATTTTATCATATTGATATGACAACAATTAATATGATATTAATGTTAATTCATATAATTTTATAATAAAGTATATTTTATGAGCATTATATATTTATAAGATAATTTAATTTAATATTTGAATTAAATAGTTATTAAACAAATTAAAACTTATAATGAAAATATGAAAAGTTAATATTTGGGAGCCGCTACAATATTCTAATCAATATTGGAGAAGCTCAAATTTCTGAAACCTTTTTTTTTATAATTTAAAAGTATGAACTTCTGTTATACAGACTATATCATCACAAAACAAGTTCAGAAAAATTAACTGGAGAGAGAGAAACAACTAAAGGCAAACAAAGATAGTATGAGCTTAAGTACTTATTAGAGGGTTATTATTCTTGAGTGCATTAACCCTGCTTCCGCTATTTACTTCAGAATACTCCATCTGAGTGACTAGGGTGGCTCCATATTGTTACATCATGATTAATGGCGTATTTATTATATTATTTTTAATATATTTGAAATTTAAATTATATATTTATTTATTTTTATATTCTATGATATTTATTTAAAACAGATTATTTTTAGATTATCATCATTTGTATTTAGGTACACTGTGACTTCACTGCTCTCTTTGATGTGAGAAAATAAATAAAGGATTCTGGTGGCTACATAAAGTAGACTTATCTCATTATTCCCTTTTATAAATTTGTAGGATGGTTGAAACACGCTCTGGTAAGATGCAAGACCCAGCACAGGAGAGAATCAAGGCTGAAGAGTCTGCCAAGCCGCAACCTGGTGCAACAATTGGTAGAGATGCTAGTTCCGACCCAGTTGTCCTGAATCCCAACATCGACATCCCCAAGTATGATGGAACAGAAGACCCTCGCCCATGGATTGAATCTCTTGAAGAAATTGGCTTCCTGTACCATTGGGCAGACTACATTATCTCCCGTTATGCTGCCATGAATATGATTGGTAGCGCCAAAACCTGGCTGAACCTACACAAAGTAAGTTTCACCAGCTGGGAAAATTTCAAGAGCCGCCTAATTGAGGATTTTGCCTCAGACGCCAACAAAGAAGAAATGAGGATGAGATTAAACAGGATACAACAGTGGAATGAACCTGCAATCAGGTTCGCAGAGGATATCCTTGTACTGTGCAACAAGGTCGACCCCCAAATGGAAGAAGAGACTAAAATAAACTGGGTTATTGGAGGGTTAAAGAAAGAATACTCTTTTGCCCTTCACCTAAACCCTCCTAAAAATACCAATGAACTTCTAGAAATTTGTAAAAAGCTGGATTTGTTCGAAAAGAATTACCAAGAACGTGCAGAAAAATCAAAAGCTCTTTATAATGGACCACGCTCTCCTCGTCCCCATCATCAAGAGCAATGGAAGAATGCTACGTCGTTCAGAAGACCATATCAGAACACCTCCAAGCCCAGGCCCCCGCTCCGAGGTACTACCAGAACACCTCCAAGCCCCAGGCCCCCACTCCGAGGTATTACCAGAACAAGCCTCTGCCCCAGGTATCTGCCCCTAGACGATCTTACACTCCCAATCCTGAGCCAAAACCGGTCTACCCAAGTAAAATATACAATAAGAATCCAAATTCAAATAGGAATAGGACAGAAGACGGGAGACCAATATGTTTCAAGTGTAACAAGCCAGGACACGTAGCGCGGTATTGCAGAGTCAGGTTTGTAAGAATTGTGGAAGAGGACCCCATAGTTACACAAGACAAGGTCGAAGAAGAAATCCGAATGGATAATGGAACTCAGAAGTCGAGACCTCTGCTCTACTCTGACGTAAGTAATAGCCCGTACTCGAGTATCCCTACAAGGAATAGATATGCTGCATTAGAAGATTTAAACTAAACATCGCGCCTGAGTCCGTCAATCAAAGCAAGTCGACCATAAATGGAATTAAAAAGTTAGACCCCAAATATAAAATAAACATTAACGTGGATAGAATCGGTATCTGCGAAGCTTTGATTGATACAGGCGCCGATCTTTCAGTGGTCGACCTTAGTACAGCTCTTAACACAGGTCTTGAAATAATAAATCCTGATAAAATGTGCTCCGGACCCGATGGCAAAGAATTAGATATCGTAGGAAATGTTATTTTAAATATAAAATTTGATGACAAAACAATTACACATCAATTTGTGATAATGAGAACACATTTGCGAATATTTATACTTGGACGTGATTTTCTTAAGAAAATGAACGCAAAAATTGATTGTCAGCGTGAAATAATCAAATATGACTTGACAGAAAATCGTGACGTAATCAAATATCAACAGAAGAAAATAAAAAGTGCAAAGGATGCCATTATACCAGAACTTTCTATTAAATTGATTAATGCATTTGTAGAAGCAGAGGATGGCGAATACATCATCGAGGAGAACCATAAAATGTTTCAAACAAATGGACTTCGACTAGCGAGAAGCTTAATAAATGTCGTGAATAAGGAAACATATATCTGGATAACGAACCCTCACCCTCGACCATTAAAAATATTAAAAAACCAAACATTGTGCTTTGGAAGCCAGCCAGCCGAAGTGAATCTTATCGAAGAAAGTGAACAAAAAGAGCATGAAGAACCCCAATTTCAGATAAACGAAAATTTAGCATATACGGAAAAGGAGCAATTGAAACAAGTTTTGGAAAGGTACGAGGATTTGTTTTCGTCGGGATTAGGAAGATCCAACTTAGCGAAACATCGGATCGATACAGAAGGCGCGAAACCGATCAAACACAAGCCGTATAGGGTGAGCGCGAAAGAGCGAGAAATCATAAAAGAACAAATTGATGAAATGCTCAGAGACGGCATAATTAGACCATCCTCGAGTCCATGGTCCTTCCCTGTAATCTTGGTCAAGAAGCGAGATGGTAAGTACAGATTTTGCGTTGACTACAGAAAATTGAATGATGTAACAGTGAAGGATGTTTACCCAATTCCCAGAATTGATGAAGTATTGGATACACTTCAAGGATCCAAATACTTTTCAGCAATTGACCTTAAATCAGGATATTGGCAAGTAGAAGTTGAGGAGAAAGATAAAGAAAAGACAGCCTTCACTACAGCACATGGCCTATATGAGTTCAACGTAATGCCCTTTGGTCTATGCAATGCCCCTGCTACATTTGAGAGGAACATGGAAAATATGCTTGGTAATCTTAGATGGCAAATTTGCTTATGTTATCTAGATGACGTAATCATTTATAGCTCGGATTTTTCAACACATCTCAAAAGAATAGAAGCTGTTTTAAAATGTTTTCGCGAGGCTAATTTAAAATTGAACAACAAAAAATGCCAATTTGCTTTCGAAGAACTGGAGATTCTTGGCCATATAACTAATCAACATGGTATAAAACCAGCGGAGCATAATATCAAGGCTATTAGAGATTTTCCTCGGCCCAAAAAGATAAAAGAAGTTCAATCATTTTTAGGAATGTGCTCATATTATAGAAAATTTATCAAAGGTTTTTCAAAATTGCCGATCCATTAACCAGTCTTATAAAAAAGAATGTACCTTTTACCTGGACAGAAGATCAAGAAAAAGCATTTCAAACCCTTAAAGTAGCATTGATAAATCCTCCAATCTTAGGGCACTTTGACCCGAATGCAATTACTTACATTCATACTGACGCATCTAACATCGGCCTGGGTGCAACATAGTCCAAAAGTTCGGCGATAAAGAAAAGTTATCTCATATTTAAGTCGAACACTGAGCAAGCCTGAGCAAAATTATTCGACTACCGAAAAAGAATGTCTAGCTGTTGTGTGGTCAATGTCCAAGTTACGACCCTACCTATATGGAAGGCACTTCAAAATCGTAACTGATCATCACGCACTATGCTGGCTTAAGAATCTGAAAGATCCGACCGGCCGATTAGCACGATGGGCACTGAAGATTCAGGAATATAATTTCGAAATCATACATAAATCGGGTAAAAAACATCTGGACGCTGATGGTCTATCTAGAGGACCCTTACCTGAAAACGAATGGGACGAAGATTATGAAAGACTATTTCTGAATCAAATAATAGACGAAAAGGATGATTTTATTGAGAATATTAAGGAGAACCTTAGTGGAAACAAGCGTTCAATTACACAGAACTTCAAAGAAGAAAATGGGTGTCTCTACAAGAAAAATCCAAATCCTGAAGGTAGGGCATGGTTGCTGGTAGTGCCAAAGAAGAGAAGGAAGGAAGTCATGAGTGAATACCACAACCATATGCTGAATGGCCATCTGGGCGTCGCCTGAACCACTTACCGATTGAAGAATAAATACTATTGGCCTTCCATGTTGAAAGATGTTTCAGAATTTGTAAAGACGTGCCATCTTTGCCAAAGTCGGAAAGGTTCAAATCACTTGCCTTCTGGACTTCTACAACCTATTCCCCCAGCTAACTACCCTTTTGAAAGAATCGGAATTGACTTTGTTGGCCCCTTGCCATCAACGAAAAGAAGAAGGAAGTGGATAATTGTGTTGACTGATTATTATACCAAGTATGCTGAAACAAAGGCAGTTTCAGAAGCAACCGTGAAAGAAGTCTCTACATTTTTAATCGAACATATTATTTTACGTCACGGGGCCCCAAGATTTCTTATTAGCGATAGAGGTTCACAATTCACTAGCAATTTGATGAAGGAGGTAATGAAAATGTGCAAAGTGAAACACTGCTTCACAACGAGCTACCACCCCCAGACTAACGGACTAACGGAACGGCTAAATAGAACTTTAATCAATATGATAAGCATGTATGTGAACACAGACCAAAAGAACTGGGATGAAATCCTCCCTTTTATCACCCACGCGTATAATACCACGATTCAAGAAACCACAGGCTACTCTCCATTTTTCCTGTTGTTTGGAAGGGAACCCATGTCCCTCTTAGACGACGAGAATATCCCAACGGACAGTAACATGGACGATTACGACGAATATATAGAAAACTACTTAGATAAAATAGCAAGGACGAGACAGGTAGTCATTAACAACACAGAGAAGACTCAGGAAAGAATGAAAAGAAACTATGACAAAAAACACAATGAGAAAATCTATGAACCAGGACATTTAGTGGCAGTTTGGACACCAGTCAGGAAAATCGGAAAATGCGAAAAACTATTGAGAAAATATTTTGGCCCATATCGAATATTAAAGAAGCTGTCTAACGTAAATTACTTAATTGAGCCGAAAGATAATCCTGGCCAAGACCCATTGATTGTCCATGTCTCAAGACTCAAACCCTATTTTGAGAGAATTGATGAGGTAACTCACGAGGACGTGACGACCTCTGGAGAGGGGGAAGTGTTACATCATGATTAATGGCGTATTTATTATATTATTTTTAATATATTTGAAATTTAAATTATATATTTATTTATTTTTATATTCTATGATATTTATTTAAAACAGATTATTTTTAGATTATCATCATTTGTATTTAGGTACACTGTGACTTCACTGCTCTCTTTGATGTGAGAAAATAAATAAAGGATTCTGGTGGCTACATAAAGTAGACTTAAAGGGAAAGAATCTTCTAGTAAGGTATATCAATTAGGGAGGATCAGAAGATGAGTTTCTTTTATTGATTGAATGCTACGAGCTTTCGGGCAAAAGCCCTTCGACAGGCAAAAAAATATATAACTATACAAAGAAAAATAAATAACGATTTATATATATGTTAATCTTAACTGAAAAACCGATAAATAGAAAAATAGACATCCCCGCAGCCTACACAGACTACATTTAAACCTCCCACATGTTTATTTCAATAGCCCAAACCATGCGCCGTCTCGTGGTCTCAGACAGCAGATTTAATATTTACTTTATTCAAAATCGGTTTTTCAGTTAAGATTAACATATATATAAATCGTTATTTATTTTTTCTTTGTATAGTTATATTTTTTTTGCCTGTCGAAGGGCTTTTGCCCGAAAGCTCGTAGCATTCAATCAATAAAAGAAACTCATCTTCTGATCCTCCCTAATTGATATAAAGTAGACTTATCTCATTATTCCCTTTTATAAATTTGTAGGATGGTTGAAACACGCTCTGGTAAGATGCAAGACCCAGCACAGGAGAGAATCAAGGCTGAAGAGTCTGCCAAGCCGCAACCTGGTGCAACAATATTGTCGATCCACCTTGACCATTGTTCCCGTTTCTATTCTCTTTCTAATCATAAAAATAGGTCTTAAATCTATACTAAAATAAGAGTTTTTAAATTGCTTAAAACAAAGGCAGAGCTTAAAATTGGGGGGGGTGCGCAAATGCTCTTAACTACATTTTGCAATTTCACAAAAATATGTTTAAAAATCTCAGGAGTTACCCTAAAATGAAATATAAAAAAAAACTTTGCTCAAAATACCATGTTTATACAATGTAAAAATATCTTTCATGATATGAAAGGCTATGAACATGTGAGTCGGCATGTACTTCAAGGGCACTTTTATAAGAAAAAATCATTATTAACCAAAAAGAATGTCTAAGAAATGTATTTTGTTATATACACTCATATACAATATTCCTGAAACACCTTTTTAAAATAATAAGAATTCTAGCTTTTGTGATTTCAAACACTCACAAAGAAAACATGCCTTTTTATTCAATAAATTGTCCTAGAAAAAATTGCTTCAACCTTTAAAGATTAAAATAAGACATTTAGACCTAAAAATAAATAAGCTCCTGAATGGTTTCAACTATCAACTGGTTTACAAATAAAGGTAAACTTAATGAAATGTATTTCATGAATTAAAATAATAAATCAAGGTATGTATAACCATATAATAGAAAAACCTCCCTGCCAATTTCTTACATAATGGTTAAGTTACGATGCACTAGCGCGCCATCTGTTATCAAATTATAAAACTAATTTAGAGGCGTAATATTCTTTTTAAAGTAGAAATTGTTTTATTTTAAAAAGAATATTACGCCTCTAAATTAGGACAGTAGAAATTGTTTTATTTTAAAAAGAATATTACGCCTCTAAATTAGGACAGTAGAAATTGTTTTATTTTAAAAAGAATATTACGCCTCTAAATTAGTTTTATAATGGTCAAGTTATTTGAAATTGACATTTGACATTAGTTATGTTTGTTATGATACTTTGTGTTATATAGTTTCCATATCACAGTAAAAAATGAATATTATTAATGAGATATTTCCTTCTAAGTAAATATATTTTGAAACATCTATATTTCTAATTTATTACAAACAGAAAAAAATAAATAAAATATTGGGTGTTTTCAATAAATATAAGAAACAGGTTTATATTATTAGGGTATCTTCTATAATTCGGTTCCGGTTCAAAATCACTTTATTAGGTACCGCTCAACAAGAGCAACCTAGTTTATGATAATTGAAACAGTGAATAATATGTGAAGGTTATTCACATATTAAACAAAATGTTAACGCGGGATTCAATCCCGGTTCATGACTGTCGGGAATCGAGGGTATTACCCACTCGTCCATCGACTTCTATGTGTTCTTCTATAATATTTGAAAATATAAACGTCTATATGCTGTATAAAAGAAAGAAATGGTATTTTATTTATTTATTCTCTATTTATAGGTGTTACATTTGAGCACAGCTCGCGAGTCACCTTGTCCTGACTATTTACACATGGCGAGTTGGTGGAGTAGAGGTGCCCCCCCCCCAGACCTTGCAGGAGGACAACTGTTGGGTGATGAGCTCCTAACTAAGCGTCAGGGCCGGGTCGTCGGAATCGGGGATTGATATCTACTTTATTTTAAATGATGTCTTGTATAGTAGGATTTGATGAATTTTGTTGTTGAGGTATAATTTCTTAACGGAAATTTGGTACATATCTTCTAGATCGGGTTGGTTTAAATACTCCTTCAGTATCTTGTTTGAAAGGTTGAATGGAGCTCCTATACTTGTCCGAAGGCATATCCTCATGAATGTGTTTATTTTATTTTGTCTGTGTTTGTAATATATTTACACCAAACTGGGAGTGTGTATGTTATTATTGGGAGAATACAACTTCTGTATAAAGTAAACTTTTGTTTTGTAGATAATTTGCTCCTATAGTTAAACAGACTTCATAGCGTTATTTTTGCGATCTTTGCTTTCTTATGATATTTTTGACATGCGTGCTGAATTTCAAATTGGAGTCCAAAGTAACTCCAGGATATTTAACATGGTTAGTCTAGTTAATAGAGCTTGAATTCACTTTTAGAATGGATTTTGGCTTGAATTTTTTTATTGTCTAGTGAAGGAAAAAATATAGCCTGCATCTTTTTTGGGTTGATATCTAACTTCCAATCATTGCACCATTTATTTATGATGTTTATGTAATTTTGGAGTTGTGTGGTTAGTAGTTCTATTGATTTGGAATTTGTTAGTATTGCTGCGTCGTCTGCGAAAAGTTTTTTTTTGGCACTTTGGATGTAGAGGAAAATCGTTTATGTAAATATTGAATGTTTGGTACATGTCTACGGGAACGACCACGAGGCTTTAAAAACTACGGGCACCGTTATACTACTGACTCAAAGTATCCAAGAAACTGAGACAAAAATAAATATAGCGACTAATCAAGCTGTACCGTTCAAAGTCTTCAATCAAAATTAAGAAAATTTTAAAATTTTCATACAGCGATTAGAGGCGGCTCGTGAAGCTAATGAAACAAGTGACCAAAAAAAGGTCATAATCTTGTTAAGCTTATTGAAATCTGAGCTACTTAAAATAGAAAATTATTTATTCTACCCTGAAAATATTAAAGCTCAGTCTTATGAATT
This sequence comes from Cordylochernes scorpioides, assembly GCA_030710605.1. Lineage (NCBI taxonomy): Eukaryota > Metazoa > Arthropoda > Arachnida > Pseudoscorpiones > Chernetidae > Cordylochernes > Cordylochernes scorpioides. Next base: position 49,248,582 of record CP092886.1, read on the forward strand.
AATATTGAAAAAAAATTAGACAACATCCAACGCCAAAGCAAAAAGTAATACCTCATCGATGCTTGTCCTTGAAAAGAGTGCAAAAAGAAAGTTTTTCGGAGTATTTAAGAGAACTGAAGCACATAGCCATAAATTGTGATTTTGGAAATATGCTGGCGATGATTCTACGGGTTCGTGGCAGGCTTGGCATCTGAGCCCTCCAGAAAAGACTCTTGCAGGAAGATGACGTAAACTGGATAGAGTATTTTCCCTTTCAGTCTCGTATGAGTTAGCCGAGAAAAATGCAAGAGATTTGCATGAAAAAACCGGTGGGCGGAGGGAATTCACACCTAGTACCAGCATGTCCCCACATGTCAAAGACATGTTTTAAATGAAAGAAAACTGGGCATTTAAGTAAAGTATGCAGAACAGCAAATAATGCACAAAAATTTAGTTATGTGCACGAACAAATACTGTCCCTCAAGGGCGAAATGGAGGCTAAAGTCACATTCACTTTAGACGGCAATGTATTAAATTGCGTTGTGGATATTAAAAGTCCGGTACCTTTGATGCCAAAAAACAATTTTCAAGAAATTCAGGAAATTAAATTTATTTCCCACTTCAAAAATTTAAAAAAACCTTGTGCAATAATTCTATCAAGATTGTAGTTTCTCCTTTTTTTTTTGTTAGAGAAACGGAAAGAGGCTTTGATTGATAATGGTGGATGAAGGTATCCAGAAGTTTTGCTAGGAAAGGAATGGCTAAGATTCTTGAATACTGACTACTGTAGGTCACTAAATGTTGAAAAATTAATTGTAGAATCTTGCATGTTGTCATTATTTGAAAAATATACAATTTTATTTGATAATGAACTGGGACGCCTACAATATGTAAAATTAGACATTGGTATTAAGAAGGACGCAGCGCCAGTGTTTTGTAAATCTCGAAGCTTGCCCTTTTCTCAAAAAAGAAGGTGAAGGATGAATTGGAGGATATGGTAGATAAAGGAATTTTAGAACCTATTGATTACACCAACTGGGCAGCACCCATAGTGCCAGTTTTGAAAAAAAGATGGAAGAATTAGAATCTTGGGATTTTAGGAGTACCGCAAATAAAGTAATTATATTGGAAAAATATCCATTACCTACCATAGATGAGAATTTTTCAAAATTATCGGGTAGTACAGTTTTCTCAACTCTGGACCTTTCGATGGCCTATCTGCAGGTAGAGCTGACAGAAGCCAAAGGTGTAGTAAATATAAATACTACAAAGGGATTGTTTTCATATAAAAGACTCCCTTATGGTGTGGCTGTAGCATGCAATAAATTCCAGAGGTTGATGGACAACATTTTTGCCGATATATCAGGAGTGGCTTGTTATATCGAAGACATTTTGGTATCATGTAGAGATGCAAATGAGCATAAAGCCAAATTAGAGCTGGTATTTAAAATATTAGAAGACAAAGGCTTGAAATTGAATAAAAATAAATGCAAATTCGCTGTTAATTCGGTTGAATACTTAGGTTTTCAAATCAATAAGAACGGCCTGCATCCATTGATCAATAAGATACATGCAGTGTCTAATGCTCCTGAGCCTAAGAACATTGGCCAATTACGATCGATCTTTTATAGGAATGTTGATTTACTACGCCCGATTTATAAAAAATACCTCGCATGTTTTAACTCGGTTTACAAGCTGTTGAAGAAAAATACTCCTTGGAAATGGACAAGAGAACATCGGGTATTGTTCAATAAATGCAAATCATTATTGACCAATGATTCAGTATTGGCAAACTTTGATCCAACGAAGGAAATTGTACTGGCATGCGATGCCTCAAGCTATGAACTTTGTGTGGTACTTAGTCACAGAGACAAAATAAAGCAGGAGAGTCCAATAGCGTTTGCGTCGCTAACCCTAACTGATGCTGAAAAAAATTATTGCCAGCTTGAGAAAGAAGCCTTAAGTATTTTTATGGCTGTGAAAAAAATTCAGGCAATACCTTCTATGGCGCTCGTTTGTGTCGTTGACGGATAACAGGCCGCTGATTCACTTTTTCTCACCTCACAAACTGATTCCAGTATGTGCAGCGTCAAGGATAAAGCGTTGGTCGCTAAAGCTGGGTGCTTTTCATTACTCAGTTGAATTTCCGAAGAGAGACGACCACGGAAATGCGGATGCTTTATCAAGGTTGCCGTTAAAAGCAGTTGAGAGAGAGTCTATTGATAAAGATCAAGTTTTGCTTCTGAGAAAAATGAATGAAGTGCCTTTTTCATTCCAGTATGTAGCATTTGAGACTAGAAGAAACAAGATCCTCTCAATTGTTCTGAGGAATGACCGGGAGGACAATTGACAAGTACCAGAAATCTCAAAAGAAAATCCGTTGTTCCCTTATCACAAAGTTAGGAATGAATTAAGTGAATATTTTGGATGCGTACAGTGGAATAAACGGATAGTAATTCCTCCCAAGTTGAGATCTCGAATTTTGAATGATCTACATGAGATGCATTTTGGAATGGTAAAATAAAAATTGTCGTACATATTTTTGGTGGCCGGGATAAACAGGAACATCGAAGATATGGCCCGTGAATGTATTATCTGTTAGGAATCTGCAAATATGCCTCCCTCCACAATTTCAGAATGGACTTGGCCCGAAAAACCCTGGCATCGTCTATATGTGGATTTGGCCAGCCCTTTTATGGGTAGGATTTTTATGGTCATACATGGTGGATGCTTATACAAAATGGTTAGAGATTTTTTATCCTGAAAGATATAACCAGCAAGACCATTATCGACCATTTTAGGCAAGAGTTTGCAAGGTTTGGATTGCCAGAATTCTTGGCGACTGATAATGGATGACAGTTCGTCTCAAAGGAATTGGAGGAATTCGCCAGAATAAACGGAATCCGGCATACAAAACAAGTCCATACAATTCAAGCACTAATGGATTAGCTGAACGCCACATGTGCGAGAGTTCAAGACCTTACTGATCGGGAGATCAGAATATCGTGAGATAAAATTTTCTAGGAGGTCCATATCAACTATTTACATATAACAGCATGCAAATAGAGAAATTTGATGTCTACAGTTAGTTCACATGAAGATGGTGGGATCTACTGTTCCGCAGATGGTTCCAGTCATGAATGTCAATCACACGGAGATCGGCGAGCCCTCCTCTATGTTCTGATCTCTATCTTAATGGGACTCTTGAGCTAATCTCTACGGTCTATACTCGATCCATGGACTCCTGAAGTTCCTCCAACCATCGGAACTTTCTCCAGCGGAGATCACAAGGTTCCATGCACTCTGGATGAGGATACATACATATGACGAATAAACACAGGCATTTTCATGCAAAGACTATGCTATAACATGTAGGATGTGATGCCAGGCCTCCACATCATACATCATGTTAATCATGATGATAAGATAATAATATAATTATCATTGTGGTTATGACGACAAGATTATATATATTACTAAAGGAAGTACGCGGCTTCGCCCGGGTTTTATTCGAGTGAAAGTTAACATAATGAATATTTGATTCAAAATATTTTCTCCGAGTAACATACTCTCTCTACTGAATCGATTTGTATGAAGACATTTATATATAAATCTATATATATATATAATTGAATGTATGTGTGTGTGTGTCTGTCCTTTATGCCTGACCAAACCACTCATTGGAACGCCATGGAACTTTGGGAAGTTATTTAGTATAGTACTGGGAAGGTTTCTAGCAAATAAAATTTTTGAAATAACTTTTCGCCTAGAAATAATCAAGATAAATATTCTAATTTATCTATTATAATTCAACAATCTGCTCTAAATATTATCATGATGATACGATGATTTTGTAATGTAGAAAATTAGGAAAGACAAAATTCAGGATGACACGGCAATTTATTTGAGACAAGAATAATGATACAATTCCAAGGCAAGATACTATTCCTTTAACTTCCAATTACCGAGGGAACCAATTAAGGGGAACCAATGTTCACTTTATCGAGAGATTCGTTAGACAAACCTTTACTCGGGTAAAACCCGGGCGAAGCCGGGTACATCCGCTAGTATTCTATAAAAATCGATTCAGTAGAGAATGGATATTTTTAGGTAATTTTTTTTTAATTTTTATAAAAGATATATATGACATTTATATAGAGAGAGTATATATATAAAACATTTTATTGAACTCTTCTTTCCAAAAAAATACAAGTTCAACATAGTAGTTGCTAAAAAAAAACAAAATTATTTTTAAAAAATACAAATTAAATATAGAATAATGAATGCAAATAGAATATGGTACAAAGGGTTCTTTTTCTGGTCTTCCGAATCCGGGCGGAAGGTCCTCTTGCGGGAAGATCCACCTCTACATTATGATCTTAGCCAAAAAGCTGAGAAGCGATTATATATATATATATATATATATATATATATATATATATAGATGACCTGGCTTCGTGTCTTCTGCTCGAGTGAATGTTTTGCTGTTAAAATTTTGTTCCTGCTACTAAAAATTAACGCGCTTAGCCCGTGGTCTGTTTTATGAAATCTTCCCCGAAATAAATTTGTATCTGTTAATTAAAAATGATACAACAATATTGTAATCATTTTCTGACTAAAAAAACAACTATTTTTGCCCAGAACTTTGTCAATTTAAATTTTTCTTGGCTAAAAATGCAACAAATATATCTTCCAGATTTTCTCTATTTCCTGCTAAAATGTAAGCCAGATTAGATCCATATTGAGGATAGATATTGACATTTATACATAGATATAGATACACTATGATCTCAGCCAAAAGGCTGAGAAGCGATATTTTTATATAGATAAGATCTGGTTCGTGTCTTCAGGTCGAGTGAGTGTTTTGCTGTTATAATGTTGTTCCTGCCTTTTAAAAATGAACTGGCTTCGCCCATGGTCTGCTTATGGAATTTATTCCGAAAAATAATTTTGCATATCACAATCAAACATGATATAGCAATAGTGTCATAATCATTTTCTGACTAAAAACAACTATTTTTGTCCAGAACTTGGTCAATTTCAATTTTTCTTGGCTAAAAATGCGACAAATATCTCTTCCAGATTTTTCTCTATTTCCCGTTAAAATTTTAGCCAGATTAGATCCATATTGAGGATTTGTATAGCCGACAAATATACATATATACATACACTGACTAATATATATATAATAGATAATGAGAATAAATATAACTAATTTTGAAATACTCGAAGTAAAATCCTCCAATTAACCTAGAACAGTAGAACCTCCGTTAGCATACATTTGCGCTAGCAGACACCTCTAAACATGGGTATTTATAATAGCAAACTAGCCCTCCATTGAAAATTCATTTTAGCAAGCGGACACTTCCAAACAACGAACGTTTTTCCAAATCACTATTTATTGATATTATACGTATGTAAGAGACATTGTCTCGCAGGCGAGCGAATGAAGAATTAAATTTGGTATACCCATATTAAAAATAATGGAGCATTCGCAAAAAGCAACAGGTAGTAGATAGCGCTAGACGTTGGCATTGCTGGCGTCGCTATATCTTCAAGGTGTTGTAAAAGTGTTTGGTTAATAGCGATATATATAGCCGGTTCCAATCTCAATTGGATAACCTTTTAAAATAGTAATGTCTTATATGGATTGTCTGTTATATGGCTTCAAACGATTCTTCGTTGAATTCCTTATATTGGGAGTACAAATAAGTTTTGAGGGATTTGCAAAAGAAGCCACAACAAATATTATATAAATAGCATCGGACCTTGTAAGGTTTCATGTTAAGGCTTCATGATTTCCCCAAAAAAATCAGAAGAAGTATTTTCACTCAAGTGTAAGGAACTTTTTTTTTTGGTGCTCTAACCATGTCAACCTTTTTGCCAACAAAATACAATTTGCGGGAAGCGCTGCTTTTTTGTTTTAATTTGAAGAAAAGTGCAACTGATGGACATCGATTGCTGTGTGAGGCATATGGTAATCATGCTCTATCAATAAAATCATGTGAGTACTGGTTTCGGCGTTTCAAAAGTGGCGATTTTGACACCAGAGACAAAGAACGCGGAGGGAGGCCAATAAAGTTCGAAGACGCTGAGTTGGAGGCTTTATTGGACGAATATTCAAGCCAAACTCAAGAGGAGCTCGCTGAAACCTTGGGAGTGACTCAACAAGCGATTTCGAACCGTCTCAAGGTCATGGGTATGGTGCAAAAACAAGGAAATTGGGTTCCATATGAACTCTAGCCAGGAAACATCGAGCGCCGTATTTGCACGTGCGAACTACTGCTCAAAAGACAAAATCGGAAGGGTTTTTTTGCATCGAATCGTGACGGGGGACGAAAAGTGGATTCACTACGACAACCCAAAGCGCAGAAAATCGTCGGTTAAGCCCGGTCATGCATCAACTTCAACGGCCAAACCGAATATTCATGGCAAGAAGCTAATGCTGTGCATCTGGTGGGATCAGCTCGGAGTGATCTACTATGAGCTACTTCAGCCTAACGAAACCATCACTGGAGAACGTTACCAACAACAATTGATGCGATTAAGCCGAGCATTGAAGTTTAAACGCCCACTATATGCCAAAAGACATGACAAGGTGATCTATCAGCACGACAACGCTCGGCCACATGTTGCAAAAGTTGTCAAAGAGACTTTGGAGGCGCTTCAATGGGATGTCCTACCCCACCCGCAGTATTCACCAGACATTGCTTCTTCAGACTACCACATGTTCCGTTCGATGACACATGGCCTGGCCGAGCAGCACTTCACTTCTTACGAAGAGGCGAAAAATTGGGTCAATGTTTGGATCGCCTCAAAAGACGAGGAATTTTTTCGACACGGAATCCGTATGCTGCCTGAAAGATGGGAAAAAGTCGTAGCTAAAGATAGACAATACTTTGAATGAAATATATTGTACTGATTTCTCTGAATAAAGCTTCGAATTTATTAAAAAAAAAATCCCTCAAAACTTATTTGTACTCCTAATATAACTCGACTTCCGCTTCAGCCACCTCTACGGTATAATCACACCGTCGTGTAGTAATTTTATCTTGGCTCCCCGCCAGTACCGTATATGGGTTGGAAAACCCGAAGTCCTTCATCTCCAGACAGAAAAACGCGGAGCTCGCGCGCTGCGCGGCCGCTCGACAGAGAGAAAAGAGAGACAATTGACAATTATCATAATTTTTTATTAGCATTTTGTCAATACATGTAAAAATGCACAGTCCATAATATTTATAATGATCATAATTATAGAAAAATAATTAGATATATTATAAAACTATTTTAGAGGCGTGACATTCTTTTTAAAATAAAACAATTTCTACTGTCCTTACTGCGATGGAATTTTTCCATCGCAGTAAGGACAGTAGAAATTGTTTTATTTTAAAAAGAATGTCACGCCTCTAAAATAGTTTTATAATTTGATAACAGATGGCGCTCTAGTACATCGTAAAATTAGATATATGCTATATAGAGTGAATATGTACAAAGCGCCTCTGCCACCGCTTCAGAGTTTTATAGAAAATCGCCAGCGATTCTCCAGCGACACCTCGCATTTCGCGATCTAAGAAGAAAATATAGATCGCGTGCTTCATAGATAGCAATGACTTGGTCCTTGATGCCTACCACGATGATCCAGGACTACACGTCCGACGGCCGCCCTATGATGGAGAACGCCTCTCGGATGAGAGGAGAGGCGGCGCTTCAGGACAATTAGCGGTAGGTCTGCGATAATTCGCTGGAGCCTCAGGCGATGCAGAGATGCCGGATGCACCGGATGAGGCAGGGTGTGCAGAGCCAACCGCAGAGCGATGTCCGCCGCATAGCTCCCGAAGGAATAGCGACTGAGCGCTGAGAAAAGTATGTTGGCCAATTGCACGTCGACGACTGGAGCCCAGTTTCCATCTCATTCTCCTCCATAGATTTAAAGGAGGGATGACTACGATCTTCAGAGCAGCTTCTCCATCAAGCACATCAACTCTCTCGATGACAGGCACTAATCGAAGAATCGCGAAAATGGATGGCGCAGACGGTGAAGAGGGAAACTCACTTGGAGAAGGGTGGAACGGTGATCCGAATATCGGTATTTTGGACCCAGTAACGAGTGACGCATCCGGAGAGTCTTAGGACTCTCTTAGGACTCGATCCATACGGTCGATGCCAACCCGGCTTTTGTAACTGGCAACCCTCGTAGGCAGGCGCGCGGCATCAAAGATGGTGGCGGTGACGACGAGGCCGGTCCGATCAAAGAGTTCCGCGAAAGCTTCCACAGCAACAGACCCAATGTCGTTCGAGGACTCCTGGGAGATGTTGAAGTCGCCGAGGACCTACGCATCTTTCCCGATGGCTTCCTCCGCGATGACCTGCAATTGGAGATGCCCTTCTTCAGGAGTGTGGGACAGATGACAGTTAATGACGCGGGTCTCGAGACCCCAGATGTTTATGCTGGCGATGACGAGATCTTGCCTGGCCACAAGACGTGGTGCCAGACGTCGGTGCCTCCCAGCGCCACGATGAGGACGACTCCGGATCACCCGAGTGTCGCTGATTGTGCGTTGACAACGCTGTAGGCGAGACAAAGGTCCAGGATGTTGTTTAGGATCAGCACGTTCGTCTCCTGCGTGCTGCTTCAAGTTGATGTAGAGTTACTGGTGGGCCTTTAGCTGTCCAGAAATAGGATCCCGTGGGGACGATTTTTCCTCCTAGTTATCAGGAGAATCTTAGTTATTATCTTTCGCTTTGGAGACCTTTATTAAAACCCGAAGCAGGTTTTGCTTTCGTTTTTAAAGGGTCTGAGCGGGCGCTGCCGGTGTCAACACGGCATTGTTGAAGGAGGGCGCTGTGTGAATAATGTACCTATCATCGAGATGGCGCTCGGTTTACAAAGAGCAGCTTCAGGGACTGGAGACTCCGGGAGATGCTTGGAATGGTTCGCCTGTGATGGGGTTATAACAGGCTTCGAGGAGGGTTTGACAGGACTTGTAGAGGGGGCCCTATTTGTCCTCTCGGAACAAGTTGTTGTCTCTGCTGTTCCTCATTGGTTAGTTGAGGGTAGTTAGCTCGCCGATGTCCTTGGCGCTTGCACTGGAAACACTTCACGCTATACGTTTTTTTTATGCCAGAGTGATAATTACTTTGGATTTTAGATTGATTATATTGATTTAATTTTATGAATCCTTTGGGCTCTCTCTTTGTTAAAAATTCTAGGCCTTCCTAGGCCTAGAAGTTCAGAAGCAGCGGTTTATCGTCCTTAGTGGCGGGGTGTTGGATATGACTTTGTAACATCTTCGTAGCTGACGACGAAGGGCAGGTTCTCGATGGCGATTTTCTTTGCCTTCTTCTTATAAGGATACGTCTTAAGCAATGTGTTGCCGATGGTGGAACCCTCCTCTACCAGGCGGCCCGCCTTCTTTACATTTGCGAGCCCCACCATTATTTGTCCGGACATTTTAATAAGCTCGAAAATCGAGTCTTTTCCCAGCAGCGCTTTCAAGGCCTTGACATATTCAAGGAGATCAAAGTCCGCGTAGTGCTCGATGAAACATTACTTATCGAATCTGGTAGTATCCGTCCGAGCTTGCTGTCTACTGGTGCGGATTCCTGTAGCCGTATCTGCCTTCCTAGACACTTGAGGTGCCGGCCTCGGAGGACTTTTACCTGCTTTTGGAAGAGATATAAATCTTTCAATACATACACGTAAAGGTGCTAATTCCGCAATATTTAAGGAATGATAATAATTAATTTACAATGATGATGATTATTGTATAAAAATAATTAGATATATGATATTTACAGCCACTGCTGCAGAAATTGTTGGAAAATCGCCAGCGGGTCTCCAGCGACACCACCCATATCTCGATCTATGAAGAAAACGTAGATAGCGTGCTTTGCCGCTGAGGAGATGGTGATGGCGTGGTCTTCGAGGTCCACCGCAAAGATCCAGAACTGCATCTCCGGCGGCCGCCCGATGATAGAGATGCCTCTCGGATGAGAGGGAAGACGGTGCTGCAGGACCAGTATGGTGGAAGAGGGCTCTACCCGGTGGTTCAGGCTCAAGATGGAGAAGGCCTGCTACCATAGATCCAGGCAGCCGACGGCAAGGGTCAGCAGTCAGAGAAAGAGAGAGAGGTGTTTGACTTTAGGACTCCATCATATATTACTATTCATCTTTCACTAGACATTTATATAGAAAGTTGTCCGAATAGGAAAATTGAGCGCAAAATCGTTTCAGAATTTTGATGTTGAATATTTTGAAGTATGCCATGTGGCCGGTTATGACACACAGTTGTAAGCCCATGTCTAAGTGAGCATTCGCTAGTTTCGCAGTTCGCTGCCTTCCTCAGAGGTGTAGCACGATTGTTGCAAGGTTTACTTGGTTTCATCAAAGGATCCCCCTTTTAAAGAAGTATTTCTGGAATGGCAAAGGTTCAAATGTGCCCAAGAATAGGAAAGTATGTTGAGTCAGCAGATCCACTTTCTCTTTACTAATAATACCTACATGTGCCCATTGGATAGATTTCCCTCTACTATAAATTTCCTGAATTGAGACCTCATTTCATACAACTATTCAGCAGTTTTTAAAAGGACTGGCTAGGGCTTCTAGCAAGTAAAGGCTGTCTGAAAAGATTGCTTCGAGCACCATTCCAGGGCTTTATGTATGGCGAGTTCCTCTGCTGAAAATTTAGTTATTGGTGGGCAGGATGTAGTCTAATCCAAGAGTACTTTATCGTTTAAAAGAAGACACCACCCAAAGCCCCTACACTACCTCCAGATTTAGACCCATCTGTATCCCATCAACCCATCAACACATTATATTTGTGTTTGTTTTGAAGATATGTGAAACATTCATTGTCGAGATGTCGGTTATATTTAGAAGTTGTATAAATTAGATCACTCTTTTTATTATCATTCAAGAGAATCCACTAATGTATCAAAAGATTGAATATACTAGCTGCCATGAGTAAGTTAGAGAGGAAAAAGACAAAACATATATATGCCAGTGATTCACAGAAGACTTTTATTTGAATAATAATGACACCACACAGTCAGTCGTAAGCTGCTGAAAGACTTGTGGGAGTGGCTTTGTTCAAACAACATCAATGGAACAGGGAACGGGGCGGGAGGGGGAAACGGAGGTATAGATTCCTTCAAAGTAAGATGGAATTGCGTGGGTTCACATCGCGACTCCCCACATTCTATTAATTATAGTCAACATTAGGGCATTATATAGATACACACACACGTATATATATATATATAGAGTTGGATATATATATATATAGTCATCTAATTGTAATAATATATTGATGTATATATATATATTGATATATAAGTTTTGTTAAGAGAGAAAGAGTAGCAATACATAAGTATATCAAATATAATTATAGGGAATTAAAAATATGAAGGTAGAATATAAAATAAATAATTAGTGTATTTATGAATGTGGGTAGAAATTGAGAGGACTTAAAATACTTTCTTGGTTAACATATTTTCTTCAATTTATCCAGTATCTAACCTCATTACGAGCCAGAACAAAGCCGCGAAAAAAGCAAAAAATAGAACAAAATGACAAATTAATTGTTTAGTTATTTGCTTAAAGAAATGAGTATTATATTTTAAATGATATAAAGCATATACATACAATAAGTAGACAAGATAAACTGCACACAGATGTATATCATGTAAATAAAATATGAATTTGAGCGAACAAAAGCTCTCAAATAAAAAAATCTAAGATGAAGGGGCAGAGTTGGTCTATCAGAGGAATCTCAGCAGAAATTAGACAATTATTGATTCAAGGATGATTTTCATACAAGTAACTCAAATTTGAAGCTATAAATAATCAAAATATTTGAATATTTGTGAGTAAACCTTTTTGACATTCGAAAAATTAATAAAATATGTCATTTGATTTTTTATAAAATTAAAAATGAATTATTATCGATTTTCTAAATAAAATATATATGAAAAAAATTGCAAACTACTCTCTTGTTTTATTAAAAATATTACAATAAAAAATTAATCTAAATTTTTCACAAGTTATCAAATCACATTTTGCTTCTAAAAAAGATTAACTAGTTCAAGATTTAAATTAATGGATATATGTACTGCTTCAACATATATATTATATAACTAATAAACAATTATGGAGTACTATCAGGTAAATAAAAAGAAGGAACAGTTCTAGCTCATAATAAGGATATATTGGAAATGTTGTAAATGGACAAAAATGTCTTATTTTGCCCCAATGAGGAGCGCGAAGTTCCCTCGTTAAAGCGCTAAGCCGATTCGAGCGTGAAGGAGTTTGAAATCCAGATCGCATTCTAGTATTTCTATCGATATGGGAAAGTGAGCTTCCAAATAAATCCCAAATATATATATAGATGTGTTCTTTTCACTTTCAACGCACAAATTAAGAAGGCATATTAAAATTGATTCAAATTTTAAAATTTTATTATATTATAAAACTCTTTATTATAGGTATAAAGAAATTCTATGCAGCTTTTTATTTGATAACAAATGCCTATTTCTGTAAAAAATTATTTTCCAGAGAGAAGCACAAAACTGCTAGCAATGGTCCCTCATTTGGGAATCTTCACTTCTAGCATCAATTTAATGCTGCAGATTGAGTAGTTTGATTAAAGTTTAAGAGGATATTTTTCTATGGTAGCATCTAAATTAATCTAATTTGAGAGAGAAAAGTTTTTCAAATTTTATAAAACCTATTTTATATATATATATATATATATATTGATATTGTAATGTTATATATGGTTCCATATAAATCAAAGATAGGAAAAGATATAAATATACTATCTACCATGATTAATATGACAAATAATGTTGTTGTCTCAGAAGCAACTGAAGTGGGAAGTTATATATATACAGACAGAGATATTCCAACACACCAGACTCTGCGAGTCGCTATAATCTACATGCCAAATATTACGGAACACAAGATTTAATGGGATTATTCATTTCTCTAGCAAACCTCTACCCTCTACTATAAGTTAATAGAGTGCGTATTTGAATTATAACCAAATAATTTTTTTTTTAATTTGGTAATCATTTGTTTACCGAATAAATATTGAAAATTAAAACAGGGTAATATAAAATAGTTTACATTATATATATATTACTTCTATTACATTTTATTATAAACATTTCATTAAATTGGCATAAATATATCAAAAGAGTTTCCATAAAATATAGAAGGAGAAGGTATATTCCGACATTATCTCTATGCTGAAATCAATGGTGGTTGTTAGCATGAATGGTGCTTATTCCGATGTCGGCATAGCTGCAGTGAATGTGCTGCAAGGGTTAGAACTCTCTATTTATAAAACCATTAACAATTACTTGGAGATTGCAATAAATGGAAGATTGCTCTCTGGATAATGAATGCACAACTTAGAAAACTAATCAAAATATTTTGTAATATTCTCTATGCTATTATATATATATTTAGGTACCAGATGTCTAAAGGTTTTTGTTGTTTCTGTGTGAAGCAATTCAAAGATTGAAATAGAAGCAATAACAAATTTGATCAAATGTATGCAACTGAATACTCAACATAGAAACAAATAGAAGGGTTGAAAACATCATTTTAAATTTTTTGTCAAAATATATATTTCGGGAATAAATTATAAATAATATGAACAATATTTTTTATTCTCTACAAAGAAAAAAAAATTGAATTTTAAAAACTTATCTTTACCTTAAAAACAAAATTGTGTTTTTCATTACTTACAATTTATGTAGATATGTTTCGTTGGATTCTTGCTATAATATTTTAACAAATATTATATATATTATATATATAATCTACATATTTTCATTCTAGTTAAATGTATATTTAATTAATATTCCAATTTTTATTTTTTTTTTCAGGAAAATTTCAAAAAAATCTTATTATAAACTAAATAAATATCTATTAATATTTAAAGGGGAATATGGATATTTACATTTTGTATATATTATCTAATTATCCAAATAAAAGATTTAAACTGTTAAAAACAAGGTGTGTATAAGAGAAGTACAATTATTATACTATCAAGTTAAACTAACAAAATATAGAGAGAGAGAGTAACAGAAGCAAACATCTATTAAATTTCCGTCACAAATCTCTTCTTTCACTCAGGACTCAAAGGCATTTTGCGTTTTGCATCACGGTTAAAACGTTAGGTGACTTTTGCTAGCGTTAGTGAAATATAATAAGCTGTTGAAATAATCAGTAAGCTGTTATGCATCAACTACCTCATAGAACTGATTTAGATTCAAAACGGGTCTGAAGGAGCGCGTACATTCTCAATGCCAGCTAGGGCCGTTGTATTGCCTCTCGCCGTTCCTACAGAGCCAGTGCACCACATGCTTTATCCACTTTTCTATAGCGCTTTACGTAGATTCAGAAGGATTTGGTCGATATATTAAGATTCGTTTATCTATAAATAAAGGTAATTCCAAAAATTAATATTTAAAAATATATTTTTAATTTTTTTATTTCTCTTTAAGTTAGCCTGGCAAAGATGTTATATTAGAGTTTTTATAGAGCATCAGAATTCAAAACGATATTTGTATTTTGAATTTTTCAAAAATATATATGAGGAACATTGTAACGATTTTCAGTAATTATATTTTAATATTTTGCATTTTAGGGGATAAAGGCATCGTGTTAAATTGTATTTTTAATTGATAACTTTTAGCTATAAAATAAAAGTAAACATCTGCAAAAATAGTCAACAGTCTGCTAAAACCATCATTTGAAACACCCATTCAGCTCAAATAAATATATATTTTTTTCTCTTTTAAAAATATAGATATATATTTAAAATATAGATCTGTGTATAGTGTGTCTAATTTGATATTTATCGTATAGGTTTTATGAGATATGTTTTTTTTATACTTTTAGCATATAACTCTCTTCAAAAAAATATATTTATAAGTGAAACTCATTTTCACCCAGGAGAGATATAGATATATGCGGAACCCAATATTTCACTTGAAAGACATAAATATAATGAGGAGGAGTTTAGAGAAATCGGGCACAGAGGTTGAAGAGAAGCTAAGTAGCACATCGCAAATACGAAGGTGAATCTTGGGTTTGCTAGTTGGTCGTACAACTAAGGAGAGAACAATCACGTACACAGGCAAGCAAGCAAGCAGAGATAATGTCGGCCTTTGGAACGGTTCCTAGACATCGCTAATGATCCCAGTGGGCTCGTCACTGATGTACAGGTAAATGATCCAGTACATGAGGTTGAAGCACACGAAGCAAACCGGGAACACCACGCGGGAGTATTTGTCGATGTCACTAGGACTGACGCCGAAGAGCTTGTTGGTATTATGTAAGTAGGTGGCCTCGAAGTCGCATTGGAGGTTGGGAGCGGCGCTGTTGATGGAAGAGGCCGCCTTGTAGCATCGGTGGTGGTCGTACATCTTGAGACGGACCTCCTGGACAACACCCGATGGTCTTTTTGGCATCTAGGAATACATCCAAAACGTAATTATGGGGCATCTAAGAATAAACTAGGTCTCGCAATTCACATTGATTTATAAACATCACACGGAATTCTTGGATGTCAATGATAGATTTTGGTTTCAAAATTTTAATTATGATATATTAATAATATCCTGGCATTAATATGTTGTGTATCTTCGACATAAACACGTATAGAAGACATTATTGTAAAATATACACACAGAATTCACACGGCGGACTCTTCAGAGAACCAATAAACCGGCTTAAGTCTCAATCATCGATTTAAAATAATGATGGAAAGTGATATTCGAAAATCGCGTCAAAGAATCATTCAAGATTAATGAGATTTCAACAAAATGATCAAATAGAATGTTGTATTAGATTGATTAACGATCAAAATATTATATACAAAAATTTTCCTAACACGGTTCCTTGTCAGATTTAGCAGACTTCATTGACGGAATACACTGTATTCTTATAAATACAATTTATATATTTATAAATACAATATAAAAAGTACTCTAACACAACATACTTCCGTAGATATGTCGTATATGTGGAATGCTATTCTACGATTGCTCTACTGGAAGGTCAGGTCTACAATAAAAAGGAGTAATTTCTGAAGCGGTGTCCGGGAATGTTCTATATATGCTGGATGATTTAAAGTTGGAATTATTTTTCTGGACAGGACCGGAGAGAATGTTGAATCCTTGGCTACGGTTTGAGGTATAGCATTTTCATTTTGAAGAATTGCATTTATAGTTTTCGATATAATGCCAAGTGCTAGATCAGTATGTATTGCACGCGCTGCCAGAAACACCCTTCGAACAGACTAATATTTTACCTCCTCAAGAATCTCTCAAGGCCAACCCTAATGCCAAAACAAAAATTGTTGTAATTAGTAAACACAAAAGAGTTTCACTAATGCTTTTTTACTTTACACAGTGGTTCTGAAAATTCTTTTGACGAAGAATGGAAAACATTGGCAAATCTCCTGTTATAGGAACGCTTAGAGTGAGAGAGACTTTTAATAAGAGATTAATAACCGTTCGTGCTGAGGAAGCAAAACAATATATTTTTCAGCTGTTACCTAACTCCGATCTTTAATAGCCATCTTCTGAAATCGCCCAACATTTCTGGTTCCAGTAGACCAAGAAATCTATATTTTAGATTTAGACCCATTCTTGGATCATTAAGGTTATAGCGATTGAACGCTTTGAGAATTTTCACCAAAACCTTTTTGCGATATAAACTAAAATAGCATTCTCTTGAAATATTGTTACACGTATTATTCTTATTGGGTTAATTGCCCTTTACAATATTTTGTCACCTTTAAAGCATTTTCAAAATTTTCAATAAAAATAAAATCAATAATATCGATATATGTTGAGCGCCTTTCAATAGTAATTGAAGGAGGACCATTGATACTTACGTTGGCGCGCAATATATTTATATCAAAAGCTGAAACTAAGTCTTGGATTCTTTGCAAATATTGAATCGACTAATTGGTTCCGTTGTCTAAATTCCATCATTCTATTCCAATTATTTCATTCTGCTAAAATTCCATTTTCCATTACTGTATATACATTCGTAGGCATTCGTCTTGTGAGCTGAATCTCCTGAGAAATGGCTCTTGACCCCTTTTCACATTAAAATTAATATTTAATTAAAAATATATTTTAATAGGTTTCAATCCGTCATATAAACCTAGCAACGGAGTAAATAAAAAGTGTTACCTATAGATAGGAAAAAATAATGTAAATAAAATTATTTCAAGGAATTTTGCCTTCTATATATATTGCATATATATGTCTGTTTATTTACTATTAAAATTTCTCAAAACTGCTTACCACTTATATATAATTTCAAATTAGAATATGAGAGAGATTATTATATGAAATGATAAATTTCATTTATAAAAAATATTGATAAATAAATGAATGATAACATAGCTCTACAAAAAATACTTTTTCTTTTGCACAAAAACATTGAAGTTGTTTCTAATGAAACCTTTCACGCTGAATTCAAAAATGATGTCAGAAATTTCCCATCACCATTGGGTTTTTCCAGACAGCATGTAAAGGAATATACAGTAAAATGTAACTTAAGCATTTTTTGCGTAATCATCATTACATTAGCTAACGCTTTTATACATTCAAAATGAACCAAACGATTTGTTTAATATAGAATTACAGCAGAAGTGACAGGTAAATATAAAGTGATCAGTTTGTTCTTCTCTATATAATTGCTTTTATAAATAGTGTGCAACTAGACTGGGTCAATATGCTGAGGCGTTGCATTAATATTCCTGATACTTTCTGTGTTACATCTGTGGGGATTTATCTTTCAATGTTCAAAGGCGAAACTTTACACCGCTCATCAAAAAGTGATATGAACTTGGGTAAAGTCGATGACCAAGATAAGACTTGGGCTCCTCATCATTGTTGTGCAATTTGTGTTCGGCATCTTTCAGGATGGATTAAAGGTGAATATCATATGCCTTTTGCAGTTCCAATGATATAGAGAAAACCTAAAGACCATTCTCCAGACTGTTATATATTTTTAACAAAGACTACAGGTATTACATCAAAATCAAGACATACCGTTGAATATCCAGATTTTCTTTCTGCTATGAGACCGGTTCCTCACAGTGAAATTTTACCTGTTCCACAGCATCCTGAAAATATAATATTTAGTAACGATGATTCAGATATAGGCAGTCAGATGACACAACCTTCGAAAAAGGTGCTTGATCTGAACCTCATCTATTAACCCAAAGAGATTTGAACGACCTCGTTTGTGATTTAGATTTATCCAATAAACAGAGTGACCTTTTAGGCTCTAGGTTAAAAGGTTTGAATATACTGCACAAAGACACAAAGGTATGCTTTTTTCGCAAGCAGCAAGCTGAATTTAAGACTTCCTTTCACAAAAGAATGATTTAATGTATTGCAATGATGTTGTTAATCTAATGGAAGTGCTTGGTCATGACCATTATACAAAAAAAAAGTGTATGGAGAAAGCTGTTCTCCATCACAACGGAAATAAGTTTCCATCAGTGCCAGTAGCATATGCATCCAACATAAAAGAGACTTACGGACCCATGAAACTGCATATATGATGCGAAAATTAAAGAAGGCATTTTCGTTGCACCTCAGATTCGATAATTGCTGCAGGATGGAAATTTTCAAAATAGATTAAATGAAGTTGAAGCAGTTGAAAGGAAAATGAAGGTGAAAGGGTCTCAGGTTCCTAATCTATCTTACCGTTTCTTTTTTTCTTGCATAATGGTCTATATAACTGTTTCTGTTTAAAAATTGTAAATTGATGCAATTATCCCTAAGGGGGTATCGCGTTTTGTGTGTTGAAAAAAAGAAATAAATATGTGAAGTATCAGCAGGGAATTCCTTTAGAAACCTTTGCAAGAACTTCTTGAGAAATGTCAAGCCGAAAATCACGGTGGCATAGTTAATGATCTGTTGCTTTCCTAAAAATAACTGGGATGTAGCATGTCTCTCAAAATCCATTTTCTGCATTTACATCTGGATTACTTTCCAGGAAATCTTGGTGCAGTTAGCGACGAGCATGGTGAGAGGTTTCATAAAGATATATCAAGTATGGAGAAGCGGTACCAAGCGGAATCCCAGTATACTTGCTGACTACTGCTGGACGCTCAAGCAGGATGTACCTCAAGCAAAATATAAAAGAAAATCCTCTGTCGCGCGCGATACTTTTTTAAGAAATGAAAAATAATGTATATAAAAATTCTATATTTAATATATATAGAAAAAATACTTTTTTTTCATGGGTAGGCCTTTCTCTATGTATTAGAATGAATATTCTCCTCAAATTTCAAATGGTGTCATTCTGAAACCTTGCGTGATATGAAACTAATGAAATGATGTTTATGCAAAAAAATTCTAATGTCACATGATTACGGTGTATAAAGGCAACTCTCCTACCTTTTTTTCTCCTCAGTGGAAAATCCGGCAATTAAGGTGTCCAGAAGTAGACCACGTTAATATTTCAGTGAGATCTCTGTAATAACCTATGTAAGGATCCATTAAAATATCAACGTCGATTTAAAAACTTCCTGGATATAAAAAAAAAGTGATTTGAAAATATTTCGGGGGATAAAGATTCGTTTATAAAATTTAATAATTTTTCAAAAATGTTGTCAGGAAAAAAACATGTGTGTGATAGAAATATTCTAATTGCATTTTTGAAATCAGCATGAAAAGTTACACTAGAAACGCTATCAATCTATTTTGTACAAAGAGTGTAATTAAATTGATATTATCTCAAAAATTAATAACACATTCTAAAGTCATTTCTAATTTGATGATATAATCGTAAAATTTAGGTGCCAGAACAGTATATATATTATGCACACTACAAAAAATGTAGAACTATTTAACGGGATTGTTTATTTTCGACTAAAGTAATTTCCTATTGTTCTTGTTGCAATGAGAAAATTATTTGAGAGGGCATGGTTCATCAGTAGTGAATCCTCTCAGCGTTTTGTCAAATTTTACGACAAATCAACCAACCAGTTTCTCCTGAGTATTTTATCATTGTAGTAGGGGTAGTAGGATATTGTTTTACTTGAAAGCGAAACAATGGCGCTAAGTAGTTCCTATATTTAGACAATCATTATTAATTATAATATAAATCAAGAAACTGCTACCACGTGGCATTCAGATAATGCCGTACTTCCAAATAAGAAAACACTAACAAAGAGAAAGTAAAATATAATCCCTCGAAATATTTACAAATCACTTTTTTTTTAAATATTATTTCCAGAAGGAGTTTTTAATCGACGTTGATATTTTAATCGATCCTTACATAGGTTATTACAGAGATATCACTGAAATAATAACGTGGTCTACTTCTGGACATCTTAGTTCCCCCATATTCCACTGGAGAGAAAAAAGTAAAAGAGTTGCCTTTATACACGAGTGGAATATCCAATTGAGCTCTCGACCTATTCCATCCCTGCTTACCAACAAAACGAGATGACTGATTTCATCAAAATGAAAATTTGTGATCACAAATCGTGAGATTTCTTTTCCAAGACTTTATCCCCCGATTGACTGTAAGACTTCTCTCTCCTTGCAATAAGTAACTATATATCGTAGACAAACAGTTCATTCTGTGACAGAACTCATGGAAGCCCGTCGTTCAGAAATATATTTTATTTTTGAGAATATATGTATTTTCGATACAAAACCCTTGAAGAATTTCTTGAAACACCGCCTCTTGGTCACAATTTATTGAGATTAGGGTACAGTTATCTTCAGCATCATCTTGTGATAAAATTCGCGGTTGAAGGCACAACCATGCTGGTAACAACTAGTCTAATTCCCACTAGACACTTATATACCCACCTGGTTTTTCCAGGCTTTGTCCGGTTTGTAAGATGGACGATGGCTGTGTTTCCTGTGCTGGCGGTCCTGGACGCAGGCACCCCCTAGTTATATGAGCCACACACACACCATGTGGACTCACACAGCAACATATCTAAGTTCTACACGCAGGCACCCCCTAGTTATATGAGCCACAGACACACCATGTGGACTCACACAGCAACATATCTAAGTTCTACACGCAGGCACCCTCTAGTTATATGAGCCACAGACACACCATGTGGACTCACACAGCAACATATCTAAGTTCTACACGCAGGCACCCCCTAGTTATATGAGCCACAGACACACCATGTGGACTCACACAGCAACATATCTAAGTTCTACACGCAGGCACCCCCTAGTTATATGAGCCACAGACACACCATGTGGACTCACACAGCAACATATCTAAGTTCTAGTCGCAGGCACCCCCTAGTTATATGAGCCACAGACACACCATGTGGACTCACACAGCAACATATCTAAGTTCTACACGCAGGCACCCCCTAGTTATATGAGCCACAGACACACCATGTGGACTCACACAGCAACATATCTAAGTTCTAGACGCAGGCACCCCCTAGTTATATGAGCCACAGACACACCATGTGGACTCACACAGCAACATATCTAAGTTCTACACGCAGGCACACCCTAGTTATATGAGCCACAGACGCACCATGTGGACTCACACAGCTACATATATAAGTCTTAGACTCAGGCACCCCCCAGTTATATGAGCCACAGACACACTTTCGGACTTCGCAAATCTACACAAATAAGCTCTGGACGCAGGCACTTCTAGTTGTATGGGCCACAACACACCACAAGGCCTCACATAGTTATTTTTAATCAATTATATATGTCAAGTATCATAAAAATATTAAAATATATTTTATAATGTTCTTATAATTTTGTGATTAAAAAAAACTCACTTCTTAGTATTTAACTTAGAACAGATGTAACTCTTTTACATGGGGTGAATTGATTTAGCCTAAAGAAAAATCACACAAGAAAGAGAAAATATTAATTCTTAAACTTAATCAGACAAGATATTGGCACAATATTCAAATAGATCTCTGTGTGAAATATGATCTGTGGATTGTAGAAATTCCCTAAATGCCATGAAGGCCATTGTTGTGAAAGTCGACGCCAACCGGACTACGGTTTATAAGAGTTTTTGCGTCTCTATATCGCAAGGTTTGGATTTTAAACCACGGTACTGCAGTATTCTGAATGCTTAGTATATTATTATTGAGTGTAAAAAGTGCTTAAATGCGTTGATCGAACAACAAGTGTTCAGTATGAAGCTGCAGGTTTGTTAGTCAGACAACCGTACGATTTAACCTGGAAATCTATAAGTGCCAAAACCTCGTGGCGGATTCTCTCGAACCATGCCATCTATGGAATAGAAACCACAGATACTATTTAAAAACTTGAGTTGATTATGAAAATTTTACATTTTAAAAATTAGGGTGAAATAGCCATAAATATAGTAACATCGTATACACATCACCTGACTAAAAGTCTAAATAATTATGTATTGATGGCTGTGAAGAAATTTGACGCTTTAAAACAAAAGATGTTGAAGTTTGAGATTGAATCAAGGAATAAAAGGATTATTTATTAAACAAAGTAACTTAAAACAAGATGTTAAAGTAGCAAAATTTTAAAGGCAAGTATATAGGAAGGCGAGAGACAAAGACTATATATATTGACGTCGACCGCAGCGCCGCCGCGGCCGTTGATTGGTCGATCCCTCAATGCTCCACGCCAATTTTTGATCGATAATCCAACACTCCCTCTCGATCCAAAATGTTCAGTAGACCTCTTAAGTAGTGGAATTTGTTTCGTGGAAGAGGTTTAGTCATTATATCAGCTAGCTGTTCTGAGCTGCAAACATGATGCACTTTAAGTTCACCTTCTTCATGTTTGGATCTAATGAAGTGGTAGTGAACATCAATATGTTTCGTTCGTTTGTGGAATACTGGATTTTCAACAAGTTTTATTGCTGCTTGGTTGTCGATATAAAGTTCAGTTTCTTTAGTAATATCACAGCCGATGCCCTGTAGAAGTCTTCTGATCCAAATCAATTCCTTGGCAGCACTGCAGGCAGCGATGTATTCACTTTCGGTGGTTGAAAGTGCGATAATTGGTTGTCGTTGGCTTGCCCAAGAAACAGTTCCTCCGTTCATCATGAAGGCATAACCAGTCGTACTTTTTCTGGAGTCAACATCACGAGCAAAATCACTATCAGAGTAGCCAACAAGTTGGTCTTGTCCAGTGAAGAGAATTCCCATGTGTGGAGTGCCTTTCAGATAACGGAAAATATTCTTCACTGTTGTACAATGTGCAGGTCCTGGATATTCTAGGAATTTACTCACTTGTGAAACTGCATAAGTGATATCTGGACGTGAAACACATGATGCAAACATAAGGGATCCAACAGCTTCTCGAAAAGGGAATTTAGGCATCTTTTCTTTTTGTTCTGGAGTAGGACAGTCCTGCTTTGTTAAGATGACAGAAGGATCCATAGGCACCGAAGCAGGAATACAGTCAGCCATATTAAATTTACTCAAAATTTTGTCAATATATGATGACTGGTGAATGAAAATACTTGCCCTATCTTCTGACTGCTCTATTTGTAGCCCAACAAAAAAGTTAACACTTCCAGATGTAATATCAAATGCGTGTTCTAACTCATCCATTATAATAGCTATTGCCTCTTTATCTTTAGATAGAATAATTCCATCATCAACATAGAGAGCTAAGATAACATTTGAATCATTGTGTGTTCCAATGAAAATGCACGGGTCGGCGTCTGATGTTTTGAAATTATGGCTATACAAAAAATTGGTAAATTTCTTATTCCAATTTCTAGAAGATTGTCTCAGACCATACAGACTTTTATGTAATCTATAGCAGCTATTATCATCTCTCTTGTAGCCTTCTGGTTGTTCAAGATAAACAAGTTCCTCTAATTCGCCATTGAGAAAAGCTGTCTTTACATCGAATTGCTTAAGAAACATCCTTTCAGAAGCAGCGTGTGATAAAAGAATGCGTAACGAATCATACCTGACTACTGGGCTAAACGTATCGAAATAGTCAACATTTTTGATTTGATAATAGCCTTTTGCAACTAATCTGGCTTTGAACCGTTGAATTGTACCATCGGACTCCGTTTTAATTTTATAAACCCATTTACAACCGATAGGTTTATGACCATCTGCCAAACGTTCTAAAGTCCATGTTTTATTTTTATTTAATGCATCAATCTCTTCATCCATGGCTAATTTCCATCTTTCTGGATCTGAACTTGTTATTGCATCTAAATAGTTACTGGGTTCATCAGCGAGCGCAAAGTTACATTGGCTATTCGAAACTTTAGAGCGTGTTATCATTGGATGCGAACTGATATCGGATACTGGCGGCATTTCCTGCACTGGGATGTTTGTTGTTGCAACTGGAGATTCATCCGGAGCGCTGTTAATCTGAAATATTATTTCTTTCGGTTTGGTAGATTCTCTATCTAAACGTGGAGTAGCTTTCTCATCGAATGTGACATCTTTAGAAATTCTAATTTTTCTAGTTTTCCAATCCCATAATCTAAAATTTTTGCTTGTATTCTCATAACCTAAAAACATAAGTTTTATAGATTTATTATCCCACTTTTTACGGTTTTCTTTGGGAATATGCATATAAGCATTACAGCCAAATATTTTATAGTTAGCTACATTAGGCTTTGTGCCAAAGAAAAGTTCATAAGGTGTCGTTCCAGGGGTTTGCTTAGTCGCACTTCTATTTAGAATATAAGTTGCTGTGTTACATGCCTCAGCCCAAAAAAATACTGGAAGATTTCGTGAATTTAGCATGGACCTGGCTGCTTCCACAATCATACGATTGTCTCTTTCTATACGTCCTATCTGTTCGTGCACATAAGGTGCAGTGAACTCGTGAATTATCCCAAATCTTTTACATAAATCTGCAAAATTATCGCTTTTGAATTCTAGCGCATTATCAGTCCTAAGAACTTTTATCATATTTCCAGTTTGAGTATAGATTAGAGTAGCATATTCTTTGAATATATCTAGCACATCTGATTTGTTTTAAATAAAATAAATATGGCGATAACCACTAAAGTAATCTTTAAATAAGCAGAAATACAGATATTTACTTAATGATTGAGTCTGCATTGGGCCACAAATATCAGCATAAATAAACTCACCTAGCTGGTAGTTTTTGCCATCTGAGGGATAGCACGACTTTCTATGGGCTTTTCCAAGTTGGCATCCTTCAGAGAAGAAAAAATCTCCCTCTAAATCTTGAGGCTGCAGACCATCCACCAATCCTTTGGTCGCCATCTCTCGAAGTGTAGCAACTGGAAGATGCGCAAGTCTCTCGTGCCACAACTGAAGCTTGTTCTCGCTGGTGATGTATCCTTGTGATGATGACGTAACCTTGAAGAGCATCCTGTAGAGGCCGTCATGACGCACTCCTACGGCTTTTAGGTCATTATCCATGAAGATCTGTAGCTTGTCATGTTTGATAATGACGTTGAATCCTCTTCTTGTGGACGTAGAAAGGCTATACAAATTTTTCTTTAGTTGCGGCGAGTAGAGCACATTTCTTATGTACGTATTGTACCATCCACCGTCGACGTAGGCTTGAATCTCGATGTCTCCCATGCCTTCTGCAAGTAGTGTCGAGTTGTCTCCCAAGTAGATTGGATGATCACTGGTGAACGGCGTGTAGGTCTTGAACCACTCTCGTCGAAATGTCATGCTGCAGCTTGCACCGCTGTCAGCATACCAAATATCATTGGGCTCTACTTGATTATCGCACAAAATAAGTCCATAATCACTTGAACTTCCTTTTGAATCATGAAGATTTTTGGATTTATTTTTCTCATTAGCTAATCTTTTTCTACATTCGCGGCTCCAATGTCGAATTTTTGTGACAATAGTGGCATTTAGTGTTCTTCTTGGCATCTTGAAAAGAACGTTGTGTATCTTTAAGCTTCGTTCGTGCTTGCCTGTGTAATAAGGCCTCATCTTGTTTAGAAGAACCGCTTTGTTGATTCCTTGTTTCTTCAATCAAAAGTCTTGCAGATAAATTGTTAAGAGTTTGAGCTTTCGGATCTAACGATTCCCACGCTGCAACAAAGTAGCGCATACTCGAAGGCAAAGTATTTAAAATTTTTGCTACCTTTTGATAATCCGTTATGGTTCCGCCCATTTGTGAAATTTGTGCAGAAATATTTTCAATTTTTGCTATGTAATCACTTATTGTTTCCGATGTCAATCGTGCATCGAAGAATTGTTGCCAAAGTAGGCCAATAGTAAATTCGGATTTTTGTTCATGAATAGCAAGTAATTTCTGCCACATTTGTGAAGCGGAAGTACAGTTCATCAGGGGCTGAAGAAACTTTAATTCGATTGCCTGTGATAATAACATCCTTGCCTTAACGTCCTTTGATTTCCAATTCTGTAGTGAACTTTCAGAGTTACTGTCGGAGGAAACAACATTCGGCTTTATTTCTAAGCCTTCCAATAATTCTAGTAATTTTTGTTGTTCCAAAAGAAGCCTGAATTGGAATTTCCATAGTGAAAAGTTTTCACCATTAAAAACTTTAATCCTTGAAAGACAATCTTCGCTCATCTTCTTTGTCTTGGAATCGACCAACGACAAAAAGAAACTAGGGTTATGGTTGGCGGTTGACGCCTAAACTTCGAGCAAAACAAAGGCTTACTCACTGCTGGCGGTTAATCCTTTTAGGCGCAGTGGAAGCGTGCTGGGCCCATAACCTGCTGAAGTTTGAGATTGAATCAAGGAATAAAAGGATTATTTATTAAACAAAGTAACTTAAAACAAGATGTTAAAGTAGCAAAATTTTAAAGGCAAGTATATAGGAAGGCGAGAGACAAAGACTATATATATTGACGTCGACCGCAGCGCCGCCGCGGCCGTTGATTGGTCGATCCCTCAATGCTCCACGCCAATTTTTGATCGCTATAATCCAACAAAAGATAAGAAGACTTTATTAATATTGGATGCTGGAGATGAAATATAGGATTCTTACCACAAAATAATGATCCAAATAAATGGCTATTTATCTCTTCGCTAACATTGAGAACATTTCGTTCACAACCAATGGAGTTAAAAAAATCAGATAAAAATAATCTCATACACAGCTATGATACCTATTATAATATTATCAAGCCACACATAGATCTTCGGCGATAAGATCCAAATAACGTAGATATCCCGAAACAGGTGAAAACTATGGCATAACCATCTAACTTCAAGTAAAATAGGACTATCCAATGACATTGACTTTCGAACAGATTAACACTAAAATTCAGGTTATAAAGCAAATTTTGTGCAGCAAACAGACGACTACATTGTTTGTCTCCAAAGTGAAAGCACTAAACTAGATAAGTAGGCTTAAAGGAAGGATTATATTTTCCATCTGAACATAAACATGAGATATAAAAAGTCCCACCGACTCCTCCTTAAACCCGAGACTCTTAAGCAGAGGAGACACCAAGGAGAGCACATTGTTAACTACATAACATGAACTTTACATTTTTTATATAAATCTTTGATGTAAATCAAACAACTTTAATAGAATACATTTCTAGGGTATCGAGCAATACCTTTAAAAAAGCTAATATAAAACTGATTTACCGTCAAATTCACATATTTTGTGGCTTCCGAAATCAAAAATTATCATTCGCGCCATGTAATCATCAATTCGTTAAAGACCGATATATCAATTGTATTAGTAAATTAAATTTTATTGCCATCTATCGTTAAAATTTTACACAAATAAATTTACTGGCAATCTGATGATATTTAAAAGAAACTCATTGCCAGTAAATTTATTTGTGTAAAATTATATCAATTGTATATTTACGAGAGAGGGAAAGCAAGATGGAAAGATCCTCCAATATTCCCAACAGAATATATTATGATAAGGGCCTTTAAATATTGTTCATCATTCATCATTGTTAGACGATGTTGAATGTCAATTTGAACCTTCCAACAACAAGACATTAAATAAATATTGCGAAGTGTGACATTTCCTAAATTAAATATAATGGATTATAAGGCGCCATCTATATATTTCAACTGAAATTATTTTACACTATTTTTTTTTCTTTTATAAATCCAACGACTTAATACTGTCCTTTCTTTATGAATTACTAAATGCCTCAAACTGTGCGTCAAGTGTTATTGAGAAATTTTGTATATCTCTGAATTTTTCACCTTATTGAATGGATGATTGAATATTTGATCGATATTGAATAATTATTTGAATGTTAACCGCTAATACAGGGTCCATTATGAAAGAAATGAGCATTTACTGGCAAAATACATTTATTGATCGTAATTTGTTCAAATGTTCAATATTCTTCAAAATACATTCCTCCTGCATCAATACACTTGCGGAGACGTGTTTGCCACGCCTGAAAGGCACCCTGAAACTCATCGACAGGAATGCTTCTCAGGAACGTTGTAACATGGTGTTGGATGTTTTCCACGTTTTCCCAATGTATTCCTTTCATCTCTCTCTTGAGTCGCGGAAACAAAAAAAAAGTCACATGGAGTTAAGTCGGGACTGTAAGGGGAGTGAGGGATCACCGAGGTGTTGCTCCGGGCCTGGAAGTTGGTAATGATGAAGGCTGTGTGGCAGGTGGCATTGTCATGGTGGAGCTTGACCGTGTCTTTAATGTCAGTCCTCACGCGTGCGATCCGGCGTTTCAATCTCCTGAGCACCTCCAGGTGAAAGGCTGAGTTTACAGTTTGTCCCTGCGGTACAAACTCACAATGGACTATTCCTCGGATGTCAAAGAAGACAATGATCATTGTTTTGATGCGCGACTTGCACAGTCGCGCTTTCTTGGGGCGTGGGGATGATTTTGTGTGCCATGCACAGCTCTGCCTTTTCGACTCTGGGTCGTATTCAAACATCCAGGATTCGTCTCCGGTTACTACAGAGTTCAGAAAGTCCGGTTCATTTTGAATCAAATCCAACAATTCTTGACAGCGCAAAACTCTAAGTTCTTTCTGGTCTTGCGTCAACACTTTCGGCACAAGCTTCGCACAGACCTTACACATTTGCAGATCCTCGGTCACTATCCCATGTACCACAAATGTGGACATGTGTAATGTGTCAGCAATTTGCTGGATGCTTAATCGACGGTCGGTACTTCGAGCACACGATCCACGTTCTCGTCAGTTCTGGCCGTTGTTGGGCGTCCTAAACGGGGTTCGTCGGCGACCTCCTCCCGGCCCTCCTTGAACGCCTTGTGCCACTTCCCAGACTGTGATCTTGAAATGCAATCGTCCTTGAAGGCTTTTTGCAGCATCTGGAATGTTTCGGTTGCATTTTTTCCAAGCCTCACGCAAAACCCTATGGCGTATTGTTGTTCAAGCGAACGCTCCATGTTACAAAAGTTGAAAACACACTTCAAGCGGAGGCATGTATCTTCCCTCACACTGCTCGAACTCAACTGACGACCGGATGGATTGAAAGGGCATATCCCTCCACCACATTTTCTACAGTTTTACCGTGCTGCCATCTATCGTCACGTCACAATAACATTATGCTCATTACTTTCATAATGGACCCTGTATTATATAAAATCGGATTTAATGAATTCTTTTCAGACTAGCATCCCGTTAAAAGCTTTTTTTTACAGTATTAAGTAATATTATCTTTAACTGTATAAATATTGAAACGTATCTAATACTAATTTAACCTTGTGCTTATTTGTTTCTTACTCGGGTAACTTTCAAATTCAAAAGAAAAATTTATACGCCGTCTATTTTATTTTTGTTCTTAGGCTGCCTATACTTTCTTTAAAGCGCGCGCGCGCGAAGCTGAAAATACCAAATAATTCTTCTTAATTATTATCGTATAAACTATATTGTGGCGAAGAGATATTTTATTATTACCCAGCATCTCCACCAGTTGTAGCGTAGAAATCAAGCCTTGAAATATCCTAAGATGTAAAAGTATTTATTGATGACGTCACCGCGACGAGTCGACAATTATTTACAAATCAAACAAACTATCTACAGCCTGGGAATCTTAAGCAAGCAAGCAAAGAAATATTTTAAATATGATTTTACAAATACAGAGTAATATATACTTTTATGATCTGTTGAGTATTTTCATTGAATAATATTAAATTAAATAATAAAATATTTCTTCGCCACAATATTACTTTAGCTTTTACCAAACATATTTCGACTTCGCTAGTAAAATCATATTAATCAAATTTCTCTTTACTTAAAAGTGTATGAATTATTTGAAGCTTTTCTATTAAAAAAAAGTGTTTATATGAATTCTTCCAGTTGTCTTTGTGTGTGTGGCAACGTAGTTTAAAATTGAACTGTGTACAACTAATGTCAAGAGAATTTAATTTTAGAATAAATTAACTTCATAACTGAAAAAGTGGCATTAAAAATTTACATTTGAAGTTTCATTATAGTCCTTTCATTGAGAATGGAATCTCTATGTAAAAGTTTTAATTAAAAAATCCATTTTATATCTAATCTCAACAGAATTTTTATATCAAAATAAAATTCTCTAACTTTCTATTTTCTTTTCAAAAGCCCTGGGAATAGAGGATATTTTTCCTTGTAGTCACCAAACTGGGTAGTTGCTAGGCGACCGTCTTTCATCGTTTTATCCGGGCTAAAAGCGGAAGAGTTGAGCCTGAAATTCCCCTTTTACCAGAAGCATTGATAAAATGTGAGAAGAGATAAAACCTCGCTATCCAGCCAACAAATAATTACTCGGGCCTGATCATAACACCGCTACTATAGACAGCCTCATCATGGTTTAGCTTTAAAATGATTTTATAATTTATACATATTTATATATTTTAGAGAGAGAGAGAATTTTTTAAAGATCAATATGATCAAATCATATCTTAACCTGAGAGATTAGGGGTCCATAAGATGACCTCAAGCACATTCAAACATAAATTAACGGCTGATATCAGTAGCATTATAAATTTTTACTGCGCAGATCTAAATAAAACATTTTTTAAAATTGAAAATATTAAAAATAAATATACATTTAATAATTATCTACCCAATATAATTATAATCCCACTTTCTTAACTCTCAACATTTGAAAAAGATTAATAGGATTATAGAAGCTTATATCTCACAAGAGGTTTTTGAGAATCCACAAGTTGACTACGAGCACCTTCTGCTATGTAATAACTAATAAGAAGATAACTACAGAGAAAAAAATAATTGAATTAAATAAACTTTTTACAGAAGTTGTTCCATTTTTAAATAATGATTTTTCAACTCTGTAGCTCGCGAAATAGGCACACGATTTGAGTGATGTTTTATTTATTCAGAAGAAAAAGCATTCGTTTATACATATTTTATTTTTAAAAAACGCGCTCGCGCGCGATTTTTAAATATTAGAAATACCTAAAAGTGTAAATGATTTCGTAAAAGCCTAAAGCCGAGGAAAAATAGCCTTTTATCCAAATTATTAATTAAAAATAATTTTGCACATTCAGTCAAAAATTATGGAAAACAAAAAAATTTAAAATCTATGAAATCGAGCAAAAAATAAAACTGAAAAAAATGTGCTTGAAGAAACTTTTAATTCGAACCAAAAGAAAGATAAAGGAAATGATTGCAGAAATAATCCTCTTTCTCAAAGGCACGCACCACTTTCTACCGATAACCGTATTATCAGAAAGAAAACTTGGCTTAAAATAGGTAAAAAGATTAGAGTTTATTTTCTCAAGTCGCACCATATCGAGGAACGCAAGACCTGCATCAGGGCCCTTTATGAAAGTACCTGGTAAGTAAAAAAAATGGAAGAATGTTGTTACACTGGACGAGGCATGGGTTTACCTCAATGATAGCAACCGACCCCGAACCATTTACTAGTCTAACTATCAAATAAACACCTTTCAAAACTGAGTCAAGCAGTGCAAGGAAAGTTTGTCAAAGGGCTTCATGATCGTTGCAAGTTTCTGCTACAATAGGAAGCTTCCTATAAAGAAGGTAGAGAAAATGTCAAGATAAATCCGCAAATCTACCAAAGACTAATCTTAGACCCATTATTTGAAAATAAGGTTCCATTTTTGCTTCCAAGTGACTTAAGATAGATGGTTGCACCAGGATAAAGCCACGAGTCATGCCTCACGTTCAGCACGTCAATTTTGGACGCGAAGAAGGATGAAGTCGGAATTTGGAACATTCCTTTTAAGCATATCCCTGCCAAAACCTCAGACTTGGCCCCTGTGGATTTTTGTGTTTTGCTTGCTGAAATATTCTCTTAGATCTATAAAAACCTAAAACGCTAAATGGTGTATGGAAAGTCGATAAGGACTATTGGAATGGTCTTGATAAATATATTTTGAGACGAAGCCTTATTTCCTGGAAACACCAATGCAGGTCTGTTGCTAAACGTCAAGGGGTTTACAAATGAAAAAACAATAAGTTGTGTACAAACATTTGTATATTATTTTTAATAAAGCACTAAAATCGTTCTTTTAAAAATGGAGAACACCCTTAGGATAAACATACAAACTAAAGCACAATATAATAGCTATTCAAACGATAAATCAGCGTTATTAAATATATATATAACCCCGGATTAGTCTTTACTTTATTATGGGAAGGATCTGAACACCAAAATTATCATATAGATTCATAAATTATACAGGATCTGTAAGAATTCCTTTGTTGTCCTTGTGATATATGTCGCGCGAAACGGGCAGTTAAGGCCAGAAATGCGTGGGAACGCGAAACAATATATATATATATGAATTTATGAGGGATGGCGCCAGTTTATATCTGTGTGTATGTTTCGTTAGAAGATTTCTCAACTGAAAGATTGAAACTGCTCTATTTAAAAGGAGAAGCTGCAAAATTTGATAGGCCAGAGTGAGTCACCTGAGAGGGCTGGCGGCCAGGTTATAAATATTAACACGCCAGGTAATGTTGTCGAGCGCGTGCTCTCTAATCCAGTAATAGACTCCGAGCATACTTGAATGTATGAAATATTCAGAAACTTGGCAAGGTCTGTCTGTCCGGCCATCGACCAGGAGAATACTACAGGGTTAATGCTTGGTAGAATGCCATATGGGGCCATTTTGTAATGGAATGTGTGTCTCAACAGAAATAAATACGATTTTTGGGGAATTTCAGGAAATGAATAATAAGCTTCAATTCATAAAATAAATACTCTCTATGTTGAAATTTTAGTATTTAACCTAAAATTGAAAAGTTCTGTGTAAATCGAAAAAGATAGTAATAGACGGTGTATTCGATGAACTGAAGAAAAGAGAAAATGTACAAATTTCCTGCATTGTAAAAATAAAATTTAAATAATATTTAGGTGCCATCAAGAAAGAGAGAGAGAGAGAGAAGCTATTATTATTATTTTGGATACATAATTATCCAGAGTCCTCGGTTCATGTGGTACATTGTGGTATACATTATTTTCTAAGTATGAAAATGTAGAACAGGGTTGATCGAGCCGCATGCAGGTTGAAAGACTCGGATTTCATCTCTGACCAAATCTTGGAATGTGAGACACACCCGAAAAATCATGGCATGACCAATTTTTACAACCATTCAAAAATGATAAAAGTCGGGCTTCCATCGACCAGAAACCAAATCTTAAAAATTTGAAAACTATTATATAAATATTCAAATAAAAATGGATATAATATAAAAATTATCACCTCCTAGACCTATACACCACTGTTTAGCAAACAGCTTTTAGTAATTTGACAAGGTTTTTGACCTCTTTGATGTTTAAGGGGATGTATCATTGTACACCCATTCAAAGGGTTGAGTGATTCTAATGCAACGGGCCCATCCGTGATATGCTTCGTATCTGTGGTCATCTTATTAAAATTGCGCTTTGTTAATGTCATCACAACTTTTTAGACACATTTCCTCGACATCCATCCTAGCGTAAGATATAAACTTCACATTTACCTATTTGAGAGTATTCGAGTGTTTCATCTCAATTCGTGGCAGAGGAAAATTTCGATGAACACGAAACATTAGGCAATTATTTAGAACATCTGATATTCAAATAGTTAGAATTTTATAAGCATCTAAACACATTAATCAATTTACTTTCAAGCCATAATCATGCAAATTATAGCAATGAAGATATAAGCTTCTTTTTGTCGCGTTAACCTTCGCACCTGTTGAAGGCCAGATATGTATGAGAAAGAGAGAGCTTCTGAGTTTTAAAAACTGATAAAAGACACTTTCTAAAACTTCTTGTTTTTAGCGTTGAATTTTTATTGGGTATTATCGTTCAAATATATTATTAGAAGTTAATTAAAATATATATTTTATATATTTAATGCTCTAAAATCCTATTTGATTTGTTGTATTAAAGAGAACAAAAAATAAAGCTTATAAATATCGAATATAATTACAATCTTCCAACTAAATATTATTCGATCCTGGAATCACCGCAGTGATGACCCGATTTCGTCCAAGGGGAGAGAGATGGTCTCAACAAATTCCTCATCACAAAATAGATATTATTATTATCCAAGATATTTGTTGCCAGAAAGAAAAAGCTTAATACACTAATTTTATGACAAATGTGGTTATTCATTGGTCATTTCAAGTCCGAAAATCTTCGATTAAAATATTTATAATATGATCGGAATTAAACATTTACTCGAAATAAACGAGCGAGTCAAAATACAGACGCTTCCAAGTAACTATATTGTAAGTACATTTCCATTTTCTATCTTGCTGCCTTATATGTTTGAAAACGTTCTCCTCTCTCTAATGGGATCATTGAGAAAATTATGGAAAGTGCCCAAAAGAAGAAAATTTCGGCCTAGAACTTTGATTGTTTTATTTCTTTTTCAATTTATTATTCCAATGTTCTCGAAGAAATTCATAATTTATATATATTTTGTGAAGCGCGCGCGGAGAATAACCATAATTTATTCATAAGAAATGCCAATCAATACTCACTAGGGATTTAGAATAAATATGGTCACTCTAAACCATTTGTTTATAGTCGATATCAGTACTCACCGCGGTCTTGATGAGCGGCACCCCCGGGGCGTGGCAGGGGATCAGCACGTGGTCGGGGTCGGGAAGTGTGGCGGCCGCGGGGCAGCGCTGCCGGTGCTGCTCTGCTAGCCGCGCCATTAGCTGAGTGCGGGTCTTACGCATCGAGATCCGTTTGGCCAGGTAGCCCACCGTAGCGTACTCCAGGAGCGAGGCAAACACCATCACAAAGCATGTCCCAAGATATACGTCGATAGATTTCACGTAGGAAATCTTAGGCATTGCGGCGTTTGTGGAGGACATGAGTGTTGTCATGGTCAGTACGGTGGTGACGCCAAGAGCCACGCGAGCAGGGGTGGCGTTGCGGTGAAGCCAGAAGGACACCCAGGAGATGATGACGATCAGTCCCGCAGGGATATAGATCTGGATCAGGTAGTAGCCCATGCTTCTGACGAAGGTGATCTCACAGACCAGACGGGAGTACTTTCCTGTTAGACATAAGATCCATGTTAACACACTACAATAATAATGTTTACTCTCAAACTGATTCCAACTTCAAATCACGGTTTATCATCATTACATTTTCCATATTTAGAAAATTATTCCCCTTTAGCTATTTTCTTATATTCTGAGTAAATACTGTAAGAGCGTGGATAAAGGTAGAAACAATTGAATTTCCTCTTACTAATGTGGGGAAGGATCTATTACTAATTTATTAACAATGAAAATTACTATTAGAGATCATATCTTCTCACTGTTGTGATGAGTATTTTAAATATATATTAATGATTGAGAGAGAGAGAGAAATATAAAATAATTAGGAAACTAGATAAAGAAAAGTAATATAAACACCGTATAATTATTTTATTATACGCTTTGAGATTAAGCACAGAAAGGAATTTGCTTAATCCGATTTTACCTTTTGCAGATATTTTGTAAACAAACATAAATATTGAAATTACGGTTAAATATTCAGAGTAATTAAATATTTGCCACAAAATAATTTAAAAAATATATATTTTTGAAATAATTATCACCCTTTTTGATCGAATGTGTATATGTGATATGATCCTGTCGACTCTTCTGTGATGAGGTATCCTGTCGACTCTCGCTATAGCTGTGGTAACCGAGGGTCAAACCTGTAGTAACCGAGAGGGACTGTCAGGGCGTGGAGAGTTTTCCAATACCTCTCTGCACCTTGGAAGACCTTTAAAAGTTCTCACAGAGTACAGGCAGACGTGGTCGAGGCAGAGTGGAAAGCTTGGGAATGTCCACACACAAAAAACGAAGAGACACAGTTGTAGTAGGAAAGTTCCGTGAACAGATAAGAGTCGAGCTAAGAGCAAGATGGAGACAGAAAAAGTTCTTACTGTTTTACATGGTCGATGAGGTGGACCTGGCTAAGACCGACAAGGGCTCACGCCGATGGTGGAGTGACTGTCTAAGTTGGGCTATATCTTTGCCGAGGGGGGAGACATGTGAGAATTTGGACTTTGAACGTCTGCGGCATTCTGCACCCTTTGACCTTGATGACAACGGGCTGCCAAATTATTTTTAAAGGTTGTTGGAATTCTCTCTCGATTTTAGACATTTTTGAACTTCTCAATCTTGCTTTAACTGAGCTCTTAATCCATTACATAGTTTCATTTATTTATCCTCAGTTTGTACAAAGTACATTACATATGGTGATGCAATGGCACATGTCAATCATGCGTTTACTTATTTATAGATGTGTTTCTATATACAACATGACAATCTTGTTATAAGTATTATACAATATAGGGTTGTTGGTTTAAATTACCATATATATTCTTTTTTACTTTATTTTCATTAAATATATAATGCAAGATAATATTTTCAGATAGGTTATGCTCAAACATATCATAATTTACTTAGTGATTTATAACCTGTTGACAAGTGAATCCTAGATCACTTTGGTTGGCTGCAGTCTCAGTACGATGGCAAGGATGGTACGTACCAGTTGTGAGATTGACCACGCGAGAAGAGATCTGAAGGCCGACCACCTTGAACTGCGGCAGTTCCACGCTCTGAGAGATGCGCACCGAGCTGTCGTTCTCCTTCCACTTGTAGCGGATGTCCTTCATGGGGTAGCCGACTGCACCCACCCACGGCATTCTTCCTCGGTACCCTGCCTTACTTGCTCCAAACATCGGAACATCAAACATTTTCTGGAGAGACTCATACGAGGATAACCACAGGTTTATCTGGATCAATTTTGAAATTTTTATGTATCACTTGAACCCTTTAAAAGGCAGGAAATATCCGTGAAACTAAATATATGTATCAACCTTTTATTTAATTGAAGCAAAACATTCATTATACACACTTAAAATTTCTTAATACATTAAATATTTTATTACAATAACATTAAATTAATATGATAAAAATATATACCTTAATAGATATAAATCTAGTTTTTAAAATATATCTTCATATAAAAGGCATATATATTGGATTAAAAAATAATTTATTTACCAATATTTTTGTTGGCTGAACAGAACCTTTTGTCAAGGTGCAATAACGTATTTATACTAAAACAAACACGTTGTTGTACCTAGACAAAGGCTGGCGTTCAGGCTACTAAAATATTGGTTAACAAATTATTTTTGAAACAATATACGACCTTTTATTTAAAGGTAAAAATATAAATTTCTTAGACGATCAGATCCTGATCAGAAAGATTTTTCTTTGATTTTTCATACATATAAAAAGCACATGTGCTCGTGGTCAGGAAATGCCTTCTTTATACATTGGAACAAAATGAAATTTACACTTTTTTACTTTTCGGAATTTTCAATATTCCGCAAGCCTGTACGCCCGTCTTCATCAGGATATCGTCTATTTTGCTCAAACATTTTAAAAATAAAAAAGACCCAGAAAAAGAAAGGCGTATAAGCTTGCGAAATATTAAAACTTTTAGAATGATAAACAATTTTATTTTGAAACGACATAAACCCCGGGTATATACTGGATAATATGGCTTTCCTTTGAAAGAATGGAAAAATTGCATGTTGTCTGAAAATACATTCCTATTTGTTCGTCCGTACTATGATGATGATTACACTGGAGGCTGAACGTAAATCTATAACACAGAGACACAAAGAGGCAAAAAAATCCTCAATGTTTTGTTTCGAAATCATTCCATTTCTAGGAGTGCCTAAATGTTTGAGGATTAATAAACGTGCATTCTTTTATTCATCAACATTCTGCCAAGACATATTAAAAAGGATTTTGTTGTGAGCAAGAGAAAAATAGGTCTTGAATTAATGAGCTGCGCTACATTTAGGGCCATTGTTGGTTGCCCGGACGCGTACAAGTGAGAAACGGTCCAAATTACACTTGCACACATGTTGTCCATTTAGAGTGGCGTGCGGTGCTGTTGCCACCGTCCAAGTCAGTAGCAGCGTCTGGTGCGTTAGTTGGTGAGGAAATATTTAGCTCGGTGTGTTTTTATAGAAGGAGATACAATTTCTAACAAAAATATATTTTGCTATTTTTATCCTTTGTTATTTTTTCGATTATTGACAGATATGTTATAGTGGGTAGATAGTTTAGAGCCAAGGATGAGAATAATAAATGTAACTAGGTCAGACCCTCAAAATTGTGTAGATAATCACAGATTTTAAAACATAATTGTATGTGTTGGATTTAGGCATCTAAGTTTTAAGGCATCTAAGTTAAATCTGAAAGTATTCCATCGATTAAATCACGATTGAAGTTAGATCATAGAGAACCAAGCATTTATTACATCTCATAAGGGCCTGATATATTGTTTTAGGACCTGTATGTAGTGAAATGTCGACGCACCTTGTTGCTCAACTATTACATAGCTCAGTTCTTTTATAGCGTTCTGCATTTGTTGGACAGTCCATCTTTGTTTTTGAAAATAATGAATTATGCTTTTGCCGCTTATTCCTCAAGTAGTTTTTAACGATCTCCATTAGGTCCCATTGTCTCAGCTGTAGACATCATGGAGCAGGAAAGAGGGGTGCACCTGCTATTGGTCTAAAGAGCTGGAAGTACCAATCAGTGTGACTTTGCTTCTTTTGGTTGGCAGCTCCTGACATGGAGTGCAGACGCCCTTCGTAGCCGCTCCTATGGAGAACAGACGCTACCAATTGGTACCTTTCTACATTAGCCGGGTGTGTAGCATAGCCCTATGGTGGTCCTACCAGGAGTTAAACTCCCGACGTCTTGTGCTACCCGTTTACACCCTCCCACTACTTTGAGGCTGTAGGATAGGATTTTGGGAATTATAAAGATATGTATAATATGATGCACTAGCGCGCCATCTGTTATCAAAATTCAAAACTATTTTAAAGGCGTAAGATTCTTTTTGATATTAAACAATTTCTACTGCCCTTACTGCAATGGACAAATTGATGAGAGGGCCTGGCTCATCAGTGGTGAACCCTCTCAGCGGTTTCGCCAGTTTATTAAATTTATTAAACTGGCGAAACCGCTGAGAGGGTTCACCACTGATGAGCCAGGCCCTCTCATTGATTTGTCCATTGCAGTAAGGGCAGTAGAAATTGTTTAATATCAAATAGAATCTTACGCCTTTAAAATAGTTTTGAAAGATATGTATGTGTATAATAAAAAAAAATTGCACTACATCTCAAAATAATTCAGAAAGTGTAGGGATGTTTAATTAAGATAGATTTCTATGCAAGAAACGGTGTATGTTTTTAACTTCGTATGCCTTAGGGCCCAATTGAAATATGAAAAGTGAGTATATTTTATTTAATAACAACCAAATTCCTTGCAGAATACCAATTTGAGACAAACAAAGATGCAGAAACATGAAATTATCGGTTGGATAAATTATTATAGATAGTGAAAAACACAACAAACAACACATATATGCAATCAATTGTTTGAATGTAACCAATAATAGGCGTATTTTGTATTTAATTGAGAGAGAAAAAAGTCTATATTAAAGCAATATTTTATAATATATGATTTTATTATATGAAAAATAAATTATATAGTTCATATAAGCTATTTCAATAAATTCAAAATGAGCCTTATTATTATAGTTTCATATATATAATTTAATTATTCATATAATATATGAATTTAAAACACCTCCACATATATACGTATGAAGGTGTTTTAAATTCGCTGGTTTGACAAACATAACTTTAAAACATAGGTATTTTAAATGCATTAAATATTTTCGACATCATTCAATATACACGTGTATGTTTGCTTGTATGTTTAAACAAGCTAAAATTAGCAGAGATTGTATTCAAATATGAAATATTCAGACTCATCAAAGATATTCAAATAATATTATATAGACCTCAATACACTGATATTCGATTGGGTGTATGGTCTCTTTTGAAACTCATGCTATTCTCATAACCAGTTCTCATAATGTTCATCAGGCTTGTGAACGGGCATCAAGGCAATAATTATTCTTCGTCTAAAATATCGTGTTTCAAATAGGAAATTTATTCTGGGATGGATGTGAAGATATTCAATGCATTTCATAGAGAAGCTTTCTTTATAGGAATTAAATCTGGAAATCTGGATGTGTCCAATCTCTCCATAAATTGAATTAATGCATTCTCGAGAATAATTCCCTCGCGAGCCCATGTGGACGAGAATTGTTGTATATAAAAGGAACTGGGCACCATCGATAAACCTTAATTACTTTA
The DNA here is from genome assembly GCA_030710605.1 of Cordylochernes scorpioides. Taxonomy (NCBI): domain Eukaryota; kingdom Metazoa; phylum Arthropoda; class Arachnida; order Pseudoscorpiones; family Chernetidae; genus Cordylochernes; species Cordylochernes scorpioides. Next base: position 49,289,180 of record CP092886.1, read on the forward strand.
CATATGTCCTAAGGATCTCATACCTATATCTATTTCCAGTAGGTCTCGAGGACCACGCCATCACCATCTCCTCAGCGGCGAAGTACGCGATCTACTTATGCGTGGTGTCGCTTGAGACCCGCTGGCGATTCTCCACCAAACTCTGCAGCGCTGGCAGAGGCGCCATGTTCTTTGTACATAGTATGATGCATATATATATATTATCTTTTTAAAATAGTGCAGACTGTGCACTTTGCATGTATTGACAAGATGTCAATAAAATTATTTCAATTGTCTATATAATAAATTTGCTCCTCGCTCAGGTGTACAAGATCCACCATGTCACATGGAATACCAGCAAATATCACGAAGACCCTTTTTTAAAATAGTGCCCCTCCATGATGTTAGTGTGATAATAAGAAGCCTCTAGTGTCCTCACAGAAAAAACTCTCCTCTCACTCTCAACTGAATTTTCCAATCCTCACTGAACAAATATTGATATCTGATTTTGGATCGAGGAAAAATCTTCAAGGTTCAAATTCAATTTAGGCTCTTTGTGGGAAATACGAATGGATCACAAGCCAATGGGCGTCATGATGACTAACCTTGTTAAACTTTCGACATATGATACATTCTGAGAGAAGACTTAGGTTCAAGGTAGCTGAAAGTTCATTAGAGAGAATGGAATAGCTGTCAGCCCTCTCTTGAGTATGATATTAACAGAAGGATGTAAATTATTGTAGTGGTGTTAGATAATTCCCTTTTTTAATGATGGTCCCTATTTTCAGAAATTGTTTTCATTTATGGCCAACCATCTTCAACGTTTAGCCATCTTGATATTTTCAATAAGATTGAAGTTTAGTGAACAAGATACTCACACTGTTTATAAAGGGCATTGATGGCAGAATTCCATATTTCTAAAGGCTTCTAACTCAATAATTACATGTAATAATTAGGTTCACTTAATAAAAAACATAACAATTATATACAAGTAAAATTCCAGGAAAAATAATTTGCATCAATAATTATTATATACATATTTGAACACCTGAGGGTTACCTGAATTTTATAAACCTAGCAGTGTACCATTCCCCTGAGGAAAGTGACAGCAGGTCACACCAACGTCGGGAGTTAATCATTGGTTGATGTGGCTATATTTTTTCTGAACCTAGCAGTGTACCATTCCCCTGAGGAAAGTGACAGCAGGTCACACCAACGTCGGGAGTTAATCATTGGTTGATGTGGCTATATTTTTTCTGAACCTAGCAGTGTACCATTCCCCTGAGGAAAGTGACAGCAGGTCACACCAACGTCGGGAGTTAATCATTGGTTGATGTGGCTATATTTTTTTCTGAACCTAGCAGTGTACCATTCCCCTGAGGAAAGTGACAGCAGGTCACACCAACGTCGGGAGTTAATCATTGGTTGATGTGGCTATATTTTTTCTGAACCTAGCAGTGTACCATTCCCCTGAGGAAAGTGACAGCAGGTCACACCAACGTCGGGAGTTAATCATTGGTTGATGTGGCTATATTTTTTCTGAACCTAGCAGTGTACCATTCCCCTGAGGAAAGTGACAGCAGGTCACACCAACGTCGGGAGTTAATCATTGGTTGATGTGGCTATATTTTTTCTGAACCTAGCAGTGTACCATTCCCCTGAGGAAAGTGACAGCAGGTCACACCAACGTCGGGAGTTAATCATTGGTTGATGTGGCTATATTTTTTTCTGAACCTAGCAGTGTACCATTCCCCTGAGGAAAGTGACAGCAGGTCACACCAACGTCGGGAGTTAATCATTGGTTGATGTGGCTATATTTTTTCTGAACCTAGCAGTGTACCATTCCCCTGAGGAAAGTGACAGCAGGTCACACCAACGTCGGGAGTTAATCATTGGTTGATGTGGCTATATTTTTTCTGAACCTAGCAGTGTACCATTCCCCTGAGGAAAGTGACAGCAGGTCACACCAACGTCGGGAGTTAATCATTGGTTGATGTGGCTATATTTTTTCTGAACCTAGCAGTGTACCATTCCCCTGAGGAAAGTGACAGCAGGTCACACCAACGTCGGGAGTTAATCATTGGTTGATGTGGCTATATTTTTTCTGAACCTAGCAGTGTACCATTCCCCTGAGGAAAGTGACAGCAGGTCACACCAACGTCGGGAGTTAATCATTGGTTGATGTGGCTATATTTTTTCTGAACCTAGCAGTGTACCATTCCCCTGAGGAAAGTGACAGCAGGTCACAACAACGTCGGGAGTTTATCATTGGTTGATGTGGCTATATTTTTTCTGAACCTAACAGTGTAGTTATTCAAAAAATGTTCTTCTTATAGAAATAAAAGAACCTGCTATTTGAGAGTTTAGAGGCTTATTTTGAGAAAACTTAAAAAATTTGGATTTGAATATCCTACTTTATTTTTTAGAATCAAGCATTTCTATAATGAACGTTATTTTTATATTAAATATTAAAACTAAATTTGCATATCAGTTTCCAAGTTAACAAGGCAAAGGGATTTTCCAAATATACGCGTAAACCTTTGAAACCTTCATCGATTGATTAATGTTTGAAAGAAAATATACTTTATTTAAACAAAATAAACAACCACGCTGATTTGTTTATAAATTTAGATTGCCATATATATATTTATAATGAAAAAAAGTTTGTTCTCAATATATATTTTTGAAATTTATTTTTAGTATAATATTTGAATTTTAAGATAGATAGTTATAGATGTATATCAATATAAGATATGTTAAACCATTTCCAAAACATCTTCAAATAGTTAGGATATATTGGAATATATATCATAGGAAGGTTTTGGAGAATATATATATATGGTTGGTTAATAACCAGATCTATCTCGTAGCCTTTCCATATATATAAATATACCTTTTATGCCATATATATATATAGAAGCGAATTTTAATCCCAAGAAAGAAATTTAAAAATAATGTTTATTTAAACTACTTTCTAGATTTTATATTCAACACACGCTAGATAAACATTATATTATTCCTATAACACCTTAGCAACTATTGATTCCCTACAAAAAATAAATATTTCTAATTGAGCGAAACGAATATTTTAAGGTATATGCGATTTTAGAACTCCTCTCTTATTTGACTAAGGCAGATTTTGCACATGGTTCTTTTCATAACTTGTTTCACTTTTTGAACCCCTCATCTTTTAAATATTAGAAATACATTTTCTACTTATTATGAAGTCCAGGTTGAATCAATATTTCTATATATAAAGACATTTATAATATAATTTTAAAAAAGTAGATTGATAATTTTGAGATAATTGTTTCAATCACAAATACAAAATAGACGATGACCTTAAGAAAATCAAAACATGGACTGAATATTAGAATTTTATAAATGAACATAATTATTTTTCTGTTTATGATTTATATAATATTTACACGTCAAAATACACGTAATAATTGTTATAATATAAATTTAATAAAAAACAAATATTAAAAGTGATAACGTGCCCTCTGTATTTAAGAAATGGAAGCATTATAAAGCACGAACGCTTCTTTTTTTCAAACACAAAACAAACTCTTCCATTTTTACTGATGAGCCAAGCCCTCCCAATATTTTTTTTCATTGCAGTAAGGACAGTAGAAGAGTTTATTTTGTTTTAAAATTACAAAATATTTTCTCACAGTGAGTTTCTTTTTATTACAAAACGCTAGCTTTCAAGCGATAATCGCTCTTCAACGGGCTTAATAAAACATCAACTATATCTTGTAAGAAATATTTACAAAAACATACGGGGGGGCGCAGAGAAATTACATACCAATTTAAAAATTTCAGTTGTAAATATCCACGCTGCGCGCCTATGATTTTGTAAATATTTCTTATAAGATATAGTCGATGTTTTATTAAGCCCGTTGAAAAGCGAGTATCGCTTGAAAGCTAGCGTTTTGTAATAAAAAAGAAACTCATTGTGAGAAAATATTTTGTAATTTTAAAACTTTTTTCACAATTTTATCATGAATAGAAAGTTTGTTTTGTGTTTGAAAAAATAGACATTCGTGCTTTATAATGCTTCCATTTCTTAAATATTAAAAAAAAAAAATCCTTTGTTGCAAAATAATTATATTACCTATTTCTTTAAAACCATAAAAGAAGTGTTTAACGCAACTGCTTTATGTGTTTAGTGGATGGCTACTTGAGAAATAAAGGAGGGTAAATCTAAAAAATGATCTTGAAATATTGCTAGATTTATATTAAAGAGATTAAAATATTTCATGGTATTTAAACCCATATCTGAGTACTTTAATAACAAGCCATCAAGAGAAAATATCAACCCATAAGAATTATTAATCTTTAAAAGAAATTTTATTACAAAATTAACCTTCAACAGAAAGATGGAAAAGAAAGAAGCAATTGGTTGAAAATACCAAAAGAAATATGCTTACTGCGATGATATAATAGAAGTTATTCATCCTTAACCTACGTGGAAATTCATTGAGCACGTCATATATGGACTATGAAGTCGATCAACCTTAGATAATGTAGTACTAGAACCTGCAAGAGACGGAAGAACTAGGAACGGTACATGGCTAGAATATTGTTGCAAATGTGGTCACAAAACATCGCGATGTTGAACGCAACGAGAAATCACCACATGGCCATTTCCAAGTATACATTTGTTGATGGCGATAATGAAGTAGATATAGAATATTTACAAATTTTAACCAATCACGGAACGCTAAATTCATCACTGAAACCAATCGCTCTATCACAGAAATAGATGAATATTATGTGTCATTAAAGTGAATAAAATTACACCAAAAGAACGACTCTAGTTAGATTAATCTATTAGAAACAGACACACAACTATCTAACAGAGAGATTGTCTTTTGAATATATATTCAATTAATTATATATTTACATATTTATAAATGTAATGAATATAAGGCACAATTGAAGTTTATGAATAAATAAATTACCCAAATAGACACATATAGCATAATTTTCTATAGCCGTTCTTCCAGACATTTAGTAAATAAAGAAGCACTACTTAAAAAGTGATTCCATTAATAGATAAACATCATAAAAGATGAGTACAGTTCAGAGGTAACTACTTTGCAATTTACAAATTTTCAAATGTAAAAAATAATATGTGTTCTGTTTTTAGTTTTCAAAATACCCAAGAATGAATCACAGTATCAAAATATAAAATATCACCTTTCATATATTCATTTCATTACCAATATACTATTCTCAGATTTCTATCATAGAAAATATCTGAATTGTATATCTGTTCTCACCCAATGCTAGCCAAGACTAAAATGTTTATAAAAAAGTACGTAGCAAAATTAATGTTTAGGACTGATATTACCTAACCAATATGCAGTTATTTTATCGACGTTAGGCAAAAGAATCGAGTACCGCCCATATTATGGCTTCACGTATACGCAATGCCAATGCTATATGATATTTCGTTGTTTAATTATTTCTGCTTGAAATAAATCTCGTTCATCACACAGGCTTATATCTTTCAATTATTATATATATATATACGAAGTGTTACTACAAAATGAAAAGAATGCTATCTACATAACTACACCTACGACAAACGTCAAACAGCTGTGTAGATAGAAGCCTTATCTTTCAATTACTTTTCCTTCTGTGCTTGTAGACATAACAGACTAGCTTTAGTCTTTGTTTATATATGATTTAATAATTTTTGCCGAAAATTATGTGTTTTAATAGATAAAAATTGTCTTAAATTTACTTTTGAAGCGTGGAAAAGCCGCTCTACTGAAACCTATATACATATATCCCCTTTTTAATTAGAAAAATAAGAGAAGAGAGTATATAGTAATTAATATTTATCACGTGATGAATTCAAATTCTTAGGATGATAGAATTTTCAATTTATATATATCGGCTTTATAGTGATACCAAGAGGGAATGAATTTAGGTATGAATTTTTAATTGAAAAAAAGTGAATATAACGTTTAACAATAGAACAAATATCTGCCTCGGGTAAATTTCTCGAGGTTGTATAAACCTCAATACATATTTTACTGGATTGTCCTGTTTTTCAAGACTATAGAATCGCCAATAATTTTATAGTAACAGATCTAAGTATTTTCATTTCCAGTAAAAAAGTGTATATTAATTTTAATACCTTTTGTAGATATATAAACCTTTATATATATATAAAAAAAACTATAGATTTTATATGCCGTTAATAAGACGGCTAATGTTTATATTTGGAATTATACATAAACAAATATTTTTTAAGAAACTGATACATTATATTATGTTGTTTGTACATATTTCCAGACATTTCTTTCTTTTGTACACATTTCTCTTTTCTCGTTTTTGTTTCTCTCTTTCTTCTGGTTAATATCATATGACTATTCTCTTTACGGCCTAAATTTATTGTAAATAAATATGTATAGACAAATGTAAAGACATACATTATGACAGCGTAAGTCTCTCTAGGGGAACATAACGCTTTATTTTGAAATAAATTAGGTTTAGAAATAGGACAAAGATCTGTCTCGGGTATATTTCCCCTTTATATTCATTAAGTTAGATTATTTCTTATAATATACATTCCTATATATAAATATTAAAACAATATATTTAATATATACGATATTTAGAAAATCTAAACTTCTATTAAATCTTAAATAAATTGATTTTATATAGTAGAATTGGATCTGGAAGGACTATACTTTTATAGGAGTTGATAACTTATTGACACATGCTTCTCGAAGAAAGCTACTGCAGCGTTGTAGTCTCCTACAGTCTATGTGACAACATGTGACAACAATTACACCTATGTGAAACTTGAATAATAGTTGGCAAGATTGCAGGGGAACAACACACAGGGATATGGAATTTGTCGTTGACCAAATTTGATCAGATTGAGCGTCTGATGTTTGAAATGTGGATATTTTAATAAAGTAAAATATAGAAGCATAGGGCGCCTCTCCCGTCAAAATAAACGTCAAAGCCTGACGCCATCTATTGACCGTCGCCGCAACTAGCGGCCTCGGGTCGGTGACAAAGCCACAACACCAGCTTTGGCAAACTGAGACCATGAGACCATATTAGAGACCATGGTTTCTGACCAATGGCCCTCGTCAGTCAAGGGCGGACTTTATTCCATGAGATCTACACGGGACCTAATGGAATCTTCACAATCTACCAAAGAGGTGTTTTGCGGTCAATAGATGGCGTCAGGTTTTGACGTTTATTTTGACGGGAGAGGCGCCCTATGCTTCTATGGATTAATTTCCTCCCGGCAAATTTTCTATCTATATTCTAGCCATAGATTTGGCCCAGCCGCCTTGCCAGCAAAGTAAAATATATATATTTAGACCTGTACATATTCGAAAGTAGAAGAAAACAATGCCAAATACCAAAGATTCTCGGAAAGATCAAATATCTACCATTTTTTTGCAACTGAAGTACTAATCAGTTCGCGATGGAGTCATATTGCACCGTAAATTGATGTAGCGTTTTTATAATGATAGTTTTTCATTCCAGATCTTGCAACCGAACAATGATATAAATAATTATTTCTATAACAGCGAATATTCACCTAGGTTATATATAAAATCTTCTTCCATTGAACGTTTTGAACAGATCTCTTGCCCGAGAAGTTCTAATTAAAAAAAGTCTGAATTTCCACTTAAACCATAAACCTTATGCTTATTTTTCATAGTTTATAAACTTTCTTAGTTTATTTTTATCAAGACTAACAATGCTTACTATATCAAAAACAATATTAAATATCTTTATTAAATAACAAGTATATCATAAAAGTTTTTCCGTAAGCTTCCAAGTTTAGTAGCTCTTCCTCAGACGGTGTTTTTAAAATATATATTTTTATTCTCACACACACAATGGTTTTAGAAAATATTTAAACAATAGCGGATGACCAACGTGCTTAATATAGGAAATATGCGAAAACTTGAAAAAATAAACATTTATCCATAAAAAATATTTTAAAGATATAAAGCTCGTTGACCTTGTTATGCTGCTTATAGTGTCGTCTTTAAGGAAGAGCTACTAAGTTTAAAGGCTTATGAGAGAGAGAGAGAAGACCTTTAAAACTATTATAACTAAAAAATAATCGATATTGATGAGAGAGGAGAGTTATATTGATTTTTAGATTCATTTGTTTCTCGTGAACACCTCCTATATTAATTATATAAATATAACTTCTATACATACCTAATAAATATCATAATTATAGTATATATTATCAAAATACGAAGCTATTTTAGACGCGTATGATTCTTTTAAAAATAAAACAATTTTTATTATTTTTAATTTAATCTATCTCTAATGAATTATTATAGGGTGAGTATTTTATAGAAACCGGCGTGTTAAGATTTTTTAACCTAAATATGAACACATATATTTAGGCAATAGCAGAGGGAGAGAGAGGGAAATTCTGTTCTAATGAATTAAAATATTTCATATTAAGTTTTTTTAGTGAGAGATAATAAAAAAATCAAAAAGATATTTCAAATATGAAATTATTAATTTCCTAATGAAAATTGTATTGACTTTGGATGAGATATTGGTTTTGGCAGATGCATATCAAAACATGGAGTTAATTTTATGAAAATGGAGATAACATATCAAATATATTATTTGACTCACACACAAATTACAATATAAAATCTCAAACGATATAATGTTTATAATAAAACATCATCGAAATGCACACATGTCCTTGCAAGAATGCCTAAATTAACGGATTTCATTCTGACAAACATAAAGTTGAAATGATTATGATAGAAATGTGACAAATATAATTCGATATCAACGATGTGCAAAAATAAATAATGTGTATATATAAAATCAAATTTAGAATATAAACAACATTCCAAGGTGTTCACAGTTACATGTAAAATACAAGAATCTCAAAATGCTTCATAGTTAAGCGAACTACTTGTCAAAATCCAAACATTAGGTCTCCTTCAATCGATTAAAAAAGTCCCCGACAATATAGTTCAAACCCGTTCAATATTAATCAATAATTGCAATAAAAATTATCCAAACTTACGCAGGGAGATATATTTTGATATCTCTAAAAACAGCCTCTGATCGATGCCTTATCTCTTTCACCTATTCAAGAAACGTTAAAACCAAGGTTGTTGAGATAGGATCTTTGTTTGGAGACAACGCTGGGATCGCCACGTTTCTCGGCCTTCCACAACCCTCTCTCTCTCTCTCTCTCTCTCTACATCTGGTATTCTATATATACACCATAGTTTATATGTATATTGCGATATTTTTCTTTTTTTACCATAATATTGTTTTTGAAACCATGGGAACAGTAGCAATTAAGCATTGATCTTTGTTATATAATCTTGCATATGTTGCATAAGAGCTCATTTTGACATTATCAAATAATGCTTCAAATAAAAGAAATGTTAAAGAGCTTTAAAAAGTCGGTGGATGAGAGGGTAACACGCTCGATTTCCGTCAGTCATGAACCGGGATTGAATCCCGCGTTAAAATTTTGTTTAATATGTGGATAACCTTCACATATATTATTCACTGTTTCAATTATCATGAACTAGGTTGCTCTTGCTGAGCGGTACCTAATAATGTGATTTGAACCAGGTAAAGAGCTTTAATGTGATTTTATATCTTATATATATTCTATATAGTATTTGTTCATATAAGGATTTTATCATTCATAATGGTAAGTTAGAGAGTGTTTTATAGATGAAATGATAATAATATTTTAAAATATATAAATTTTCAGGCTTGCGCACGAGCTTCTCTCTCCTAATCTCAATTAATGAATTAAAGTCCAAAAGCGCATGATGACTAGTGGCCAATAAAAGGTTTTAATCTCCAAATTGCACACAAACAAAACCCAGAATTGGATCTGTTTTTGTGCTTGAATTTTATTTCCTTTCGATATTAAAATACCATAAAAAGGGTTGAATAAAACGAACATTCTTCAGATAAATAACTTTTCCTTCTTATTTTTAAAATCAAGAGCCATTTCTATTCTAGAAAAACTTTTCAAAAAATATATTCCAATAAATTTTAACTTAAACCTGCTCAGAATAATTAATGGAATTAATTTGGATATATTCTGGAAATTTATCTAAAGAAGGATCCATAAATAAGGGATAAAGGAAAAATATAGTTATTTTTAAAAATACACAATGCCCAAACAATGGTTATTTTTTATATTTATTAAAATAATATAAATTATAATATAATATATATATTTATATATTCTTGGTCGGTCGAAATGCTTACAGCCTGCGCCAAAATAATTCTGAATGACAGCCTGAAAATCGTTCGCGGTTAGTGTTCTTGTTATTTCAGGATAGGCCAATGGTAAAATTCGAGAAATAAAAAAATAACGTCAAAATGATATTAGTTCCTATTAATCCGGTTCTTATATCAGTAAAATTCAGAGAATAAAAATCAGAGAATCCTCACGCCACTTCGCGCCTGGCGGCGCCAGTGTGGCGGCGGGAACCGGCTGAGACTGGAACCCGGGGGTTTTGGTTTTCGGTTTTGGCTGCGAGTGGGGGAGTATCTCCGCGTCTGGCGCTGTGTGGTGTTCTCCTTATGTTCCGGCACTGGTTATAAATAAAACCGGTACCAAGGGAGCTCCGGCGACTCAGAGTGGATTATTGACAAAACAACGGGCACAACACAACATGATGGCAGCGGCGGGATCGTGAGAGCCCAAGTAAGTGCCTTTTTAATTAATTCTACTCTTGTGCAATCAAACCTGACAATGGAATCAAATTCCTTTCTTCCGCCTCCTAACTTCAGTTTCGACGCCAAGGATTGGCCAAGCTGGAAACAGCGATTTTCTCGATACAGACTTCTCTCCAACTTGAACGCCAAGGAACAAGAATATCAGATCACAGCATTGATATATCTTACTAGACGAATGGCCCGGGCAACGCCCGGGTTTTACCCGAGTGCGAATATATTTTAAAAACGTCGTCTTGGGTGGTCGCTATAGACAGGGTGGTCTGTATAGACTGGTGTATGTATCACACAGCCGATAACAGGGTTGTCTAGAGTGGCCGCTATAGACAGGGTGGTCTGTATAGACAGGTGTATGTATCACACTGCTGATAACAGGGTTGCCTAAGGTGACCGCTATAGACAGGGTGGTCTGTATAGACAGGTGAATGTAACACACTGATGATAACAGGGTTGCCTAAAGTGACCGCTATAGACAGGGTGGTCTGTATAGACAGGTGGATGTATCACAGCTGATAACAGGGTTGTCTAGAGTGGTCGCTATAGACAGGGTGGTCTGTATGGACAGGTGGATGTAACACACTGCTGATTACAAGGTTGCCTAAAGTGACCGCTATAGGCAGGGTGGTCTGTATAGACAAGTGGATGTAACACACTGCTGATAACAGGGTTGTCTAGAGGGGGGCAGGAAGGACACGTGTTCGCCGGCAGCCAATGGGCGCGCATTCTATCCGTGAGCTTCAGACAGAATAAGGCAATTATATATATAGATGGGGGAGAGGGCTGAGGAAATTCACTCTGCGTTCAATCTCTCAGCAGATGACGCAAAGAACCTCGACAAAGTCAGGGGGGAAGAGGAGCAGCGGAAGATGGCGCAGAAAACGGCTTTTGACAGACGCCATGCGGCCACGAAAAAGGCGGAACTAATTGCAGGAGAGAAAGTTTGGGTGAAGGATCTACGAGCGTGGGGAAGTGTCCTCGAGAAGGCTTCAGCGCCCCGCTCATACATCGTGGAAACTCCTGTAGGGATCTACAGGAGGAACTCTCTTCTTCTGGCTTCTTCCCAACAACAGGTCGACCCCATTGAGACATCTGACAGTGAACTCCCCGCTGAAACAGAGGAAACTCCGGGAAATGAACTGCCTGCAGAGGAGCAACAACAGCTGCCAGCAATCGCTCCAGAGATGAAGCAGTCGTCTCCCTCACCTGGGAAAGTGTCGCGGTATGGGAGAAGATACAAGCGTGTCCAGCGCTAACCTCCTCTAAACCTTTTGGGAGAGATGTTGAGGGTTCAGGCGAGAATCCTCACGCCACTTCGCGCCTGGCGGCGGGAACCGGCTGAGACTGGTACCCGGGGGTTTTGGTTTTCGGTTTTGGCTACGAGCGAGGGAGTATCTCCGCGTCTGGCTGTGTGTGGTGTTCTCCTTATGTGCCGGCACTGGTTATAAATAAAACCGGTACCAAGGGAGCTCCGGCGACTCAGAGTGGATTATTGACAAAACAACGGGCACAACACAACAATCAGGATATATTATTTCATTATATCTTCAATAGTGTTAAACTGATATATAAATATATATGGATGGCTTTTTATATTCAACTAGCTTAGATTTATCGCTTGCCCTGACAACAATCTAAAATCCAGTATTTGGCCATCAAACGGTGTATTATTTGATGTTTACAAAGTTTATTTTAAAAATTAATAATGAAGTATTTTTATTATAAATAACCTAGCACAACCTTTTTTTTTATCTAAGTCTTTCTTAAACGGCCTTATCTTAGATCTAAGGGAGAAATAAACTCTTTGTGGAGATGAATATTTGCACGTTAACGCGGGGGATTACATAGCAAATGGTTCATTTGCCTCTATGATTTAATATAAGCCAGTCGAAGTGCGACCTTTCTCGAAATCTTGCTTGTTTGTTTTTGTGGGGTGCCTGATCACTGTCGTGTTTGATAAAAACAATAAGAATATTTTATAAAATTTGAAATATATTTATTTTTTTTGTGGTAAAATAAAATAAAGAATATGCAACCTTTTTTGAAAAGCGTTTTTTTTTTTGTTACCGCGCGCAACAAAATTCTGGCTTCGAATGATCGGCCGAGCATGCGTAGTGCGAGCACGGTGGCCGCCAAATTTTAAATATTTTTTGTTTTGTCCTGTCAATTTTAAGTTTCATAAATCCTTTAACAATTTATCATCCATTAACAATTTTATCTTCTAAAAAGAATTCAAATATGATATTTATAAAATTCTCCGTAGAAAGGTCGTCAAGCTGTATAGTCTCCTGTCCTTTGAACTTCTATTCTTCAGCCATCAATCGGTTGCCCAGGCCAAAAATATGTTTTTTCTACTTAAAAACATCTTTATATATCGATTATAACATAAATAATATAAATACCCCCCTATATATTAATAAATTAATACTCTCTAAACCTAAAATAATTTAATTTCAAAATCCAGCACCAGCTATTTTGGCAATTTTGATCTTCCAGATGTAAGATCATTCTATTCTGAATCTGTGCTTTCAAGTATTAAGGCATGAAATTTCATGTCGAAATTCGAACAAAGGTTTTCCTCCAGACATAAGAATAATTTGTATATTCGGGGAGAGAGAGAAATTATGACAGTGACACCTGTCATACCTAACTTGTCAAAGTTTCATCAGGATAGGTCTAATATTGGGGACGTATACGAAGTTAAAAACAAAAAAAAAACCCTTACTTAATTATAATTATAAAAATATTTATTCCCACCTACATAACGTAAATTTAACAATACATAGGGTGAACCGAAATTTTGGCAATATTTATAGGCAACGATTTCAGCAGCCGCTGCTAGCATAGAAAGTAATGATTCATTCGGGAGCACGTGGAGCGCTATATTATATTTTGTTCTCCCCTTTCTTTATTGTTTTCTATTTTATTCGTTTTAATTAATCTCTAAATTGATTGTAAAATATAAATATTAGAGATAACATTTACTTTATGAGTTTAAAACAAAATGCTTCTAAAGCAACACGAAATATTTCTCATGCGAAAGGGTTCAATAATATGAAGATAACCCAAGGACCGGTAGGCCGCGAACCTTAGATAACGACGTCACGTGCCTGGCTGTGGAGGGCAATCTGACAGTCAGCACTCGGTGAGCTGTGGATTACACAAACCACCGTGGTATGAAACCGTCACGAACTAGGCAAAGCCAGAAGTTTGTGGCGTTTTGTACCTTACGAATTAACGCCAGCTCAAGTAAACCGTCGAGTTGAATTGGGCATGAAACTGCTAGCCAACACGCATGATATAAATATCATAAAGGGAATTGTTGCATGAGATGAAAATGGATAATTTGACGTAATCCTAACACAATAAATTATTTATTGAGACCAGTTCAACCTCTTAACCCTGTTACCAACGTGGTCCCTTCGACCATATGTCGATGCTGTGCGTCTGGTGAAATTTTGAAGTAAATCCCATACGAGTTAATTCCAAATGATCGAACCATCAACACCAATCGATATTTCTAATATCTAAATATGTTTTAAGCTGAAACATCAGGCTTTTAGGGATACGTTTCTTTTTCAAAATATTATTTCCAATCTCTAACTTTCTGGCATGATAGCCCTTCTAAAGGAGAAACACAATTTAATAAGAAGCCTTAGATTATAAATAAAATGTTTAAAAATAAACTTATCCCTGGAAACCTGATGTCTTTACCTCAATATAGTATAACAAGGGATTAATTTCTTGAATAGCTAAATAGATCGTATGCTATTCTGAAGCATAAGTATCGGGCTTTAGGCGATGAAAAACGCCTTCTTATAGAACAGGATAACGCTAAACAGCAATCTGTTCGAACGATGCAAGAAAATCTCCAGTACTTTGAAGCAATCGAACTGTTTCCATACCCAGAATATAATCATGACTTGGCACTGCCGGATTATTACTTGTTCTAGTCAATGTCCCGCTTCCTTCGCGGGTGACACTTCAATGACCACAATGCGTTGATAGCTGGGAGAAGAAGTTCCTCGCTTCGAAGGACAAAAACTTGTATCGTCACGGGATCCAAGAACTGGCAGAATGATGGCTTAAGATGGAGCGACACTATGGTTTGTATTTTGGACGTTTGGAATAATTCGTTTCAAAGTTATGAAGAAAGTGACCAACATTTTACAAAACTTCGGCTTACCATATATACAATTACGAAATGCTATGCTAGATAGAGAGAGAGAAAAAATTCAAATATGAAAATTTCATTTAATTTTTTTAACTGTGAAATTTGTCGTTTTGGCTATTGGAATAGTTGTTACCTATGAAAAACGTGTTGAGACGTTTTTATTAAACGGTTCGCCATCGATAACAAACATGTTCGGAGAAGATACTTCAATTATATCCAAATGTTATTAATTTCTTTGCCTTTTTCAGAATATTCGAATATTTGAAGTGTTATATGAGGAAGTTTATACATCCAAATTGTATTAGCAAATACATGATTTCATTTTATTTATTGGTAATTCTTCTTTAAGAAGTATATATAAACGAATATTTACAATGGCTTCGAAGTGTACGAATGTAAATATTGTTTTCATTCGATAAAATAAATATCCCGAAATTTTGAAAAATTCCTTTGAAAGACATTTCAATTATTTTGGTAGCCTTTTTTCGCAAACGATCCATTAGTGAGAGAAATCGCGTCTATTTCTAACCTCGCAATACAATAGATAAATCCTCATTTTTCAAAAATAAGTATCAAAAAAGTTGAAATTTATTAAATTAACATTACTAAATAATTACGTCACTTTATAGACATTATTAAAAACTTATCTCTCTGAAATATATGGTAGCAATATTCTATAACCCTATCGTATCTTAATTTGATTTTCATCGTCTGTGCAAATACCCCCAAAATACTCTTCTAATTGGATAAATTAGAAAAATAAAGATTCGCGATATAGCCTTTTAGGCTGACATTCATGAGGGGGAAATTGATCCAGTTTGAGATATTTTCACTACGTACCTTTATATAAACACTTAAGAAGTATTGAGTTCACAATTTCTCTTTGTCCCTTTAAGTAATGAAGTAAGATATAAAAGGAAATATAAATTCATCAATATAAGCTTAGTTTCGTTAATAAACTTATCCAAATCACACACTTCAGGAATTCAACCTGGGAGCGCCGTATGGGATTCCTGAAAGTTCGCATCTTTGTAACCCTGAAAGATGTCAGTTAATAAAATAGCCCATTTCTAGATAATGAATTAGGCCACCCTTTACCTTGTTACCTTGCCAACTGATATGGAAATGAGAGAAAGTACTAATACAAGTACTACCATGTCCGTTGGGAGGATTGCAAAGCAGTTACCTACTTAACTGTACTTATCTTGTTCTGCAGTACCATCCAGCATTATGGTAGACGGGGGTCACCGGCCATTATGTCCGTACTTCCAGATGTCCCAGCTTGTCTCATTGAAACTTTATGCTTTTTTCAATCTGTAGCCATATATTATAAAATATCATTTCAAGTTAGAAATCTTTAATTTCCCATATGCTTGTTTTTTTTTTCATTCTTGAAATATGTTTGCATCATTTTTGGTTTGGTATATTTGAGACAATCATAAAGGATTTGTATATTATGCTCTCCAAAAATATATATATTATCTTGAATGCTATATATATTTATTGCGCTCTTTTGGAAATTATTTTCTCTTCTGTAACCTATACACACAATTTAATAAATGACATTGTCTCAAGCATTACAACCAATGGAGAGTTGACACTCAGCATGCGGTGTTTAACAAGAAGTCACATGTGATATTTAAAGTAAACAGATTATTTTATCTATTCTAATTATCAAGGTAATATTTGTTTTATAGTTAAAAGTAAGATTAGTTTTATGTTTTTTATTCACAAATATGTTGTCTTTATATGCTCTAACGAATATTTCTAGGCTCTCGTTTCGACAGTAATGATTATGCTTTTGAGATTAATATGATTTCAATTATATTAAAATTTAAATAGAACAACCATGTTTTATATTTGTTATGTCGATTTCAATTGATTTTTCCAAGTTTATTTATGTCGAGAATATAGATATTTTTTATGATAAATGGGATTTAATGAGAAATTATGTACAAATCACATTGAATATGTAAATTAAAAATCCTTCTTTTAATTCAATTTGGATCACACTCATTGATATAATATTTCTTCACGTAATGTTCTTCTATATATGTCGTTGTTCATATATAAAGGAATAATTATATATTTGGGGTTTTCAAATTTATATGAAGCATATAATGAGGTGAGTTAAGAGCAATATGTGAGCAATAGTTACCCAGAAATTATTTGAAAAAGTAAAAATAAATATCAGGTAAAATGATTCTTTTGATTTAAATTTGGAAGCTTTCGGGCAAATATACTGATCTTCAACGGGCTGATATTTTATGTAGAATCTCTAAATAATATATATACAGAATAATTGGAAACTTTTGTTATTAGCATGTGCTCTCGCGGGCGTGCATAAGACTGTTACCATCTAAAGTAATAGATATTAAACTGGGATTAAATATATATATATATTCCAATAATTATTAATATTCATATTATTTGTCAGGGATATTGTTATATTGGGTTGGGAGGTCCATTTTTCTATTGATGCTAATAATCTGAATATTAATAATTATTGGAATATATATATATATATTTAATCCCAGTATAATATATATTACTTTAGCTGGTAACAGTCTGATGCACGCCCGCGAGAGCACATGCTAATAACAAAGGTTTTCAATTATTCTGTATATATATTATTTAGAGATTGTACATAGAGAGAGAGAGAGAGTATTAGCCCGTTGAAGAGCTGTATATTTGCTCGAAAGCTTGCAAATTTAATATATATCATATCATATTCCAGGTTTTATATGAGACGAAATAAAGACACTTATCTCTACCTTCTTTGGTGTGTTTTTCTTTAAAAATTTCGTGTGAATGCCGAATGTTTGTATAGAATTTCAAAATCTGAAAAATATAATTCAAAATTCTGCACAATAGTTAATTCCTTTATTCATACCGTTTAAGCTTTCAAGAAAAATATTTTTTCACAACTATACATGAAACGTAAGAATAATTCTTAGACACACTCTCTCTCTATGGATGATTAAACATTCTAAGAGCGTTTATGTATATACGGAATAAGTTAGAAGGAGAATTTTCTGAAAGCTTGAAATGATGGAATAAAATAATTAGTGTTAAATATTTGGAATAATTTATTATTTCAATTGCCACACTAAAAAGCGCATTAACTAATATAATAAATCCTATGAAAGAATGTTAAAACTTCCAAACATTTTATAAAACTCGGACAGTATCGTGTGCACCGTAGTAGGAAATGACAATTCTAAGGAACTCACAGCTTTCTATTTCCACGGTGCACACTTGGCGGTCCATAGGGAAGTACCGCAGGTCCATGGGGCAGCTGGAGGTCACGGTGAGTCTGTCACATCACGACATTCCACAGTAAATATCACAGGAACTGATGGAGGGGAACGCTACTGTTTAGGAATACATTGACGGACGGTCTTTATACACCGAGTCAGTATGAAAAACAATCCGTAAGTATCATGCCGGACAGACTGAATAATTGAGCTTGATAGAGTGAATAACATTTGTTTGTTTGAACGGAAATGGGGAGGTGTTACAACTATCTTGTCATTATGCATCAACGTCTCGGTAGCAACTCAGGCCTTGACAATTTGATAGATCCAACTAGTCAGAACCTATTATCGTTTATATCGTATTAGATCAAATAGATGGAGAAATCATCGTCATATGTGCCAACTGTCCTCTACTTGATTATAGAGAAAGAATGAGCGTGCGGTGCAAAAAGAATTAACATTTTAAACTTAGTGTAGTAATTGAAATTGATTAATTTCAATCTTCAAAAATAAAAGAGTTTATTAAAGTAAATTTACAAAATGTTGTTTGCAAAATAAATAAAAAATAATACTATATTGAATATTAATTTGACGTTGGTTTATTGTTATTGACCTGTAGTTTGGGTCAAAAATTAAACAAAAATACTCTATTAAGAATGAGATGAAAAAGGGCTACCCCTTATCAGCCAACTATACATTTTATCAATATTTTTAATACATATTTATTGGAGTAAATATAAACAAAATAGTAAATATGTTTTTATATATAGAAAAAAGATTATCGTAAAAATAAAAGTTGAACTAATATTTATCTTTTTTTTTTTTCGGAATGAATATCATCGTCTGCTATCATAGTTATCGTTCAAACGAGCATTGCTTTAATGTGTATTATCATCTATACGTTAATATAAATGAAACCTACTTTGGTTAATTTATGTATAGAAGTAAAAATAACGGTTGAAAACATTGCCATTTCTTTTAACTGTTAGGCATAAATTAACACAAAGCAATAACACGCCATCTATACATATAAAATGAAAGGATTTAAAAGCACGAATGTTTCTTTTATCCATAATATAAACTTCTACTGTCCTTACTGCGATGAAAAATGCTGCGTATATAAGCAGAATCGTCCAATACAGTATTAGAGCTCTGAGAAGCGGTCTGGTGGATTAAATTGGCGAAACCGCTGGGAGGGTTCATCACTGATGAGTCAAGCCCTCCCAATATATTTTTTCATCGCAGTAAGGACAGTAGAAGTTTGTATTATGTATAAAAGAAACATTCGTGCTTTTATATCCTTTCATTTTATACATTTTGACTGTCTTAGCAGAGAGCCAAACTACTCTAATTCTGGCCATGATTTAGGATCACAATAACTCTCTCTCTTAAAAAAAAACACATTTAGAAGTAATTATTTTGAATGTGAGAGGATACTACTTACTCTATGAAAAGTTTATGTGTTCGATCAAGAAGTACGTCATCATAAAAAAGAAATATGTCCCTAGTACGATAAAACTAAGCGCTCTAAATCAGTGCCATCTTGGGATGGAAATGTACCTTGCCATCGGGATATTGCCTTTATGGATTGTATGGAATGCTGGAGATAAACACATTCCTTCTCGAATGGCCTTTTTCTTGCCGATAAAAAATAGGGCTTTAAGTGATCTATTAGGTCAGGGCGATTCAAATAGGCGAATTATAATATCAAAAAGCGTTCTACTAGGGTATGCCCTAAATGAGAACATATATTATTTATTGTGTACATTTGGAGAGAGAGAAAGAGATAAATACATCGCATATAGTAATTATTTGATAATATATTGTGGCGAAGAAATATTTTATTATTTAATTTAATATTATTCAATGAAAATATATTCAACAGATTATAAAAATATATATTAATCTGTATTTGTGAAATCATCTTTAAAATATTTCTTTGATTGCTTGCTTAAAATTCTCTAGCGGTAAATAGTTTTGGGCTGACCTGTTAATAATTGTCGACTCGTCGCTGTGACTCATCAATAAATACTTTTACATCTTGGGATATTTCAAGGCTTGATTTCTACGCTACAAAATCAATGTATATTTAAGTCAATTGTTTATCATTATATAGGCATCAATGAAATATTCAATAAAAATACCTATATTCAAGTTGATAAGAATAGATCAGATTTTTTGGTGTAATATTTAATATACAAAATAAATAATTTAGAGAACAAAATCATGACCTATCTAACTTAATAGTTGAATGGGATAGTTTGAAAAAAATGAGTATGACTCTTCCAAATCTATAAATTTTAAATTATTTAAGTTATTTTTGTTATATCAGACTCTTAATTTTTATTTTATTTTCATAATCTCACAATATATTGTGTATAATACAATGTAAAATTGGATTTTCTGGGGTTTAGTAATTTCAGGTGTTGAACTCATTTGCAAGATATAATCTCATCTGTAATCATATATATTTCAAGTATATTAAGTTGTATATACTTGTTAAATTGTAATATTGCAATCCCAATATCTAGTTAATACTGATTTTTTATATGAAGACACATCAAGTGTGTAAAAGTATTAACTTCTGAAATATGTATTGTACTATATTTGCTTTGGCCATACTAGAAAACTCCTTTTCCCGGATGATATCGAGACCTTCCCACAATGCACCATCTAAAGAACCAAAAAGAAGGCTTTACCGGAACACCTTCTGAAATGTATGGGAGCCCCAAGACAGGACCTCCATGCCATCCCTCTTAAGATTGTAAATTTGATACAATAATTGAGTATCAATGTGTTTGTAACCTTGTACAAATATATACTCATTTATATTATATCTATCCCTGAAAAAATTATGCTAGTGCATTTTATTGATATTCTAAAAGACGCCCATTAAAATAATTTCAATTCCTTTTTTCAATTAGGCATAATAGAGTAAGGTTTAATTCCAAAATTTTCATAAATAAATTCACTTATTTGTATCAGGTGTGAGTCTTTCGACTGCATGTTGGATGAGGAGCCCACTGCGACGATATCGACTCCACGCATTATAGCATATATATATATATATATAGATGGAAAATTTGCCGGGAGGAAATTAATCCATAGAAGCAATGGGCGCCTCTCCCGTCAAAATAAACGTCAAAATCTGACGCCATCTATTGACCGTCGCCGCAACTAGCGGCCTCGGGTCGGTGACAAAGCCACAACACCAGCTTTGGCAAACTGAGAAGCGTCCACCTAGAGACCATGGTTTCGGGCTAATGGCCCTCGTCAGTCTAGGGCGGACTTTATTCCATGAGATCCACACGGGATCTAATGTAATCTTCACAATCTACCAAAGAGGTGTTTTGCTGGCAATGTGGCTGGGCCAAATCTATGGCAAGAATATAGATGGAAAATTTGCCGGGAGGAAATTAATCCATAGAAGCAATGGGCGCCTCTCCCGTCCCTAGACTGACGAGGGCCATTAGCCCGAAACCATGGTCTCTAGGTGGACGCTTCTCAGTTTGCCAAAGCTGGTGTTGTGGCTTTGTCACCGACCCGAGGCCGCTAGTTGCGGCGACGGTCAATAGATGGCGTCAGATTTTGACGTTTATTTTGACGGGAGAGGCGCCCATTGCTTCTATGGATTAATTTCCTCCCGGCAAATTTTCCATCTATATTCTTGCCATAGATTTGGCCCAGCCACATTGCCAGCAAAACACCTCTTTGGTAGATTGTGAAGATTCCATTAGATCCCGTGTGGATCTCGTGGAATAAAGTCCGCCCTAGACTGACGAGGGCCATTAGCCCGAAACCAAGGTCTCTAGGTGGACGCTTCTCAGTTTGCCAAAGCTGGTGTTGTGGCTTTGTCACCGACCCGAGGCCGCTAGTTGCGGCGACGGTCAATAGATGGCGTCAGATTTTGACGTTTATTTTGACGGGAGAGGCGCCCATTGCTTCTATATATATATATATTATGAAAAAGGCATCTTCTCATCGTGCAACTGAAAGTTGCTGATGGCTTGCGCCATCTATCGGAATAAATATCAACTATTCTCGTTGATTTTTAATTATTCCAGAATTGGCCAAATACACATTCTTGATTAATCAAGAAAAGCTAACCGCGGACGCGTTTCGAGCTGTTGGCCCTCATCAGCGTGGTGCAAACTGTACCTCAACGACCAAAATAAAGTTCATTCAGGCATCCTGAAAAAT
Source organism: Cordylochernes scorpioides (assembly GCA_030710605.1). Taxonomy (NCBI): domain Eukaryota; kingdom Metazoa; phylum Arthropoda; class Arachnida; order Pseudoscorpiones; family Chernetidae; genus Cordylochernes; species Cordylochernes scorpioides. The sequence continues at coordinate 49,311,533 of CP092886.1, forward strand.
CATGAAACGGGTAGTTAAGGCCAGAATTATATATATATATATATGTATATATGTCGTGGTCGAATGGAAGGGCACAGCCGTTGTGCATGTATGCTTCGAAAAAGAACTTGTTCCACACTCGTGAGCGCTCGCCCGCTGGCTCCCACGTTTATTTTATACAGATTTATAGATAGGTGAATTTGCATTAACATTTTAACCTATTAAATATGGCGAAAATAAAATATATATTATAACATATCTATATGCATATTAATATATATATATATTAACTATACATAAAATATATATATTAAGAGAATTTACATATTTAAAGTTTTCCATTACAAAAATTTCAAATAAAAGTTTGAAATATATACACATTGGAAATATTCAGGTGTAAATATTATCGTGAGACACATTAATAAACTATAAACCATCACGGTATACGAGGTCTATTAGAAAAGTATCCGACCTTCGGGCGGGAAAAAAGGTATACCTGTAGAGTTGGAAAACTAATCACCCTCAAAGTAGTTTCCTTGGGACTCCAGACACTTCTCCCAACACTATTGTTGAAAACATTCAGAGAAAGTCTCTTTCGGAATGGTGTTTAGCTCGGCTGTCGTTGCAGCCAAAATATTATCTCTTGTCTGAAATCACTTTCATTTCAATGGCTTCTTGAGTTTAGAATACACTCACAAGTCGCACAAGGAGCCATTCCCTGTAACGATTGCGATTTACACTACATTGGAGAAACAGGCCGAACAATCGCCATCAGAGCCAGTGAACACGCCCGTAACATCCGCTCGAAAGACAAAAAATCGCTCATATACCAACATATCGCCGAGTCCGGACATTCCTTCAATCTCGACAACACAACCCCCATTTATAGCGATATAGCAAACAAATACCAACGCTTAGTTCTTGAGGCCCTTGTATCTAATACTACCCCCAGCCTCAACAGAAAGATTGACCTCCCGCCCCAATATTCTGTTTTTTATTCTACCTCAGATACACCTTCTTCGTAACTTTTAACTTTATCTTTATTCCGCTGATTTTTTATTTTTATTTTTATTTTTATTGTTGTTTTTTCTTGCTTTTGTCTTCGCCTCTCGTTGTCCGCCTTTCTCACTTCGTCTTAGGTATACAGATTTTCAACGGGCTGATATTCTTTGTACAAACTCAAAATGATATTTATACAGAGTAAAATTGAAAATATTTTGTTATTAGCATGTGCTCTCGCGGGCGTGCATCAGATTGTTTTTAATATTTTTAATACTTTTAAACTGTCGCTTATAAATATAGCATCTCCTTCTTATTCATGTCAACACCTGATGAAGGACGGGTGACGTCCGAAAGCTTGTGTACAGCTCAATAAAGAAACTCACCACTTTCCTCTTGATCTCCCTTTTAAATTGATGATATGTACTATTTTTATATGCAAATTAATTTTTACATATTTTAAATATTAATAATATTGAAAGGGGGAGAAAATATAGATAACATTTTTTTGTGTGTTATAAACAATTTTTGAAAAAATATATATATATATACGTGCATGGTGGAGATCTATGTGTATGCATTATAGAGCTAGGAATAAAATAGATGAGCGCGCGCGCTCTTATATAAGCCACACAGCTTCAATAAGCGATACCTATCAATTAGTTAAGTGTGATACGCTTCCCGAAATGATTAGCTGCGGACAGTTGGGAACGGATCGAATGCCAAAGAAAACAAATAGATCTATGTGTATGCATTATAAAGCTAGGAATAAAATAGATGAAGCGCGCGCGCTTATATAAACCACACAGCTTCAATAAGCTATACCTATACATCACCTTTTTAAAACTCTATTTGCGGAGTTAGAGGAGATGCCACTTTCTGTGCCAAATTTGAAAAGTTGGCTGGCAGGAAGCCATTGGCGAGTGTAATCCTTTTACAATATTTGAATTTAAAAAGATCGCGCCCACACACATTCCTACGTGAGCTTTTGGATATTTCAAAGTTTAGAACAGTATTTTTTTTATCTTCTTTCTATATAACCTCTTATTCGAAGTGAAAATACCCAGGAACTTAGCATATAGCAAATATATATGTTGATTTGTTACACATGATATGCGTCTTATATATATATTATTTATTATATATTATTATATATTCACATTCTCTTATATATATATATATATACATGTATATCCTTATATAGTCTTATTTATTCATATTTAGATGTAGTTAAAAATATATAATCTTATGTGTATATGTTATAATAAAGTTTTAATCAGTCTCTCTCAAGAATATTTAGTGGATAGATAAAAATTCATATTTTATTTTTATATAGTGATTTTTATATAATTTAGTAGACAGATGTTGTATTCAAATAATAACCAGTTATTGTTGAACAAAAATAATATATGTAGAACGACATATTTGGAAATTATTCCGCATGTGTTTCTTTTATTTTTCAGTTTATCATTACTCTTCACATTTCATCATTTCATACTTCATCCCAAAGGTTAGAAATAATCGTTATTTCTCCTTAAAATAAATTTCGATTTTTCGTTCAAAAGAAACACATGCGGGATAATTTTCAAATGTCGTTCTACAATCATAGGCCGCATTATATTGTATTAAAAATAATATATGTTTGGAGGATATACATTTTACATGCCACAATTTCATATAAATAGAAAATAATATTTTCTCTTTCACACTATATAAAGAAGTTTAAAAATTTTAGGATTTTTCATTTTGAATTTTCAAAGCTATAAACTTGGATACACAAATTTAGGATTTTTCTGTTATTAGCTTTCACCATTTTGTATACCTATTCATTAACATATGTATTTTGGGAAATTTATTGCAAATTGAAAGTAATAAGATTTTTATAAAGTTTTTACTTTTCCAAAATGATTGTTTTAAAATTCGTTATCCCATTAAAATAGGTAGCTTTAAATCCCCTCGGTAATGGCTTACCGCCTTGATAAACTAAGAGCAAAAATGAGAAACTAAAACCTTCGTGTTAACGAAACAGTTATTGAAATGTTAAATTACCATGGTAAAAATAAATAATGTTTGTATACTCTAAATGATATAGGTAAATATTCATCTGTTTTTTTTATATGAATTGGAATATTTTTCTTCCGACCACCTTGTCTCTCAAATGCTAAATATTCGATAGGAGAAAATATTATCAAGAATAATATAATTACTCAAGTAAATTCTTTCTTTCAACCAATCAGGATAATGTTTGTTTACTTATAAAAACAATATCCAAATATATATATTAATAAATAATAAAAAGTGTGTGAAAAATATATAAAATATTTGTCATTCATAATAATTCTTTAAAATTGAACGGATTTAGGAAGGATGGCAATGTATTGCTAGAATAAACTTTCACAAAATTCGTCACTTAGAAAAGCGCCATAAACTTCTTTTGGTTAGTCGAGGTGGGCCTTTAATGACGTCATCCCCGCAACCGATAAAACAAATAGAGCACAGACAGAAGGAATTTGAAAGAAATTGGTTAGAAGTTGTTTTAAAGACATTTTGTAGAATTTAAAGAATTTTTCCATCTGTCTCTTCTCCTTCGAACAATATTTTCCTTGCGATATAATAGCAGAATTTGGTGCCAATATTTCTACTCTATCAGATAATTTGTGTTGTGTGCTTGTGTTGTGTATGTGTTTGTTGTGTGTGTTATCGAAATAAATATAAAAATCATTATATATCCATATAAATTATCATATTTCTTTATATAAACTCTGGGCATTGTTTTAAATATTCCTATGAAACTTTAACGGAATATTGATTTAAGTCTGAAAAGAATCACTTTCCTAGTTTCTACATTGGATAATAGGCTACGGATAAAATATTTTAATGATTTAAAATAATCGAAAATACTATTACTATCGTTATATATTAAAACGAAAAGTATAATATTGTTTTATGATGAATTAACGCGCCATCTGTTATGAAAAATCGAAACTATTATAGACGCGTATGATTCTTTTAAAAATTAAACAATTTCTACTGCCCTTACTGCAATGGAAGAATTAATGGGAGGGCCTGGCCATTAGTGGTGAACTCTCCCAGCGGTTTCGCTAGTTTAATCTACTATTGTTTAATTTTTGAAAGAATCATACGCGTTTATAATAGTTTCGAAATTTCGTAATATTGTTTATTTGTGTGTTATTGTGTGTGTTCCACATAAGTATACATTCGCTTCTTCCGTGAGGCGGATTGGATTATTAAGCCCAAAATCTCTTTATTTTTAATCCCTTAGGAGGCATTTAAACAATTAGTGAATTCCAAATGATAACGATTGTTCATCAGTTGTAAACCTTTCAAGCGGTTTTCCAATTTATTTTACCAGATTGCTTCAACTATTGAATTGTTATGTTGGAATATTGCACAGAGTAACAATGGCTATAGATGAGCTCGTGTTTGAAAAGGAACTTGTATGTATATAATATATATATTTTGTTGTTTTTATGTAAGATATATACCAAGATTTGTTTTGTATAATTATTTTAAATAATACATAATATGCAAACTTAAATTGGTTACGGATTCATCCTTCTTACTTACTGCTGCTTATATTGCCTGCATTTGTAAATGTATTATTGGTTATGAGGCTTGAACCCGAAATTATAAAAAAGGCACCTGTATAATTGTGAAAATTTCATAACTTTTATTGCTTTGAGCATAGCTCTTCCGCTTGCTCGTGTCTCCTATATCGAGGTTCCTCTATAGCAATAATAATATTGTGGCCCCGGAATATCCAAGTAGCCTGTTACCAGTTCAATTTGTATATTCCACTGTTGGAAAATGATTGCGGTAATAATATTGTAGCAAAATATTTATTACTTATGTACACACAGATTATTATTAAACAATAAAAAGGCATATATTGGATTTGATAAAAGAATTATTTTGCCAATATTTCGGCTGGCTGAACGCCAAACCTTTATCAAGGCATTACATATTTGTATACACAGACTCAGCGCCGCATAGTGTTATAATATCACAGTTGAAATAATTTTAATATTTAATAATATGCGGCGCTGAGTTTGTGTATACAAAAATGTAATGCCTTGATAAAGGTTTGGCGTTCAGCCAACCGAAATATTGGCAAAATAAATCTTTTATTAAATCCAATATATGCCTTTTTATTATCTAAGGAATTAAATATGGATTGCTCTATTTTCAAAACAGATTATTATATTTTTATTAATTGTATTTGTCTCTCTCTCTCTCTATTTTTAATTTTCGAATTTTCCCTTTATATAACCTTATAGAATATTATATGAACGATAAATCAATCAATCTCTCTCTAAACTTCCCTCATTACCTCTCTGGTATTTTATAAATTATAATTTTGTTTTACATAAAAATAAATTGCTTCTTCATTCTGATGCTTTTCATTCCTAATTTTCTACATTATAATATATTAATGAATTCCCAAATTAAACTACTTCTATATTCGGTGGACATTCACACGCAAAGAACCCAAACGAACCCGGTTCATTCGTTCAGTATGGCCACATATGATACAATTTCAAACTTTCTGAATACTAAACAATCCATACACTAAATATATTTTAAATATTTGGTTCATTTTGGATTTAGTAATTGTTTATTGGTTCCATATTTTGATGGACGAATCGTTCATATTTTATAATGTTTTTTTTTTTTTGTTTTGAAACGCACAGCAAGTAGCGCGCTGCAGGTAAGCCACTGACGTCTCATTATTGGCTTATTGGCGGAAAAGAAATCTAAGATATAAATTCTAAACCAAAATAAATAAATAAAAATAGAACACAATGTAATATATATAAATAAAATGTCATTATTAATATAGAGATATTGAGAAGAGAGAGATGGACAATAAAATAATTTGAATTAACTTAAGAAAATTAACAAATATATATATTAATATAATAATAATGATAAATGAAACAACACTCTCTCAGGAGATATATTGAAAAAATAATATTAATTAATTAACAACAAATAGGTTTATAAAGACCTTTTAGACTTATACAGATTCTCCGAGCGCAGAAATGTAGGATAGATGCAGGAATAACAGCAATAGTACCAGTAACAAGCAATGCTTTTTTTTTTTAAGCTAATCACAATTAATAATATTATATGAAATTTATATATATAGGAGAAAACTATCAATTAAGTAATATTAATTAAAATTAATTTTAAAAAATTGTGTGTATATAGAGCTAAAACTGACGTATTAATTGTAAGTTTTTAACTAGGTTTAATGTTGATAACTGAAACTGGATTAAACTGGTCTAAATAGATTTCAAGAATTTTAAATCTATTAAACTCCTTAATGTTGTTGCGAAGTATGACGTGAGCTGGCCTTCAGTTCCTTACTCAACTGCACGTAGGTTTAGCTGATCCGATATTGTGGAGTGGATTTCCAATCGCCAGGTTGCAAATCGTATTCAAGTAATTTCAAAGTCTCTCCAACGCTCATATCCCAGCCAAATATCCAATAATTACATACATAGAGGATGATTCACATACTACACACATACGTATACTTGGTTGTACTAATATATCTCACTCATTCATGTTCTCCTATTAAAAACGCTTGCAATACAATTTTTGAATATTTTGGGTCAATTTTAAATATAGATCAACTTTCATATCCTGACATTTAAGGAGAGGTATTAGGCAAGTTAGTTATGGCATTGTATAAAATATTTTTCATGTTTATACAATGTGTGAACTTAGGTATATTTTTATACAGTGTTTGGGAATCAGTCTTCGCAATAGGCCTTGTTTCGTCAGTAGGCGTATAGGCAGAAAACTCTCTAACCTTTAAAGCAATATTAACCACGTAAAATTTTAAAGTGGATAAACGAGATTGAAGCGAATAAATTCAGCTTGAGTAACTATTTTAACAAATTTGTATAAGTTGATTTGAGGTGCCGAATGGCATCACACCTATATATTACAACACAAGCTCAAAAGAAGGTGAAAATGTACACAACTTCTGAAGCATTGAATATACATTGAATATGTGTATTTGTGCTGTGTTTCAACTCTCCCTCTCTTTTTATTCTAAAAATTATTATGAAATGGATATAAATTTTTTAAAATAAAGTAGCACTAAATATATAAGTATAGCAGTTTTAAGCTGCACCAGTATCCAGAAAGCAAGACGGATTCAGCATATATATTAGGAGTCGGTATATTTTGAATAAGATTTTGCATTTCAAGATGCCTTTCCGAAAACTTGAACAGATCTACAAACTTATTCCACCAAGTTTCACTGGTAAATAAATTATAGACAATATATATCAGTAAATTCGCCCTGTGAGTATACAAGAGCCAATTAAGAGATCGAATATTACAAAATCTACGATACTTGGTTTCGATACAACGCCAAGCAGAATCAAAGAAAATAAAAGTTTCATTAAATGAAAGTCTTTTATTGGCTTGTTTAATAATATTCGTTCATTTAACGGATTGAAAATGCATCTTTATTACGATAGCGCACTGATTCACAGCTTTCATCCATTGCGAAATGAACCTTGGAATCTGATAGGAAAAATGATCCGTTAAGATCTAGTCTAAAACTTTGCCCAAGTGGCTACCAGTTAAAAGTAACTGGTTTTAAAAGGTCGAAGTTTCAGGGCTTCCGGCAAAGTACACTTGGAAGCCTGCCACAACAAGCTGGGGCCACCAGAATCACAGAGTAAGACAAATAACATAGTTTTATTGACATCCCGTCAAAATATAGACAAAAGTGCACAGTCCGCACTATTCAAGTAGATATGAAAAAAATAACAATAAAAAAAGAAAGAAAATAAAAAATACAATAAAATATATGCAATGTACAATGAATATGTACATGGCGCCTCTGCCACCGCTGCAGAGTTTGATGGGAGATCGCCAACGGGTCTCCAGCGATACCACGCATTTCGCAATCTACGAAAAAACGTAGATCGCGTGCTCACAGAGCTCAAATCACAGAGTAAGAAAGATGCGGTTGTGTGAGGCTAAGACTTATCAGAAATTGACCGTAAAACCTTTCATAGTATAAATTTCAATTATTGATTTATTTTTCATATATATAAAGATAATTTTTATTATAACTATATTCGCCTATGGCCAAACTTAAGGAAGTTGTACCTTTTAGTGACAGATCGGGATTAAGACAATAACTCTCTGAAAAATATTTGATACACAGTGACATTTATTGAAGATACACGAGATAATCAAGTGTGAAAAAAATTGCCTCTGTCTTATTAAGAAAAAAATAGACGACTGGCGACATTAAATACTTTCCACTTCCTTAAGTTTTGTCCATGAGTATATATACGAGTATATATATATATTAAAAATAAAGAAGGCATCTCCTGACCACGAGCACATGTGCTTTTTAGATGGCAGAGCGCCATCTAGTGGAGCAAAAATAAACTAAAGGTTTATTTAGCTTGCTCCGTGATATTTGGCCAACCCAATTTCTTGATAAATCAAGAAAATCATCCACGAACGCGTTTCGCGCCGTTGGCGCTCGTCAGCGTGGAGAAGGCTGTAACCACTGCGACCAAAAAATATTTTTGGTCCCAATGGCTTCCCGAAAAATCAAGAAATGGGTATTTAAAGCCAAATTTGCGTAAAGACGCTTAACACATGAAAAAACAATAGAAAAAAATAAAAGATAAGTGGGTCATGTGTTGATATAAAAAATAAAGAAGGCATCTCCTGACCACGAGCACATGTGCTTTTTAGATGGCAGAGCGCCATCTAGTGGAGCAAAAATAAACTAAAATATTTTTTGGTCGCAGTGGTTACAGCCTTCTCCACGCTGACGAGCGCCAACAGCGCGAAACGCGTTCGTGGATGGCTTTTCTTGATTTATAAAGAAATTGGGTTGGCCAAATATCACGGAGCAAGCTAAATAAACGTTTAGTTTATTTTTGTTCCACTAGATGGCGCTCTGCCATCTAAAAAGCACATGTGCTCGTGGTCAGGAGATGCCTTCTTTATTTTTAAGATCAACACCTGACCCACTTATCTTTTATTTTTTCTATTGTTTTTTTTATATATATGTTATATTAAAATATTATTTTTTTTAAAGAAAATATTTCATAGATTCAAATACTCTGTTAAATCGACCGCCAGATGTCACGCTTCCCCTATAAAAACTCATTGTTGTTGTTTCCCGATGGCCGGCTTAAACCATATGTAATTATGTAAATAATCTTTTGTTTTTCCTTGTTCTACTCGCCTTACGACAGGCAGTGCTTTTGTCAAATTATATTTGTTATATATTCCTTTAGAGTTAAATTAAAACAATTAATGATCAAAACTATTTTTTATTATTATTTTTTCAAGATATTTTGCCACGACTGCATACCAATACCATTGACCTAATACTAATATATTCCAAATATCAAATCTCAAGAACATAATTTCAATCTTAAAAATAATTCAAAAATCACGCAGAAAATCTCATTTTTTATATTATATATATATACTACCCTCGTCAGTCTAAGGCGGGATTTGGTTCCATGAGATATAAAAAGGAATAAATGAAATTTTCACATTCCGTCAAAGAGGTATTTTACTGGTAAAGTTATTAGGCCACATATGGCCAAAATATAGATGGAAATTTTGACGTGATAGACGACCTTTATTTGATAGATAATTATCCTCCAGAAAATTTTCTATTTATATTTCGGCCATATATATGGCCTAGCTACATTGTCAGACAGCTAAGCACCCCTTTAGAGGATTGTGTAGATTTCATTTGATCCCCCTTAGGATCTCATTGAATTAAAAACCGTCCTGGATTAACGAGGGCCATAAGCCCGAAACCGTGTTCTCCAGGTAAGCGGTTCGCAGTTTACCAAAGCTGATGTTGTGGCTTTGTAACCGACCCAAGTTCGAAAGTTTTCGGAAACGGTCAATAGATAGAGCCTAGTTTGGTGTCTATTTTGATTGGAGAGGTGATATTTATTTATTTTAATAGATCATTATCTTCCCGGCAATATATATTCAGTCTATATATAACATAAAATTAGCGGAAGGATGGTATTTATGTATCAAAAGAGATACCTCTCCCGTTAAAAAAGTTCTGAAACAATGGATTTTGATTCATAAACCCAATATAGAAATATATGGTTGTAATGAAGAATGTGCCCCACAAGCTTTGGAAAATTAAAACAAAAACTAAACTGTAAACTTGTTCTTGGAAGAAGGGTTTAAAATATTTCTATTCATACTATCGCGCCACAATTTTATAGAAGACACAAGTAGGGATAGAACCCTATGTGAGAGGCCACCAATTGTCAAACAAAATAATTGAAAATAAAATTTCAGAATGAAATATGATTTTCCTTAATGATTCTAATAAAATATACGTATTAATAAATATATATATGTATGTTACAGAGATAGAGAAGAGTATTTGAATAAATAAATATTTTTCTCTCTTTTTAAATTCACACATATAATTTTTTCATTGATTTTACATCATTGAAAGTTGGGCAGTTAGAAAATTTTGAAAACTAAACTAAAAGAACAGCTGATCGGGGTAAATAGGCAAATAAAATGGTGGGAGTGAATCTACTCAACTCGGAGTTGTTATTGGGCCAAGTTGGTGGAAGCCATCATGCCAATTTTCGACAAGTTGAGGAATTTAGCGTAATTTAATTAGGACGGGGAAATGTTCCCCAAAGTTTGGACAGGTTGATCAATGGAGCCTCTCTACACTTCTCATTTCAGGATCAACTCCAAGTGTCGTAAATACACTTCTCCAAGGCCTTTATTCTTTTAATACGCACACACACTTTTACAATATATATTTAAAGTTCAAGTTATTTTATATAAAGAGATATACTTTTGAAATTACTTTAGATAAAAATTGATACTCTAAATGTGAAATATTTATTTTGTTGATGTCCTTGAAAAGTTGGCTTAATGTCTTTTCTTCAAACCCAAGAATCCTTGAGCCGTTGATCAATATAGCGGATCATCTCTTCTTCTCTAAGAAGGGTACGTGGTTAGAATATGAAAGTATGAAACTTTGTTTGAAAACTGAAAATGCTCTTAGCATGCATGTATATATAGCGTTGGCATTTTAACTTTCATTTATTTTTTACCAATTGTATATTTATCTTGCATATTATTTATTCTACAGGTGGATCAGAATCCTAAGACCGAAGTACCTCTCAATCAGTCTCCTCTAAGGCGATCGAACAATAGCTATAGTCTGTTGGTGAGTCTTTGCCTTGGTCCAATAGGTTAATTCAAAGAGGATATACAAAGGAGAAGAATGCGGTGATTTTCCCTTGTCTTCCGCATTCATATGCCGACGTCACAATACTAGGCTCATCTTCCTTACAGAAGGTTTTTTTTTTCAAATTCTAAGAGCAAATGCGTGTGTCCTGTTCCATAATAGAATGGAGTTGGAGACATATCCCGCTCTCTTCCTAACTTAGCCGATCTGAGGAATTTTCCTCTCCAAGGAGATGGTACCTTATAATAAGGCATTTCCCACATTTCTCCATTACTTTGCGGGACAAAAGAATTGTCAATGTGGGATTCGATTTCGGGGCCTATCTGTTGAAATTGGGGACAGCCTACACCTCACGCTATCTACCCCTTTTTATACAGAATCATGAAGCATTCTGATTTTTAAGGTAACTTCAATTCAAACGAACATTAAAGAGAAGGTAACTACATATATATATACCACATATATAACTATATCTAACAAACACCATTTCACTAATATAGCGATAATCATTCATGTCATGAGAGTCTATATTCCAAAAATACATTTATAAATAAAATAATAAATATATAGAAATGCCACAAATTAATTATATTTCCGGAACTAATTAGGTAAAATACATTTCGCATTTAAAAAAAAATATTTTGAGTAATTATATGAATATGTTAAAAAAAATATGTAAAATAAGTAAAGATGTAGATGATAAAGGTTTTCGGTGACGTTATGGGATTAAAACTAAGGCACAACACGGTAGTGTGATGTGAAAATAACCTCGCGATAAATTAGTCTCTACATGAAGGCGAGATTGAGAAAAATAACCCGGGTAACCGATGCAAATGCGGGAACACGATAAATGGTGACACGTCTGACAACGCGGCGGTGCCATTAATCAAGCCTCAAGTTTGCCGTCAATACGTTCTATAATCCAAAGCCCATTTCTGGACTCCTATTACACGGGACTCCACGCCTAACTTCCATTTCCCTGCTCTCTCTGCCATTTCTCTCTCTAGAGAAAATCAGGGGTTTGAAGTGACAGCGAGATTCACCTCAAATTTACCAAAACTTGTCCTTATATATTATCAGGCATAGATGTCATAGTGATATTCCTCCGATAGGTCAACTCTAAATATTCCAATTTATAGAAGCTCTCAGTTAATTAATGTGTGTACATATATAATAACAGTATATATTAACAGACTTGTTCTTACATATTATCAGGCATAGATTTCATAGAGATATTCGTCTGATAGGTCAACATCAAATATTCCAATTCATGGAAGCTCTTAGTTAATTAATGTGTGTGCGCATTAATGTGCGTGTGCATATATGGTAACTGTATATATTAATAGACTTGTTCGTATATATTATCAGGCATAGATTTCATAGCGATAATCCTCCGATAGGTCAACTCCAAATATTCCAATTTATAGAAGCTCTCAGTTAATTAATGTGTGTGCACATTAATGTGTGTGCATATGTATTAACAGTACATATTATCAGGCATAGATGTCATAGCGATAATCCTCCGATAGGCCAACTCCAAATGTTCCAATTCATAGAAGCTCTTAGTTAATTAATGTGTATGCCCATTAATATGTTTGTGCATATATATTAACAGTATAAACGTGATAAATAGCGGTTGAAATGTGTAATATATACCGACAAAATAATCAAAATATGACTTTCTTTTCTTACTCATTGGTTGAATATTTTAAGTTTGAATTTTGACAATGTAAATAAAACTATTGTGTTGATTATATTTTATAAAGGGGGCACCCATGGATCTCTCTGTAAATTGAAAATAAATGTTTCAAAACATTTCGAAGGATTGCCCCTTCCTTATCAATTTATTGTACCAAACTTTGTTGATAAATTGAAATAAAAAGGGCAAAAACCCCTCGAAGGTTTTTTTTATAAAAATGATTTCATTTTACAGATCCAGTTACGACCTTTTATATTAAATAGAGATCGCCTTTTGATAAAAAATATTGTCTAAATTTGTTTATTTTCTGTTCATTAACAAATATAAATGTAACATGCTTTGTATTTATTTATTTATGTAAAATATTTAATTATTCTATCATTTTTCTTCATAGTTTCGCAGTCTGCAACACTGTACCTTTTCTTTTGGTAATTTTGCATACGTTTGTTTTGTTTATATATTTTGATTACCTTTTTGTAATTATATTAAATATTAAAAAACAAGGTATTGCGACTATCCCTTATTTCTAAATAGAAACGTTACAATAAATAATTGTTTTTTTAATACTTCCTCAAATTCATTGTTTATTTGTTTATATTTTACAACTATTCGTTCTGTTTTTTTTAATTGTATATTCGACGTAGTTTATGAAGTAACAACTTTGTTTACTTATATGTGTTCTAAATTTTTAATTCTAACATTTAAGTCTTAGTGGCAAACGCTGCTAAAGTAAAATAATAATATCTCTTCACACAGTTAATACACTGCGTGACATTGAAAATGGAACACCAAGAAATAGTGGCCAGAAAAGTATGCAAATTTCAGGGTAGACGCGCCTAACCGAGTTATGCAAATGATGTAAAATGCGCAGCTCTCGTGCGCACATGGAGTAAGATATAAGGGAAGGAACTTGCAGAAAGGACAGTATTCGTGTCGTTATTTCTTCAAGGAAAATCATTGTAGAAATTTTGTTCTTGTGTCAAAAGACACGTGTAATAACAGAGAATGCCAGGTCATCGTAAACGGAGGCAGTTCAAGCAGACAGACGCTTTTACGAGGGGCATGGTGATCGGACTGAAAAGGGCAGGTTGGTCCATACGTCAAATCGCAGCTGATACACACCTTGGTGCGTCCACGGTGCACCGACTGTGGAGAAGATGGTTGGAACAAGGAAATGTGGCAATTTATAGGAATGTCGGTGCAACCAGAGTGACGTCAGCACGTGTGGATCGGCGTATCCTTCGACAAGCAGTGGCGGCCCCACAAGCCACTTGTACCGCCATCCTGCAACATGTGCAAGACACCCTAGATCATTCCATCTCGACCAGAACCATTTCCCGTCGATTGGTTGCTAATGGCTTGCACTCATGCCGTCCGCTAAGAAGACTGCCATTGACCCCACCGAATAGGCGCCAACGTTTGGAATGGTGCCGGGCTAGATCGACGTGGATGACGGAATGGCACAGGGTCGTGTTCTCAGATGAGTCGCGTTTCTGCTTGTCCAGTGATAGTCGCCGTGTACGCGTGTGGCGTCGACGTGGAGAAAGGTCCAATCCGGCAGCAATTGTGGAACGCCCCACCGTGCGACAACGTGGAATCATGGTTTGGAGCGCAATCGCGTATGATTCCAGGTCACCTTTACTTCGTATTCAGGGCACTATGACGGCCCAACGATACGTTGATGATGTGCTGCGACCGGTGACACTCCCCTACCTTCAGGGGGTACCCAATGCCCTTTATCAGCAGGATAACGCCCGACCGCACACTGCTCGCATTAGCCAACAAGCTCTGCAAGATGTACAGATGCTTCCCTGGCCACCGTACTCTCCTGATCTCTCACCAATCGAGCACGTCTGGGACATCATTGGACGCCGTTTGCATGCCTTGCCACAGCCGCGTTCAGAAGACGAACTGTGGCAAATGGTTGAGAGGGAATGGAGAGCCATCCCTCAGGACGCCATCCGTACTCTGGTTGACTCTCTACCTAGACGTGTTGCTGCGTGCATCGCCGTCCGCGGTGGTCCTACTTGCTACTAAGCCGACGCCGTTCTCGCTCTGTATTATGACTATCATTTTGAAATAAAGATCACTTATTGTTCGTCCCTGTCTCTCTCTGTCTGCCGAGTTTCATCACTTTCTGGCCACTATTTCTTGGTGTTCCATTTTCAATGTCACGCAGTGTATAATTAAATAGCAAAATTTGATTTTATTAGAAAACTATGTGAGCGCGCGCACGCGGAGTGCCGTAGCATTCGCCCGCGATGTCTGCCACGTTTATTTTGTACAGTGTATTTATAGATGGATGAATTTGTATTTACATTTTAACACAAGCTTAACATATTTACAGTTTAACATACTTATTTTGGCGAAAATAAATTATACCTCTTGGATATTAGGCAAATTATGACATGTATATATACGTTATTTTAAATTTGTTGAGAGGCAGAAATTAATAGCTTGTTTTAGATTAAAAGAGCATTTTTCATGATATACTATAATAATAATATTTTTGTGGTATATATATAGAATTGTTAGCTGATTTTGGAATACATTAGCATTTAGCCAATGGTATGCAGACGTGGCTTACTGAAGATATAATAAAATAGTTTTAATCATAATTTGCTTCAATTGTGCTAAAAATATATAACATAATTTGAGAAAGGTAATACCTGACTTATAAGGCATGTAGAATAAAATATTACGTATTTACATATCTACAAAGAATTTGTGCCGGCCAAAGGAAAACAACAACAATGGGTTTATATAGTCTAAAGCCGCGACATCTGGCGGTCGACTTTACAGAGTTGTTCGTTCTAGAAAATATAATTTAAAATTAAATAATTTTTAATATATATATTCAAAACAATATATATGCCTTTTTACTATCTAATGATTTAAGTATGGATGCTCTATTTTCAGAACGATATAATATATATAATTTAATTATTATAATTATGTTATCTCCAAATTGAACTAGCACACATACATAATTATTATTTTACAATCTAAAAATAACAAAAATAAAATTTTGAAATATTTAATGAAAAAATCTGAACTCTTTTATCCTTTTGTGTTTGAATACATATTATCATGGTCTGTCTTCAACTCTTTTTCTACTCCAAATATCTTCACCTTTTCTTTTTTTTCTATGTTCCGCATATATGACGCGTAACTGACGAAGCATTTGTGTTTACCTTGTTATAAACCTTTATTGTTAATAAAAAATTGAAAATATTTTTGAAATATCTTTTATTCATACTTCATTTCTTCACTTCGATATTTCTATTTCACAACTTTTTAATGTTGATTCAGATAAATTCATAATTTAATTTATAATAATCATCACAAAAAATGATAATTTATTTGTTCAGTTTTTTCTTACTCTCTTTCTCTAAAAGCTGATATTATATTAACAATTAAAAAAAATTGTTAATAATTCTTTGATGATTTTCAAAGCAGTGATAAAAATGTTCCAATTTTTTAAACTAAACTAATTTTATTTATTATATATATTAATATATAAAGGTCACAGTGTATCAAATATCTTTCAAAGTTATTGTTTAAATCTCGATATACATACTAAAAGGTATAACTTCCTTAAGTTTTGTCCATTGCGTATAGTAAAAATAGAAATGGCAATATACTTACCGCTCACTGAACGTTGATTTAGGCTTGTTACATATAATGCACTTTGGAGATATTTAATAATATCATTTCTTTTTAATATCAGCCCCTGACATTTTTCAATTTTTAAAATTATGTTTTCATGTATGTGTGTGAATATAAACATAATTTAAAAAATAGAAAAAGGTCAGATGTTGATATTAAATATAATATCATGTTTGTGTCACACTAAATGGCGCTCCGCCATCTAAAATGTTCATGTAAGGGGTTAGGATATTGACATTTCTATTTTTACTATACACTTATGGTCAAAACCTAAGGAGTTGTACCTTTTAGTATGTAAATTGGGATTCAGACAAAAACCCTGAAAGACATTGGCAGATAGTGAGCTTTATTGTAGACACACGAGATAACCAAGTGTGAACAAAATTGCTTCTGTCTCTTAAAAAAACGCAGACGACTTAAGTTTTGTCCATGAATGTATATTTATATATTACGATGCACTAGCGCGCCATCTCTTATGTCCATAGTTCATCTGAAATCCCCTTTTCAAGAGTCTAGCAACAATATCACTATAAAAGGAAGATCGAAAAATGCAATATAACAGCGGTATGGTATATTAAACTGGCAAAACCGCTGGGAGGGTTCACCACTGATGAGCCAGGCCCTCCCTTTAATTTTTCCATTACACTAAGGGCAGTAGAAATTGTTTAATTTCAAAAAAGAATCTTACGCGCGTCTAAAATAGTTTCTAATATTTATATATATTTGCAACTACCACATCACGTTATTTAAATGTTATTTTAAAATTCTAAATGCAATATAATTTTCACTATTAGATTTTAGTCAGCGTTCTGTTTTGAGTTATAAAGGAATGGTATTCATGCCATCTTTAAATCCCTCCAGTAAATAATGGAGGAGAGAACTGTAAAACAATTTGGGCCCAGTGTTGTACGCGTGTGTAGTCGCTCAATCAAGTGTCGGACGGGAACAATTAGCCCGCTGGTAATTGGCCGCAGGGAAAATTGTTCTTGAAAGAGTCCAATTGACTTAATTTAAAAAGTTAATTGTATACGTGCGCTTACACACCTTAGTAATTGCCCACATTTTATTTACTTCTAAAGACACTTATTACTACATCTTGAATATTCAAATATCAATGATTTTTATATAAAATTACTTTTGGACTAAATCACTAAGAATTCAAGGACTTGGTTTCTTTTCTCGTTTTTTTTTTATTTCTCGAGCTTTCGGGCTAATATGCCCTTCAACACGGAGATCCAGAAATACTACTTCTATTCTATCAGACTACTTCTATATTATTAGAAATAGTAATTATTCGAGAAGAAAACGAACAATCATACCGTGTTTTATAATAGGTGACAAAACTAAAATATGAAACATATATAAAATAATTATATCACATAAAATATTATTTGTTAAAGAGAAGGGAAAATATATAAAGGCCAGGTGTTGGTATAAAAATAAAATAAAATAGGCATAACCTGACCACTCACATGAGCTCTTTAGATGGCATTCCACTAATATTTTCTTAACCCATTTTCTCGATAAATCAAGAAAAGAAACAAAGGCGCGGCGTATTTTTACAATGGATCTGGGAGGAAGGGGAAAAGGAGGAAAGGGTTAATGCCTGCGAAAATTGGGTATTGAACATCCATGAAGATCCAAACTTCCTCACAAAGGTGATTACTGGTGATGAAACCTGGGTCTATGGGTATGACCTAGAGACCAAACGACAATCGAGCCAGTGGCCCCCGAAAAATGCCCCCAAACCGAAAAAAAAAACAAGAAGGTCTAAGTCAAGAACAAAAGTTCTCTTGGTGACTTTTTTAGATCACCAAGGCATTGTGCATTATGAATTCCTCCCACAAGGGCAAACAATTAATCAACACGTTTATCTAGCGATTTTACGCCGTTTACGGGAATCAACACAGAAGAAACGACCGGAAAAGTATATCTCGGGCGAATGGATGCTTCATCACGATAACTCCCCAGCACACAGAGCTCTTTCCGTGGGTGCTTTTTTGACTAAAAATAGCATGTTGACAATGCCTCATTCCCCGTACTCGCCTGATTTATCACCAATGACTTCTTTCTCTTTCCTAGAATGAAGTTAGTTCTAAAAGGATATAGATTTGATACCGTTAATGCCACAGAGGAAAAATTGCTGAGCGTTTTGAGGGACATTACTTCCGACGAATTTTCTGGGTGGTTCCGAAACTGGAAAAAAAGAATGAAACGCTGTATAGGATCCCTCGGACAGAATTTTGAAGAAAATTAACCATTTTTTGTATATATTCATCTAATAAATATTTTATGACCCAATTCCCCGAATTTTATGATCATACCTTGTATATATTTAGACTACTTTTAACACGTATTTTTCTCTCTCAGATCTAGGTACCCTCTTTTTATATATATTAAAAATAATTGATAGAAATTGTTGAAATCAATCAAAAAATATTTCTCCTACGTGCACTAATCGCTTTATGCGAACTCTACACCCCATAATTTATTGACAATACCCTTCAAAATGTTTTCATCTTTTATTCGTTTTATTTAAATGTATAAACATTATAATCTAACCAGATGCACCTTTCTTAACTAAAATCTACTTCTGTGCACCATTTTTACAGTGGATATATTATGTATTTAAAATTTTTTAAATAACTACTTTTTAGATAAATATTTGTAATACATATATATATATTATGTGTATTTGTGTGTAATTTTAAATTTTAGCCCCAGAGTTGTAAATATTTTATATATCGTCGCGTGAAGGCAGTTTAAAAACAATAAAAACCCTGACGAAGTTAGGCGTACAGCCTATTGAAATATTGGCATTTTATATTAAATAAAATGTTTTGTTTTATTTTAGATCCAGAATATGCCTTTTAATATATATATTATTTTTTATGAGAGAAAGAGAAGTTGTGAGTGAAAAAATGTGTTCAAGCAAAAAGATATGTGAACTATTATCCGAGTTGAAAATATTATTCTTTCGAAAGACAATTTTAGATTAAAAATTATATAGAAATCCTTCAAAGTTGATAGGAAACTCAAAATGTATTCAAAGTTGGTCCAATTCAACAGGTAATATCCAATCTAAGGAGAAAATCACATTACCCCACTGAAAACAAACTTGAAGATGAACGATAGGTTTCAGCGTAGAGCTCATCAGTCTTGAAGACGATGACAAACGGTCGGTTTCCCAGAGGAATTTGTGATAAGCTGAGGTTCCAAAATTGTGTGAGCTTTCAATATTGAATCAACCTTCGAGATAGACAAAGTGTCAGTCTGAATCTACAGTTCGTTTGATTTATTTACGCGAATATAGTAATGGAAAAAGATAAAAATGAATAGAATTGTGTAATATTGACAATCAAAACTATATATATAGTTAATATACCAAAATGTTCCAATTACAATATGAATACGATTTATTAGAAAACCCTCTCTTAATTAATATAATTTCTATGCATATATAGATAGATAATTTTCACGACATTATATATAGAAACAGCATTCCTGAGTGATTTCGGGCTGTAGAACAAGGGTGTGTTGATATAATGAGGCGAATATCATTACTAATTTATTTATTATTATATATATTTCATAACTATATATGAATAACTTGAAAATAATTATAGCCAGAGATCAAGCGAAAATACTTATATACCAAAAGAATCACGACAATCGATTTTGTATAAGGCAAATATATTGTCAAGTACGTATAATTCAAACACATACAGATTGCGTTTATAAACCTTAAGAAATTTCTAATTTAAGTAATATTTATACAGTCAATTTGATACAAAATATGTAATAACAAAAAGACAAATTGCCTTAAGGCTTCCTCATTATTAATTCGGTTATTTGAACCTTTTTAATAAGCCAGATACAAGAGAAGCGCTTCGAGAATTAGGTATCCTCGAGTTTATTGACAGCTTATATAGATATGAAATTTAGTCCAAGAAAGTGTGGTTGAAAATACCAACCAATCAGTTACAGTTAGAAGATCTATCTACAAGAGAAGACAGAACCCCTGAGTAAGACTTTAGTGGAGCCGGGTATTACACCAAGTAGAACTATAAAAATAGAGATCTACTAAGTTTGCAATTAATTATTCAGGGTACCTTGGATATATTAAATAAATAAAATATCATAAATTCCGCCAGAGAAATAATATTTTCCTCATAAGATGCTTGATGCCATATTTACGGCCCAAATTGGGCGGTTTTCAGGAGTTTAATAGGGCGGGCGGTGGTTCAGTGCGATATTACAGCCTTTCCCAATACCCATTAATTCCCTTTTCCTCTTTGGATCCAGTTCGCCAATGTGTTGGATGATGGTGTCAATGCGAACTTACTTTCACATGTCGCGTTTCTTCCTCCCTGTTTAGAAACAGCCCGTTTGTATGCTGGGCGGCGATCCTAATAAATAACAACTTTACTGTTGATTCGCTAAAGTGTTAGTTGTTCTCTCATTGGAGGCGCGTCACAAGTGTGTTAGATATTGGTCCAAATGTAGTGAAAATCAACTTTCAATCACCTGTTGATTTACTATCGTGTTCTTACTGCCCATCTTGGTGACAGATTGCTAAGGTGTTAAGCAGTGGCTCCAGTACGGAGGTACACTGCACCTTAGCGCTTATTTACTACGATGTTTCATCATCCCCCATTGGAGACAGAATACTAGTGTTTTGGGCGGTAGCGACAGTACATAGTTGCTCCTTATCGCTCGTTAATTTACTACGATGCTTCTTCACCCTCATTGGAGACAGAATACTAGTGTTTTGGGCGGTGGCGACAGTACGGAGTTACACTGTACCTTAACGCTAATTTACTACGATGTTTCATTACCCCTCATTGGAGACAGAATACTAGTGTTTTAGGGCGGGTGGCGACAGTACGGCGTTGCACCTCATCGCTCGTTCATTTACTACCGTGTTTTTATCCCTCATTGGAGACAGAATACTAGTGTTTTGGGCGGTGGCGACAGTACGGAGTTACACTGTACCTTAACGCTAATTTACTACGATGTTTCATTACCCCTCATTGGAGACAGAATACTAGTGTTTTAGGGCGGTGGCGACAGTACGGCGTTGCACCTCATCGCTCGTTCATTTACTACCGTGTTTTTATCCCTCATTGGAGACAGGATACTAGTGTTTTAGGCAGTGGCGACAGTACGGAGTTGCTCCTCATTGCTCGTTAAATTACTACGATGTTTCATTTTTTTTATTCCTCATTGGAGACGGAATGCTAGTGTTTTGGGCAGTGGCAACAGTACGGAATTAATTCTCACCACACGCTACTTTACTGCGGTGTTTCTCTATTCTTCATTGGAGACAGCACGCTACTGTGTTGGTACCGAGCAGTTAGATATGTCTAATATCGCTACTAGTTACCCTTCCATTTTGTTACTTACTTCCTCTCTAACGTATTGGGGGGGGGGGGGGGGGGGGGGGCAATAAGAATATATATACTTTGTAAATCCAGGTAATAAGAGGTACGTAAGCTTTATTCTATAAAATGACTTGTGGTGTTTACTTCTACCAAAATCATGACTAGGAATAAAGCGTCAAAATATACATAAACTTCATAGCGAGAATTAATATATCGTTGAGAAACCACGTGATTTCTTCCACTTTTTCAGTTGTAAATATTGAAACACTTAAGGAGGAGATTATTGGATTTTCAACAAATTAAGTTTCAAATTAATAAAAAAATAGGGAAGAGAGATAGATATTAAATTAAAGGCGCTCAAATTAAAAAAAGATGTAAATTGATTTTGAAAAATTTCTCTAGAAATCTAAAACTCGGTTGCGTAAAGCTAGAAAAGGCTTATTTGAAAATATAATAAATAATACAAATCAATCAATCAATATATAGAATTATTGACATAAAATATGAATATTTATGTCGATAAAGTTTGAAATATCTGATTTATATATTACTCTGGTGTTTGTTAGAGGTTTTGAAAATATTTCAGGAAATTTTACAGAGCTGTGAGAGGGTTAACAAGACTGGCTTGGTTCTTGCATGCTATAATTTCCTGTATAACTGTAAGTGAAATACCTCCCCTTCATCACATTCAGCACCCGACCCAGATACCGAGATAGAATCCTATATAGCCACCGATTAGGCATCCAGCTGTATGACAGGGATCCGAAAATTGTCAGGCGGAAAATATCTGGAAGCAATGTTTGAACGTCAGATGTTGCTCACTTAACCTTTCATTCTTAGAGTAAAAGAGAAAACAAGTATGGAAAGATTTTTCCCGAACCAATTATTTATAGCTGTAGAGAAGTAGTGAATAAGAAATTTAACAATAAGACAAAATCTTACAGCGAGAACTAGGAACTTAAGAAACAAAATGCACTTCTCCCGTTATAGATATATAGCTCAATATATTATACGTTGCTGATGCTGAATCTTATTAATTAAACTATATTAAAATTATAAAATACTTATACCCATGTGCGCTTCTTTTCTTAGAATAAACAATTACCTACAGCTCTTACGGTAATTAATGAAATATTGGCAGGGTTTAGCTCATCAGAGATAAATACTTCCAGCGGTTTTGCAAGTTTAATTCACCATACCTCTCTACTATTGTATTTGACCGTTTGGCTTATATAGTTTCGAATTAAGAGGCAATAAACTTTGTTTTAACCCTAGTTTTTAAAGCGCACAAATGGTGAAAAAATATGCTACAACCCCATCCTTTGAAAACCCATACATATATAAACCAACCTGTATACCATAGTTTCGACCCATGGACCTAATCAATACAGGCGCTGCTTCAACTTCATAACATTCTCAGAAGGGAATTATAGAATCGGGCGAATTTTTCAAATATGTGTTTAAGATAGCGAAGTAATGGGGCATATTTATGAGTCAGAATACAGTTTTTATATTGTTTTAGCACATTCCTTTTCTGTGTATGCGAAGATCCAAAGTGCTAGTTCATAAAAAGAAGCGCTAAGAAAAAACGTAGTCTGGCAGTTTGAAATAGCTGGGGCGAATTGTTTAATCCCTAGTCCTCGGTATCCCCATCTCACGTGGCCAGAGACTACACACACAAAGAACCCCGATAAAAACGTAGTCTGGCCTTAGATAGAAATATCAGTTGTTTACTTCCGGTACCTCGGCACGACCATCTCCCAGAGACACCCTTTATTGGCCCTAATCGCAATTTAAAAGATAATCTCTTACATTCGCTAATGAAAATAATGTTTTAGCAATAAATCTTTTTACCGAAGCGCGCATCCCTGTAATTTACTTTAATTGGAGCTAAGCCTTTATCGAGATAGTTTTATTAACTTTTGTTATTTTTGGAAAAGCAATTAAAAGAAAAATCCTTCACCGCGCACGAAGTATGTAATTGGTTTAGGATAAAAATCTGCTCTATATTCCTGGGCGTTAATTATCTTGCACAACTCTTATTTATTAGTTCAGAATATAATTGCTCTAATTACAAAATTTCTAGATCTGTGTGATTCTATATATTTATATGTGTAACAATCGTTTTAATTTACACATTTATATTGTTTATATACAATATATATTCTAAAATGATAATATGTTCCATATTTTATTTATTTTGAGCTAGAGATTGACATAATATTTATGTTTTATTGGCACATTTGATCAATAAAAGTCTAATATATATTACAATTAATTTATTTAAGTTCTTCATATTAAAGATACTTCGGCCAGTAAATATTTTTATTATCTCGACGTTTCGACAAAAATCTTTTGTCCTCGTCAGAAGCGAACAAAAATTGAAACTTTTGGCAAAGCGTTAAAAATTATTCTGAGGCCGCAAAGCCTTTGCGTAGAACTATGAATGCCGGCCAGGCAGCCTCTATCTTTACGATAATTTATTTAAAATAATAATTTAAATATATATTTTTCTCTTCTAGTATTTACTATATATCGAAAGAGTGTATGTATCATATGTATACACTTTTATTAACAATATTATCTATATTTAAGTCCACTGTAGTGTTTTTTTTTTTTTTTTTTTAAGAAATACCTTTGGCAGAGTCAACGGAGAGAATACCTTTGATAACATCAACTTCGCGTATAAAAACATAGATTGAGGGTTATATTAAAAACGGTAGTTGTTTATGATATATTGATTTACCTTTGTGTTTAATGATCGCTATAGGGAAACGTGTAGATATTTCTTGAAATAAAGATACTTCGGCCAGTAAATCTTTTTATTACCTCGACGTTTCTACAAAAAGATTTTGTCTTCGTCAGGAGCAAACACAATTTAAAACATTTGGCAATGCGTTATAAATATTTCTAACGTTCTTGGAGAACGCCCTTGGAGCCTTAGAATAATTTTTAACGCCTTGCCAAATGTTTTAATCCCTTTTTGTTTGTTCCTGACAAGGACAAACGTTTTTTGTCGAAACGTCGAGGTAATAAAAATATTTACTGACCGAAGTATCTTTATTTTCAAGAAATATGACTGCCGGCCAGGGAGCCTCTATCTTTAAGATAAACGTGTAGATGACGAGTTTTAGGCGGAAATTAATGTTGAAGAACGCGGCAGACCACGACCTGGTGTAAGAATTGGTGGACATATTAACACATTCGGACACAGTTGTTTACAACTCCAATATTTATACGCCTACGTACGATCAGACAGAAGATCCTCATTATCAGACTGATTTTCTTGAATAAATCGAATTCCTTTATCACTAGGATGACTACAAATTTGACCATTATGCCTTTGATAAGTAAACCACGTACGCGTGTCAGGATGCTTGCCCTCGTAAGAGTTGTTCTGGCTGTACGTTTTGGACTCTTCAAGGAGAGAACAAAGGCATATTTATGAAATAAGAAAATACATGGAAAAATCTTAAAGTTTATATGAAAAACGCATAATCTCAAACTTAGGCTTGTGTTATGAATATATGGAGTGAGGAGAAACTAATTACTCAATTCCTGAGAACAAGAGCAGCAATTTACTAAAATATTTTATAAATCATGCACGTCACTGCCAACTAAAAATTCTCTATCCAATTGAACTGTCATTCATTGTGTTCTAATGGGTGCTTCTAAATCAACTAAGTATTATCGCTAATAAGTAACAGAAACTCTTTCTATAGTAAAGTTGCATAAAAATGGATTCGTCAGGGCCAAGTATCTGAAAGAGGTAGGCGCCGTAGTAATCGGTATTGTGGATGCCGGGGAAACTTCTGCATTATGAAGGGTCGAGACCACCTGTAGACCAGCTATCCCGTCGTATCAACATTCTCTACAACCTAATCTTTTGGCTTAGTTTACTGAAATATTTCAACACATTCGTTATATACGTATATATTCACTACTCTTACCTTCAAATATATGAATGGTAAAAAAATAATTTTATAGTTACATATATGCGTTACGATATATTATTTATGAATTGGGGGGAGCCTTGCTATATATATATTTTTGTATCTTTTAGATTTCATCCTAAGTGTTTTATTAAAAACCTGAAAAACCTTTCGAAGATAATGAAGAATATATAATTGTGTGTGTGTATGGTAATTCTGAACACAAAGCAGTAAGCTTTCTCTCGACGAATTTCGAATTTCTCTACTTCCTTGTTAAATTAAATTCGAATTAAGAGCAAACTATGAAAAGAGAAGATGCAAAAATATATTCAAGCAAAGAAGAACGAGTCTTTACGCAATACCAGCGCTCAAATGAGAGATAGAGAGACAAGGCGCTAAAATGAAATTCTTGGGGCAAATATTAGAGCAATTGAAGGGAAATGGGCCAATTTGAAAACTATGCTAATTCCGCAGGATGAAAAATGCCCTCTGACAAAGATCCCTTATTTATTGGCGATTTATCTTCATATACCGCCCTACTAAACTATTTACGCGTAGCTTATCAAATGGTCCACATAAATCACGCGATTCTTGCATTAATTCCTGCCTTTTGCAAACTTTATGATCTTTAACAATTTTTCTTCATAGCGTTCTTTAGCTTTTTGTGTTAGGGATCAAATAAACTTTGTAAATATTTTAAGAGCTTAGAAGGTGATACAGTTCTCAGAGAAGAATAGATTCATTTCTGACTGCGTGCTTCTTTTGTGAATGTAATTCAATAAGGTTTCTGGGGAAGAGCAAAAAAGTTTGTCAAACTTCCACATTTATATATATTATTGATATAAACTCTTATCTTTTATAAACGTCGCAAGGTATTCAACCTACTTATGAATAATCTCTTAAAATATACTTTTATTATAAAGTAAATGAAGCTTCCAGGGTAAATTTATTGTACAAATATTTATTTTCAAGCTTTCGGCTTGTCAGTCCTTCTACAGGAGTATCACGATAATAAATTGATGATATACGAGGTGTGTTCAAAGAGTATCGCGACTTTTGTGTTTTTTCAAAAATTATTTATTTATTCATGAATACCTATTTTGTCCCCTTCAAAGTAATCCCCATGAGATATTATACACTTGTGCCAACGGTTTTCCAATCTTCGAAGCACTTCAAAAAATTTTTTTTTTCTTTTTCAGCTCCTCCTTCGATGCCGTCTTTATCTCGTCAAGCGTAGCGTAACGTCGTCCTTTCATGGGCCTCTTCAGCTTAGGGAACAAGAAAAGTCACAGGGGGCCAGATCTGGGGAATACGGTGGCTGCGGCATCATTAGTGTGTTGGTTTTGGCCAAAAAGTCGCGCACAAGCAACGATGTGTGAGCAGGGGCGTTATCGTGGTGCAAAAGCCAATTTTTGTTCTTCCACAAATCCGGGCGTTTCTGGCGGATTGCTTCTCGCAAATTGCGCATAACTTGCAGGTAATATTCCTTATTGACCGTTCTACCCCGTGGCAAGAACTCATGATGCACCACGCCCCTGCAATCGAAGAAAACTGTCAGCAAAACTTTCACATTCGACCGAACTTGGCGCGCTTTTTTTCGGTCATGGTTCGTGCGGCAGCTTCCATTGAGATGATTGAGCTTTGGTTTCCACGTCATAACCATAAACCCACGCTTCGTCACCAGTTATGACCCTCTGGAGCAAATTTGGGTCGTCGCGGACAGAGTCCAACATCTCATTAGCAATGTTCATGCGATGCTGTTTTTGGTCGCAATTGAGCAATTTTGGTACGAATTTCGCGGCGACCCGTCTCATGCCCAAATCATTGATAAAAATCGAATGGCACGAGCCAATCGATATGTTTAGGTCCTCAGAAACTTCTCTAACGGTGATTCGACGATTGGCCAATATCATTTTCTCCACTTCATTAATTTTTTCGTCTGTTGTTGAAGTGCTCGGGCGTCCGGCACGCTCTTCGTCGTTCACATCTTCTCGGTCTTCTGAGAACATTTTGTACCACCGATAAACGTTGCTTCGATCCAAGGTAGCTTCTCCGTATGTCACAGACAACATTCGGAATGCATCCGCGCACTTAATTTCGTTTTTCACACAAAATTTGATACAGGTTCTTTGATCCATTTTTTTAATAGGTAAAAATCGAAGACGATCCAAAACACCTGCAAGCAAAGCAGCTGTCAACAATTAAGTGAACATTCAAAATGGCCGAGCTTGTCGGCATAAGTGAGAGACATGAGTACCAACATAAAGCCACAAAAAGATCGAAATTCGAATATACGTAACCCGCGAAAATTCAAAATTCGCGATACTTTTTGAACACACATACATATATACAAATTAATTTTTACATATTTTAAATATTAATGATATTGAAAGGGGGAGAAAATATATATTACCTTTTTTGTGTGTTATAAACAATTTTTGAAAATATACGTGCATGGTGGAGGCTACGTGCTGGTCGAATAATATCTCGTGATCTCAAATTAAACCCAATAAATTCGTGAACTATTATGGTATATATAGAAGACTGCTTACATCTATGGGGTAGTATTTGTCAATATTGTGTCATATGTTTCTGATATTTCTATGCATCTGTTTATGCTTTTTTTGCCGTTTGGTTATCATAGATTGTTAAATTTTTATAAAATATTTTCTACTTTCTGAAGTAAAAAAAGAAACAAATGACATAAATCTATTGAGAGAGAACGATGATAATTATTTATTATAAATGATTAACTTCTCTGATATACCAATTTGGCTTTAAACAAAACAAACAACAACAAAAAAACCTTTATTAAGACACTATTGTCTTACAAGGGGATTCCCCATAACGGTTATATATGTACATGAGTGAGGAGGAAAAGCAATTTAGAGGGGAGGGGGGCAATCAGCCGTTGTCTGTGGAGTTGAGCACTTCTTCTCTCATTTTATCAATCGCCTTGAAATATTTAAAATATTTATAAACAAATGTTTTATCCAGCAGGAGAGTAGTGAAGATTTTATATACATGTTGTACATTGTAGTGGGTTTGCCCCGAAATTTCGCGAATTTACAGTATCTTTTCATGTAGGAATGGGCAATAGAATAGATAAGTAAAAGATTTGAAGCGTACGAGGATACTTTTCTTTTAATCTTTAATAAAGATTCAAGCTTTCGGGCGAAAACAGCCCTTCTACAGGAATATTAGAAAAAAATTCAAATAGTAACGTTTGTAAACAAATAAATGGTATCTCTATTTTGGTCTTGTATTGCGCGAGTGAATTTCACACCCACGCGACCCAGACTATGATACATTGATTTAATCAGCTAAGTTGAAACTTTCCAAAGTAAAACAAACTGGCAAAGGGCAACTATGGTACACGATTTATGAAAATATTGCTTTATATGCGTCAGGGATCTCTATGTGTCGGTTAATACTATTGTGTTTCAAAGAGAGCAACGCCTCGACGACTAATCTTTTGAATTTGCTGTTGATATTAGAGTAATATGCATGTGGGTGGGATGTGTTAAAAGAATGTCCTGTTTGTCTAATACGTTGTACGATAAGGGACTTGGGTTCATTATTTCTAATGTTTCTGTGATGTTCGTCCATCCTGTCCTTGATTCGTCTGCCTGTTTCTCCTATGTATATGCTATTACAGTTTGAGCATTTCAATGAATATATGGAGTTTGTGAAAAAAGGTAGGGTAACGGGAAAGCTATTCCTGGTTATGGGATTTCTGATTATTGTTTCTAATTTGGGGGTGTTGGTGTAAAAGGTACGAATACCATAGTTATTTTTTAGGAATCTAGAAATGTTGACACTATGAGTAGAGAATGGGATGGTGCATATGGATCTATAAACTTGGCTATTAAGGTGCTGTTGGGGATTATAAAATTGTCTGAGTATGAAATTTTTCGGGTATCCAGAGTTCATCAGGTGATCGATTACGTTTTGGGTTTCTATTTGTTTGAATTATTGCGAAGAACAGTGTGTGAAAATGCGTTTCGACAAGGTTTTTACGGTGTTAATCTTATGGCTAAGGGGGCAGTATGATGTGTAGTATATATAGGAGGGATAGAAAGAGGGCTTATATTAAACATTGGTTATGTATCTGCAATTCTGTCTTGTAATCAGAATGTCTAAAAAGGCTAGTGAACTATTGCTTTCTTTTTCTACTGTGAAAAGTATGTCAGGGTAAAGTGAATTTAATTTGGCATGAATTTTGTCTAAGGAATCAGTTTTAACTATACAAAATATGTCATCTATATACCTAAACCAAGTTAGAATATCTACTGGAAAATGATCTGTTATTGAATTGTCTATTTTCCGCATGACTATTTCTGATAGTGGTGAAGAAAGAGGGCTGCCCATAGGAGTACCTTTTATTGCCTATAGTAACGTTTGTCGAAATTAAAAATACTATTGTTCAGACAAATCGATATTAAGGAGGTTAATTTAGTTATCATGCCTGCAGAGTAACCATGCGTCCGTAGGAATTCTGTGGTGCATTCTATAATGAGGGGGTGGGGGAGACTAGGGTAAAGATTGATTACATCAAATGATATCATTAGACTATTGGGAATAACCGGTAGATGTTGTATATGGTTTAAGAATTTAGGTGTGGAAGAAATGGACGTCGAGACGTCGTCTTCTTTAAGTATGGGAATAATTATTTTAGCTAGAAACTGAGCTAACGGGGCTGTAGAAGAGAGATGAAATGCAACTATAGGTCTGAGGGGGATATTTATCTTATGTACATTAGGTAGTCCGTAGATATAGGCTTGACCATGTAAATTCGATAGAAAGTTTCGGAGTTCATCGGTTGTAATCAATTTGTTCCTGCAAAGGATTCTGAGTTCTTTTTTATATATGGAGTTCGAGATAGTCTGATCTTCAG
This sequence comes from Cordylochernes scorpioides, assembly GCA_030710605.1. Classification (NCBI taxonomy): domain Eukaryota; kingdom Metazoa; phylum Arthropoda; class Arachnida; order Pseudoscorpiones; family Chernetidae; genus Cordylochernes; species Cordylochernes scorpioides. The sequence continues at coordinate 49,342,365 of CP092886.1, forward strand.
CTGTGGCCAGGGTGAATACCTCCGAGTTATGCAAGATCTGATTCATCTTTGATACGTAGTCCGTGGTATTCATTATGACAGTTCTGGATCCTTTGTCAGATCTTGTGATGACTATGTTATTATTTTTAGTTAATGTTCTGGTGATCTGATTGGTATTAAAACTGTTAGTTGGTGTGTATGTAGATCTATTTAAAACGGAAATAACGTGGTTCCTAATGGAGTGTTTATCTTGCAGGCTCAGGCTGGAAATGGATGACTCTATTCCGGCTATTAATGAGATTTTGTCAAGTTTTGATGGATATCTATGTTTAAGGCCTTTCGAAAGTATGTTGATTTGATCAGGGGAAGGTACAAAGTTAGACAAATTCAATATTGACTGTTGCTGGTTTTGGGGAGACAGGTGCGCTTTATATTTTTTGGACCAAAATGAGAGCTTGTTGAGATGCCTGGCATTAAGTTTGGAGTCTTGGGTTTTTATATCTCTGGTAATCCCTACCAGTAAAACTGCCATATTTCGTGCTGGGATATGTTGTGAAACTATACAAATGAGTTCTTTGACAGTTTTTGATAAAAAGCGGATATTTGAATAACATCCTTTAGTGCGGGCTCGTAATAATTTGATATGAATATCATCTATTGCCATTCTTGAGTAATAGTTTCCAACGGGGTCCTTGATCCTGAGGGAAGGTGGGATGAAGTTGTGTAATTCGCATATTTTGTTGAATTCCAGATGTTTCCTCCATCTTGCCAAAGCCAGCGATTTGTGACGGATCATTTTCACGTAGTAATCAAGATCGGGATTCATAATGGTTCAAAGATATAATCAGATAACTATAAAATAATAAATAGAAAGTTGGAATCCTCTGATGAATAGATAGTGGACCAAATTGTCTTGGATGCCAACATTGCCGAAGTAGCAATTTATAGAGTCGCTGTTCCAAAACCCCGTGATATCCTCGCGGAAAAGTAGCCATAGATTTGGCTTTAAACTTCACTTTAATATATTTTGGCATTATATTATAAAGAAGGTAATTTTTGGATTATAAATAAAATTAAATAGAAGCCAATAACATAAACCTGAGCAATTTTGGAAGACAATTTGGGAATTACTAACCTTAGAAAGAGAGTGAGAAGGAAAAGGTACAAAAGCTATTATTTTATAAATATGTTGATCAAAATGTTGTGATTATATTTATATAGAAAATTCGTCTCTATCGTCATTCGTCAACAAACATCACTTTAAAAATTGAATAAATTTAAATGTGCTTTGAATTTACACAGAGTAACCTGTTTCAGCCGTCCGTTTGTCGGAAATCAAAATATCTAATAAATCACTATCTCGGTATAGTAAAAAGTAAATTATTCTAAATCATTAGCGCTGGAGTTTGGGGTTACTTTGCTATATAATCCTAATAAAAATGAAAATTTTTATGTTCGAGAACTGGGTTGGTACAAGTTATTGCAAACGAATCCAATCACGACTCACTATCTCGAAAACACGACGTCAAAAGGACACCAATGGATAATGGGCTGATTATCCCGAAGGCTGTACGCCTATAGCCGAAGCTACACCTTACAACATCATCGGTTTTCTCCGACCTGTGAGAACTGGAGCACGCTCATTCACCGAACAACCTGTGATAGATTATTCTTTATCGTTTCCACGGTTGAGCTTCTGTTGGCTTGACCTAACAACCCTTGAATGTCTCAGGGTTTTTTAAAGATCTTGTTGTTATCCTTCCCCTTCTACCCGCCTAAGCTACAATAGGACATCAAAGAGAGAGTTCTACGTTTTTATAAACCTTGTGTGAGAGAATATATCTGGAGTCTTAACAAATCCTATTTTTGCTGTTTGTTATGACATCAATCCATAGTCAACCAGGATCTATAACCCTGGGAATTCTGTGTTATAAACATGAGGTTAATTTATTTGTGGAAAGTTTATTTTTTTACTTAGAAATACTTGAGAGCTTCCTTGATGAATCCTTTTATAGATTCTCTGGGGGAGGCAAACTGCGCTTAGCGTTAATAATTCCTAATAAAATAGTACAATTTAATACACCAAGTTAGGAAAAAACTTTTAGCTCATACAAAAACTTCAAATCCACCATTCATTAGAAGTTGCCTATTATTATATAGGACTTTGATGACAAGCACTCGTAACCTGTTGTTATCTATTTTGGCTGTAGACACGGATATTGAGACCGATCGCATTTCTCAGACGAATGAAATGGTTTGCCATTGTATAGACCATCACAAACACACATAAACACAGAGAGAGAGAGAGAGAAAATGAATATTTCAATGAAATTGATAATAATAATTTATATATAATTAGTTAAAGGCTTATTTGAGTTATTTGAAAGTTTTTAAAGATAAATAGTAAAGAAGGTATATATATAATATTGGCCGCTTGAAATTTCTTTTTTTTTTTTGAAAATAATATTGAATAGGGCGTTATAAAAGTAGCATAAGTGCCAAGTTTACTAGGATTTATGCCAGTATAAAGGTCACGGTGTGAATTTGTCTGCTCTACTCGGTTCTGCCTAATCACTTAAACACAAAGGAGTTTAACCTATATCAGCAATAATAGCCAAGATTTCGGTTAGAAAATTGTCTCATAGAGGTTAAAGACCGACTATACGTATATATCAAATCCAGTAGGAAAGTATTCAAAATATTTTCTTACATACATAAGTGTCCCTAACTCTAAATCAAACGCTCACAAGCTACCATTCTCTGGCACTATTCTATAAGTTAACTATTCACTGTAGTAATTATTGAAGTCTTATTGTGTGTGTGTTTCTATGAGAGAGTCAAGGTCGTTCGTTCATGTGCAATTCTAAAAACATAATCGTGTCACACCTACACTTCTATATCAAACCTAACACCTTCAAAAGAAATTAAATTATATTTTAAACATATTCTATTTTTGTGATAAAAACAAGGAAAAACATAAAGCTGTTTGAAAATCATATTTTACATTATTTTGAGAATGGTATTATTAGCGAGGAATATTTTCTAGAAAACAAAATGAGAATTGTTTGATTGTTTGTGATAGAATACATTTTTATTAGTTTCCTTTACTTTTTTTTTAGAAATTAGCTTGCGGTTGATTGGTTCTCATTAGCCACTCCCTCTCTGTATTATTCGCTATTGAATGTCTAAGTCAATGTAAATAGATATCCTTGACCTAAAGAAAAGTTGAGTGAAAGGTTTCACTGACAGAAGCCATTATTGATCTATTCACCTAGATGTGATGAGAGCGTGAAAGGTTTCACGGACACAATCCATTGTTGATCTATTCATCTAGATCTGATAAGATCGTGAAGGTTTTAACTGACACACCCCATTGTTGACCTATTCCCTTAGATGTAATTGGAGCTTGAAATGTTTCACTGACAGGACCATTGTTGATCTATTCACCTAGATGTAATTGGAGCTTGAAAGGTTTCACTGACAGGACCATTGTTGATCTATTCACCTAGATGTGATGGGAGCGTAAAAGGTTTCACTGACACAAGCAATTGTTGATATATTCACCTAGATGTGATGGGAGTGTGAAAGGTTTCACTGACACGACCATTGTTGATCTATTCACCTAGATGTGATGAGATCGTGAAAGTTTTCACTAACACAATCCATTGTTGATCTATTTCCTTAGATGTGTTGGGAGCGTGAAAGGTTTCACTGACACGACTATTGTTGATCTATTCACCTAGATGTGATTAGAGCGTGAAAGGTTTCACTGACACAAGCAATTGCTGATCTATTCACCTAGATGTGATGAGATCGTGAAAGGTTTCACTGACACAATCCATTGTTGATCTATTTTCTTAGATGTTTTGGGAGCGTGAAAGGTTTCACTGACACGACCATTGTTGATCTATTCGCCTAGATGTGATGGGAGCGTGAAGGGTTCCATTTGAACCCCCATCGATCTATTTGCTCCCTAAACGTTTAACGTTCCGCGAGACAATTTAGCGCGTGTTGTTAGAGTAGATAATAGAAAGTCGGGGTTTGCGTGACTCGGCATGATTTATTATTTATTGATCTATTGGCTCTCAATCGATGGTTGACTTAGAGAGTTACCGGATGCTGCGGAAGACTTCGCCTCCCTCCAGGATGCGCAGGAAGGTGTTGGGTGTGGTGGCTTGGTGGAAATAGGCGCTCTTCTCGTTGGCAAAGAAGGTGTCGGGGACCCAGATACGGTCGGCCACCTCGGCGCCCACGGTCAAGGACTCGAAGCCGGGCCTCGCCTTGAAGTCCAGCCGGTAGTCCTGCCACGACTGGCGGAAGTAGAAGTCCAGCGTGAAGTCCTGAAAACAAACCCTCAAACATTATTCCATTGTGTAATGTCACATCAATTAATTTATAAAACATATTTACATTCAAAGATAGTATACAAAATAGAGATAATAATATAGAATCTGTATACTTTGTCGTCTCATTTACCTTTTCAAAATGTTTGGTTCATAAAATCTAAGGGTAAAATATATATCGATGTATACTTTGTTTTACACACACACAAAGCCTTTATTAAGACATTAGTCTTATACAGATTCTCCGTACAAGGTGCAATATCAGGAAAAGAGAAGCACAGGAAACCAGTAGTTCCGCAACTATATACAATTATTAGTAATAAGGAAAAGTAAGATTTAATATGAGTCGATGCCATCGCCCCAAGTCTTCAATTCCATAAGCGCGGAGCAGAAATCGGGACTAAGTTATTTTGTTCGCCATAAATATAGCATCCAGACACAAAAAAGGAGGTTTACTCCAGCACAGCCATCCATATTACCAGCTCCGCAATCTCATCGTCGACCAACACGATGGCCCCATTCTGAGGTGTAAGAACAATAGCTTCCAAGTTCTCTTTTCTTCCTCATTACACCTACTGCCTTGTAAAAATTATATAGGGGTGAGCAACTAGTCTGCTTGTTTGGGCACTGGTTAACATCATTTGGATTGACCTAAGTTGGCTGGTGTCCACCATTGAAAAGAATGTCCTTCTCTCCTCCCCAATATCTTGGCATTCATAGATATAATGAGATAGTTCAGTTTCCATATTTTCTTTGCAGAGATCACAAATCTTATCACCCTCTTTGAAAATGCTTGTATGGTTTTCCTTGAAAAACGAATATAGTATTCTCTGTTGTGCGATATAGCGTTTTACTGGGAATGGAAAGTTGCTAAGTAAATAGTTTTCAATTCGGAATGAACTGTGTAAATACGTATACTTTGTTTTAACATTTTGAGAAAAATTATTGTGGTGTAAAATGCTGTATATTCTATTTATTTATACTTATTGTCAAACTTATATATATGAAAAACAATAGAAAAAAAATTAAAGATAAGTGGGTCAGGTGTTGATATTAAAAATAAAGAAGGCATCTCTTGACCACGAGCACATGTCCTTTTTAGATGGCAGAGCGCCATCTAGTGGAGCAAAAATAAACTAAACGTTTATTTAGCTTGCTCCGTGATATTTGGCCAACCCAATTTCTTGATAAATCAAGAAAAGCCATGCTGACGAGCGCCAACAGCGCGAAACGCGTTCGTGGATGGCTTTTCTTGATTTATCAAGAAATTGGGTTAGCCAAATATAACGGAGCAAGCTAAATAAACGTTTAGTTTATTTTTGCTCCACTAGATGGCGCTCTGCCATCTAAAAAGCACATGTGCTCGTGGTCAGGAGATGCCTTCTTTCTTTTTAATATATATATATATATGTTATATAAAGGTATTATTTAAAATGTTATATTAAGGTATTGTTTTATTTAAAATTATATTTCATAGATAAAATATTCTGTTAAATCGACCGCCAGAGGTCACTCTTCCCATATAAAACTCGTTGTTGTTCTTCCCCGATGGTTCGGCCCAAAACCTTTGTACATTATGTAAATAAGCTTTCCTTTTTTTATTCTTACGCCTTAAGTCAGGCAGCACTTTTATCAAATTATGTTCTTTTATATACTCATTTATCACAATTAAAGCAATTACTGATCAAAACCATATTATTATTTTTATTTCAAGATTATTCACAACCACGACTGCACCACCATAGCATAATCATCAATATGATCCAAAACAACAGTAATCTAATCTTTTTTTTAAATATAATATATACATATATATATATATATATAATATAGTTGCGAAAGAGAGGATGATATTCATGTACCAAAAGAGGCACCTACTCCTTTAGTTGTGCATCAGAGAACGATGGCACTTTTTATCATTACTAGTAGAATGTTTTAGTAGGGTGATGCACAGTGACATCGTTCTGATGCACAACTAAAGAGAGAGGTACCTCTTTTGGTACATAAATATATATATATATATGTGTGTGTGTGTGTGCTTGTTTTTTCTTTGAGTTTGCTGCCTTCCAGTATGAGATTTCAAGTGTTGGACGCTTACAGAAGTTAGAAACAATAATTTATGTTTTTTATAGCTAGATATTAAGGAAAATAATTTCAAGTGAAACATTTCTACGCTACGTGGTGTTGAACAAAAGCAAGCTACTACGTGGTTATAAATCTTGAAAAATATGGCGTACGGTGAATCAAAATATATATATCAAAATAAACCAGTTATAAAATAACCGATGTATTCAAATGATAATTCGAAACTATTATAGACTCGTATGATTTAAAAAAAAATAAACAGTTTTCTGTTGACCTTACTTCAATGAAAAATTAATGGGAAGGACTGGCTCATCAGTGGTTAACCCTCCCAGCGGTTTCGCCAGTTTAATCGCCCATACCGCTGTTATATTGCATTTTTCGGTTTCCTTTTATACCGATACTGACGCTGACCTTTTTGAAATGGTATTTTGAATGAAATATGGACATAAACCTTGAGGAGAGGGTAGTAATACATAAAATAATAAATCTTTAATTTTTGCTCTATTTTCAAAATAATTATAAATATATAGCTGGCGAAGCCGCTGGGAAGTTTCACCACTGAAAAGCCGCGCCCTCTAATTAATTTTTCATTGCAGTAAGGACAATAGATAATTGTTTAATTTTTTTTTTAAATCATACGCGTCTATAAAAGTTTCGATTTCTCATAATAGATGGCGCACTAATGTATCAAGTATATTTAAAACAAAAAAGGCACCGCTTACATGAGCATTTTATATGGCAGAGCGCCATCTAGTTGAAGAAAAATTAACTAAACGTTGATTTACCTTGTTCCGTGTGATACTTGGCTAACCCATTTCCTTGATAAATCAAGAAAAGGGAAATCTGGTACACGTTTCGGATGGTGACCTTCGTCAGCGTGGTGTAGTCCATAAATTCGGTCTTAGAGGCTTCCTGAGAAATCAAGATATATATATATATACAGGGTGATCCAAAAGTCCCGCACAACTTTAAAAATTAATAACTCCGCGAATATTTGCGCTAGAGCAATGCGGTAAACACCATTGTGTTCAGAATGCAATGGGATTTTTTATGGCAAATATTGAAAATTTCGAAATTGATTTTAGTTACAATTTCATTCCCTAGATGGCGCTGTACCAGAATCAGAAATTCAGCGGCCAAATTGTTTGATTAATTGAAAAATATAACTGATCGACACGTATTTTTCCTTTTTGTATACCATGAAAGAATCCTAATAATATCAAATCGTTAATTAATAAAGCACCATTTCGCCAAAAGTTAGAAGAAATGGTTAACGATTTTTAAATACAATCTGAGATATGTAAAATATGTATATGCAAATTTACACATGCAGCAAAAAATATTTATATTTTTGACAGAGTTTTGTCAAATATATTGAATGTTTGAAAAACATAGCTGAATTCAATACACGATTTTTTGAAATGTTAATATAGTACCAAAAATTATTATGGTACTACTAATAGGATTTTTTGCTATAAGGAATGTGTAATTTCTTGAATAATTGGCGACACTCGACTATTTAACTGGAAATTTGTCATGATCCAACAAATGAAATATAGATGAGAGTGACAAAATACATTTGTCGTACTTTATTCCAAATATCCTATGGGCTTGTAAAATGTTATCATTGTTTATTATACTGTACACGATTTTTAAAAATGTATCCCCTCAAATAAATATAATTTTTAAATCAACCTTTTGCGTTGAAAAACGTGGTAGTAAAACATTTTGTATTTTTTTTTTTGCCCAAAATTTCTAAAGGTGGGGGGTTACAGAGAATATTCCTTATGCTATTTATTTTAATGAGCGAAAAGCGATAAATTAAACATAAGGGGTAAAGTTGTGTGTACAGTGTTATTCGAGAAGTTATAACACTTTGGTCTGCACGACATAATATAAGATGTGAGCAAATGACAAACAAACAAAAATTACTTTTCACAAATAAAAAAGAGACAAGATATGAGGACAGAATTTATTTACCCATAACCCAACACAAAGAGCTGCAAAACATTGGTAGATAATATAATACATGGAAGCTTTTATAACACATGAGATAACTGCCTTCTCTCTTGTATTAGGTCAGAATCCTTGTTCAATGTGGCGACCTTCATTCTCAAACACCGCCTGCAGACGATAGATGACAGAATGGACAGCATTAAATAAAATATATGTTGAAATTGATGAAACGTGCCGTCTGATAGAAGCCTTCAACATGACCAATGTGGTAGGCCGACATCGATAAACACGCGACTTAATGTACCCCCATATCCAAAAATCGCAAGGCGTCAAGTCTGGTGATCTTGAAGGCCACTGGTGTATAAAGTGGCGACTTATCACACGATCTTCACCGAACGTATCCTTCAGCAATTGTTTGGCACCGCGGGAGATATGAGGAGGTCCTCCATCTTGCATGAATGTTATTTCGCTCAGTGCTTGTCTGTCCTGCAATATGGGGATAACCTTTTCTCTCAAAAGTTGAACATAACGTTCACCAGTTACAGAAACGGTTTTAAATGTTCTTCCATTAATTTCTTCAAAGAAAAATGGCCCAATAATAAAAGAAGAAGTGAACCCACACCAAACTATAACTCTGGGCTGATGAAGTGGCATTTCTGTAAAAATCCTAGGGTTTTCTGATGCCCAAATGCGGCTGTTTTGAGTGTTAACTTCTCCGTTCAGAGAAAATTGAGCTTCATCTGTCCACAGAACATTCAACAGCCAGTTTTCATCAATATCAATTTGCCGGAAAACCCATGAAGCGAATTCTTGACGCTTCTCAAAATCGCCGACTTTTAGCTCGTGAAGTCTTTGAATTTTTTTACGGGTATTTTTTAAGACAAATTCTTAGTGCTCTCCAAACTGTTCCATACCAAATCCCCGTTTGTCGAGCACTTACTTCTCCATACGTGGATAACGTTTCAATAGCTTCAACATTCTGCGAAACCGTAGCAACCCCTGACTTGCATGTCGATGGTCTTCCACTCCGAGATTTTGCTTCCAGAGATCCAGTCTTCTCCAAAGTTTTTATCATTCGCCTTAGAGAGTAGCAACTCATGGGTCCTTTACCGCTTCGAATACCTTTAAAGGTACGAAACGCTTGTAAAGCTTCAGTGGCAGATTCTGAATTGCAATAAAAAAATTTCACCAAGAGTGATTTATGCTGTAGTGATGGTAAAATAAATTGTTGTGCATGTAAATAGATGAAGATTATTTGCATTTTTCAAAACCTCATTATGTAAAAATATATGTGTATATAAATTGGATATTTGTTGTTGGCCGAACCAATAACCATACACACCTCATCTCGTTAACGGAATAATGTTCTTTGTCTGGTCTGCCTTTTTTTACTCTCTTTGGAGTAGATTTGCTTTTTGATAGTTTTTATTTATGGAGCTGAACCAGTATGATGGCGGTGGTGGAGGAAGTCAGCAGGCCAACAAGCGGCCGCGTTCTGAGGACGAAGACCTCCTCCCGTCTTCCCATCACCAATTTAAATTCAACAGCACGGCGAACTTGTTCAACTTTGAGTGCCAAACCTTCGAAGCGATCATTGCCGACACCAGCCTGGACTCCCCCGAAAAAATACAGATGGCCACCAAAGGACTGATACTGACTCTCGTCCAAGAGGCAGAACTTCTTCTTAAGGACGCCTTCAAGGGAGCCAGTCTAGGAAGACCCAATCCCACAGCCAACGTCCCGATTCCCTCCACCTCTTTCGCCTCGGTTGTGGCAGAGAAAGACAAGCCGGTAAAGCCTGCACCTCCGAAACCCAAAGCGAAATCCACATTTGTGAATCTGGCTCCTTCCTTCGAATCGCATGTCGTCGTCAGGTCGGCTAACCCCAAAGCAACCCAAGGGAATTTTTGAGGGAAATTCAAAAGATTCATCCTTCCCTAGCGTCATCAAAACACGTGGTGGCGTCCATCAACACCAGCGGCGAGGTGGTTTTCCACCCCAAAACAACCCAAATGGCAAAGTAGCTGGCCACTGGGATGACCTCCCTGCCAACGGGCCTAAGCTGCCCCGAGTGCCCGGTTATCCTACCAAGATACTGCCTCTTCAGAGTGGACGAGGAGGTGCGGGACGATGAGATATGCGAGAGCCTCCGCTCCAACCACTCCGTGCAGTCACTCCTGGAAAAGCGTGAAATCAGGGTAGTCCATCGATCGAATAATGCGGCACACAGCACTAGTACAGTGTTCATCGAAGTGGACAACCAAGTCGCCGAAATCCTCGGTCAACATGGACGTATTCCTGTGGCGGGTCTAGTGCACAGGTATGAGCGCAGTCATACTTTAAAGCAATGCTTCCGTTGCTGTGGCTTCGGCCACCGCGCTTCTGCCTGTCCAGCTGCCCATCCAATCTGCTATCGCTGCGGCTCTGCAGAGCATGAGGGCATCCGATGCTCGGTCGAGCCAAGCCAAAGCCGCTGCTGCCGCTGCAGAAAAAAAATCTGGAGCTCCCACAACCACTTTGCCACATTATCTACCTGTCCCTTTGTAAAAGAGAGAATAGCCCGAACAAGAAACAATGTCTAGGCCATTGCGTGTCCTACAGGTGAACGCTAAAAAATCACCAACTGTCATTCTTGAAATTGCAAATTTGGCAAATTCGACACAGGCCGACATCGTGCTCCTGCAAGAACTCTCAACTAACTTCTTCTGGCCCACACGTGGGTTTCAGGCTTTTTTTTTTGTCCCAGGCGCCTACATCCCCTCGGGAATTGTGGCATGTAGCAACCTTCATCCCATCCCTCTAACCTCCCCAGACACCGCCATAACCTCCATAGCCATATGTCTAGAGCAGAGCATCATCGTGGTGCACTCGGCCTACTGGCACGGCCTTAGAGCTGCCGATGATTTCATCCCTCTTCTGGAAGATACGATAAGACGGGCGTCTCTTCCAGTGATCCTGGGTATGGACACTAACGCCCACTCTCCTACCTGGGGCATCGGTGCGAGGTTGGACTTCCAGGGTGCTAATCTTGAAGAGTTCGCCAGCTTCAATGATCTTCATTTCTTGGGACCTCCTGTGGACTCGACCTGGTCAAATGGGCCTTTATCTTCTTCTATAGATGTAACTCTGGCATCCAGCTCACTGGCTATCCATGTCACTAGAGGTTTATTAGATGAGATGGCCTTCACTGACCATATACCTATCTGGACTACATCCTAGACATGGTCAATAACGAGACAAAATCCTCCTGGGTTGAATCCTCATGTAAAGAACAGACCTTTAAATCCTTCATCAACTCTTCTCTTCACCAGGTAACTACCCTATTGCAACAACAACAACAAAAACCTTCATTAAGACACTATTGTCTTACAAGGGGATTCCCCTAAGAGGTTATATATGTGCATGAGTGAGGAGGAAAAGCAATTTAGAGGGGAGGTAGAGCAATCAGCCGTTGTCTGGGGAGTTGAGCACTTCTTCCCTCATTTTGTCAATCGCCTTGAAAAATTTTAAATATTTATAAACAAATGTTTTATCCAGCTGGAGAGTAGTAAAAATTGTATATACATGTTGTTCATTATAGTGAGTTAACCCCGAAATTTCGCGAATTTCCAGTCTCTTTTCCTGTAGGAATGGGCAATGGAATAGATAATGAACCAAATTTTTTGGATGCCAGCAATGCAGAAGTAGAAATTTAAAGGGTCGCTGTTCCAAAATCCCGTGATATCCTCGGGGGGAAAATAGCCATAGCATCCTTTGACGGGCTATTTTCAAAGAGAGGTTTGATAGTAAGTAGTCCTCCATCATAAAGGAGCTACTTAGAGATTGATAGTGAATACAATGAGTTGAGTTTTGTATCTTAGCTCGGTCAAATTGGAGTAGCTGGTCCACTGTGGTTTGAACTATTCTAGGCATTTCTCCTCGCAAAACCATATAATCTTCACAGTTCTTAAGAAAATAAAAACCCCAAGAGTCAATGATGTTATTCAGGTTATAAATAAAGTTGTTTCCCGCTTTTCCCAAAATTGAAACTTCCTAGAGCTGAAACAAGCAAACATAAGGTAATCTTGTCCTGTCCAGTTTTAAAATCCGTATCTAGAACTTTATAATCAATTTTGTAATGTTTAATTCAAGGGACATCCTTTCGGTTTCTGTTCGTAAGATATAGCCCGGAGTGTAAATTTGCGAAGGTCAAGAAATCGCCGTAAGAAAAATATCCTGGATCTGGTTTACAACTCCTATCTGATTCGTCGCCCACAGTGGGGCCGAGTATAATAACGTGGATAAAACTATGGAGTCAAGTAATTTCATCACTGCTCCGAACGATATGGTTCTTGACTTAGATAGTATTCTCCATACTGCGTTTGTAGCAATCAATGCTTTGCTTTTAAAGTGCTGCGCCACGTAAGCAGTTGGATTCTTGATTGTTAAGGGGTAGCCAAGATACGTATATTTTGAGGTAACTGTCAAAGGTTGTTGGCTCCAAAACCAAACGTCAGATCTAGCCAAGCGGCCTCCATTTCGAAACTCTACGATTTTAGACTGGAATTGGTTCAGAGATAAACTATTTTCCTCAAAATATGTTTTATTAAATTAATCTTTATTTGGATATTTATCTTGGATTCACCACGGAAGACTATATCATCCGCGAACAGGAGCAGGTATATATTTCCATGGCCCGGTAAGTATATACCTGGCAGGTCAGAATCATCCAGCGTAGCAACCAGATCGTTATTGAAAATAATAAATAAATACGGTGAAAGAGGTTCACCCTGAAGAACACCTGATTGTATTTTGATAAATTCTGTAAAAGAGCCGCTCCATCTGACCGCTGCCATCATTTGAGCATAGTAGTTCTGTATAAGTTTGTTAAATCGCCCACTTAAACCAACAAGCGCAAGCTTCCTCCATAATAGTTGATGTGGAACTGTATCAAACGCTTTTTAAGATTAACAAAGAATGTGTAAAGTTTCCTCCTTTTGCGGTTTAATGTCATTTGAATTAGTGACGTAAGCGTGAAGATATGGTCTTTGTACGAGTAGCCCTTTCTGAATCATGCCTGGTTTTCCGCTATGAGTTTTCTATTTTCAATCCAATTACTTAGTCTATTTTTTAATATGGATGTAAAATGTTTTGACAAGTTGCTTATAAGGGTAATGCCCCTATAATTTGATGGTGTAACTACCTTATTAAACGAGGCCTCTAGCCCAGAAGATATTGACAGGGTGGTCCTCCTTCTGACTTCCATCCTGCAATCAGCTTGTGACTCTTCCATGGGGAGACGCTCCAATACTACAAGACCGTCAAAGCCGTGGTGGACCCCCGAACTGAGTCGGATCAGAAGGTTGGTTATCTCCCTCCGCCGTTATAGTCAGAAAGTCCGGTGTTCTATTAGGAATTTCTTCCGCGGTTTATACCGAGCGTGCCATAATCGACTGAAGGCGGCTATACGGAAAGCTAAAAGTAAATCCTGGTTTAATCTCTGCAAGGAGGTGTCATCCGCATACTGGAGTGACATACATCGATTTATCGCCCGGGGCCGCGGCTCCCCCCGAGGTCCGCCACTTCTCAAACATGATAACGGCTCTCTTTACAATCCTCATGAGACTTGCCAGACCCTGTTAAATCACTTTTTCCTACATGACACCAGACCTCACCCGCAAAGGAATGCAATTTCTGCTCACTCAGACGAACCTGAATTCAAACCCTGGGAAGTTTTGCGAGCCATTCATCGCTGTGGAAAGAGGAGAGCCCCGGGCCCTGACGGTCTTGGTTCAAAATGCCTAGACCTGGGCGACCCTTCCTTGCAATTCCTGCTGGCCGAATTGTTCACCAAATGCCTTCGTATGGGCCACTTCCCCCGTCAATGGAAAGAAGGCCGCCTCATACTTCTGCCTAAATCCTCCAATTCAGCCACCAGTCAGCTGGAGAAATACAGACCTATTACTTTATTGAACACTATGGCCAAAGTATTTGAGAGATGTATCCTGGCCCGACTTCAGAGGCTCGCGGATCGTCATGGATGGTTCTTTGAAGATCAATACAAAACCGTATTGGGTACCGTAAATGGTCGTTCAGCGGAAGATGCACTGGCGAGTATCACTCAATTAATTGAAGAAAGACAAGCTCACTGGAGGAAAACTCTTGTCATCAGCTCGGACATCAGTAAGGCCTTCGACACTGTTTGGAGGCAGGCAATCATACAAAATCTTGAACGTCTAAATTGTTCAGAGTCTATTACCTGTTTAGTAAAAAGCTTTTTGGAAGACCGGACGGTTTCTTACTCAGCTTGGACAGCAACAGAATGTACGTCCTCCCAACTCGGCACTCCCCAGGGTTCAGCGCTAAGTCCTTTCCTGTGGAACATAGTTGCTCGGACCATCTTCACCCTTCCCTCCATCATAGATAGCCGATTAATAGCTTACGCGGACGACTTCACCCTTATGACTCAGGTTCGTAGTCGCCTGCCGGTCTCTGCCACTAACACCTTCTTGGAGAGGTTGACATCTTGGTGCACGATAAATGGTCTTAATATAAACCCCATTAAGACTCAAGCTTGCCTGTTCCAATGGCGTAATGTCCACCCCAACTCCGAGACAGGGCTTAGAGTCCTTGGTCAACCTTTAAACATCAAGAAGACCGTCACAATCTTAGGAGTGGAGTTTTACCAGACCCGCGGATTTGTCGCCCACCTACGCAAGATCACACGTAGATGCAGATCAATAATCCCACGACTCACCCACACCATACAGGGTAAATTTGGAATCTTCTTTTCAGCTGGACGGAGCGTCAGCATGGGGAGGTCGTGCTCTCTCCAGCGAAGGCATTAGGCAACTTAGGAGCCTTCACTGGAATTTTGCGAAACGTGTACTGAGAGGAGGTCCTTACACACCTACAGTCTCAGCCATCTCCCTCACCGGCAGCCCTCCTTTCGATATTATTGTTAGGTCTCGTACGGCGTTCCTGAAGGAAATCAATGAAGGAAATTTTGAATCTAAGCCAGGCCCTGCTTCTTTGCCATACCCTCCAGATAGACGTCAATTGTCTTTCAGTCTAAACATCGAGGAGATAACAACACCTATAATATTCACAGACGGATCAAAAAATGAGGCTGGGGTGGGCGCTGCAATTGTTCCCTCATCAGAAGATCAGCAGCCCGTTCTCTTACGGCTCCATCCCGACTGCACAGCCTTCCAGGCTGAACTTCTGGCAATCCGCTGGGCGGTCCGTCTGGTGAAGGAAGCTTATTCAAGAAATGCGATCACTATCGCGTCGGACTGCAGATCAGCTCTGTCAGCCATATGTACGTCAGGTCCAGTTCGATCGACATTATTAGCTAAGATTATTCTCGCACTGAACACCAACCAAAACGTAAATCTGTGTTGGGTGCCGGGACACTGCGCCATCGACGGAAAGGAAAGAGCAGACAGAGCTGCTAAGAACGCGGCCGTTTTGATCTTAGAGCCATCATTTTCCATTCTGCCTAGAAGCCTGGCCCGTAACCACTCACGCGCGGCAGCCCTAGACGCATGGACGGAGGTTTATTGCCAGGACCACTACAACAGACACCTGAGGAGAATAGCCCATACTCCAGACCGGCTGCTCCAATTCCTCCCTAAGGTCTGTCCTGGAGAAGTCACCACCACCTTACTTACAGGACATGACGATGTTCGGGCAGACTTGGTTCTCTGGCGTCCTGGGGAAGACCCATCTTGCCCACATTGTATGGAGGAACAACAGACTGTGGACCACCTTCTATTCAAATGCCCTGCTTTCATGCAACACAGAATGAAGACAGATCTGCTGCTTGGGAAGACCTCCTTCGACCCAGTCTCGTTGGCTGGACTCCCGGGTTCTCAGCAGGCATGGAACTTCCTGACCAGCTGGTTCGGCTCTGCAATTGGCTCTATATAAATATAATCTAGAGTAACTGGTTTCTACTAGTTAGCTTGACAGCCCGGGCGGTTGGCGTTTCTTGCGCTCCAGGGGCCTGGGTTATCCTTATTTCTCTCTCTATACTCTTGAAAGACGGGGCAATTTAGCAGCAGATGAATAGAAATTTGTTCCTCACATCCACAGAAGTATCTTGAATCCTGCACTGCTTTGATGAATTTTAAAAAGCTTCTAAAATTTCCGTGATTTGTAATAAATTGAGAGTTGTGGAAATTTGCCCGAAAATAATTCGGAATATTAGCGGGAAAGAAACTTTGAAATGTTTGGTTAGTATTTTTCTTCAATAGTGTAATTTTATATTTAATCAAATTTTCAATTATATCTGGAATATCCAAGTCGTATCGCTGTTGATCCTCGATCGATAAATATTTTATTCAAGCACGTTGTCGTTGATTTTTATTTGACAAATCCATGTTGTCTGGAGCTCAAAAGATTATTACTTTCATAAAATTCATAAATTCGATTTTTCAAAATTTTTTCGAAAATTTTGAAAGATTTGAAATCAATGAGATAGGTCGATAACTTTTTGTTGATTCTAAATTAGATTTATGTGGTTTAGGAATTATCTTTAGAGCTGCTATTTTCAATTTCTCCGGATAATACCCCTTTTTGAATACATTTATTAAATAGTTTGCATAACATATGCTTAATTTTTGGGTAAGCACATTTGATCATATTGTGGCGAAGAAATATTTTATTATTTAATTTAATATAATTCAATGAAAATACTCAACAGATTATAAAAAAATATATTACTCTGTATTTGTGAAATCATCTTTAAAATATTTCTTTGCTTGCTTGCTTAAGATTCCCTAGCTGTAGATAGTTTTTCTGACGTGTTAATAATTGTCGACTCGTCCTTGTGACGTCATCAATAAATTATTTTATATCTTAGGATATTTCAAGGCTTGATTTCTACGCTACAATATTGTTACTTATGTTGTCTAAGCCTGGAGCTTTTTAAACATCAGAATTAGAAATGATATTCATTATTTCTTCTACTTCGATAATAATTATGCTTGGATTATTCATTCGTGGCTTAAAATTTCTAATTATTTGTTGTTGAAAATTGTCCAAATTAGGATCGTCTTCAGGAATTAAATCGTCCATTAATATGGTCATTGTTTGCTCTTTTATATATTCTGGTGAATTGTCAATTATGGGAATTCCATTCTTTACATTTGAGGATCTTAATTTATTGAAGAACTTATAAGCATTACCAAATGAATTATCTGTGTAATTTTCTTCAATAACGTTTCGCCAGTTAGTTCTTTTAGCTTTTCTTATTGCCTTAGTGTATTTGTTTCTTACCAACTTAAATGTATTGTAACTGATTATTTTATGACGATAATACTAGTTTCTAATATAATGAAAATGATTTTTTATTATTTCCTGTTCATTAGTCGACCAGTCAATTCTGGAAACATGTTTATTAATGGGGGATTTAACCTTCGAAGATTTATATGCTGCTTCTCTCAATAAATTCATGAGTGCGTTCACTATCCCATCAATGTCTTCCTCATCTTTCACTCTGCTTATATCAATTCCCAGTTTTTTTGTATCTTGTAATGATATGTTATTAGAAAAATTTGCCCAATTCGCATTTTTTTCAAAGTGGAAATTTGATTATTGAATAAATGATCATTCTTTAACCTGATATCAAATTTAACAGCAACATGGTCGGAAATATTAGTCAAATCAGTGGTATGCCAGTTGTTTATTAAACTAAGTGAGTGTTTATTCGAGATTGTGAGATCAATTATACTTACTCTCCGCGGCAGGTGGGTGTTTTTTCAGGTTATGTATAAAGAGGTTACATTCGTCTATATAATAGGTTGTAATCTATATCCATTAGAGTTTATAACAAACCATATAGTATGTCTTGAATTAAAATCACCGCAAAGGATTACAGGTTGATTTATATACGTTTTGAGCAGATCTCTAATGAATGTTTGATGAACAGGGTTAAATGTATTCGGATGAATGTAGAAATTAGAAATAATTAATTTTGCTTTAACTGTAGAAATAGATATTGTTGTACAAAAGAATTTGTGAATTTTTCCTCTTTGCTTAACTTTATATTTTTATTTAAAATTATAGTTGCCGTATATTTTTCCCCGGTTTTATTCGAACATGTAATTTGAGAGTCCATATCATAAATAATATTTTCATGTAAAACATATGGTTCTTGAATCAAAAGAATGTCAGGTGAAGGATATTCACATATCAAACAAAATGTTAACGCGGGATTCGATCCCGGTTCATGACTGTCTGGAAACGAGGGTGTTACCCACTCGTCCTTGTCAGGTGGGTCATCTCTAGTGTTGGCCTGTAGTTTACTTATCGCAGTAAAACTTTTTCTTACATTTTTTTGAATACATCTCACATTTTCAATCATATAGGATATTAATCTATTTAAGATTAGGCTTTAAATTGTATTTGCTACATCATTTCCCTCGTATATTTGAGAATATTGTGTCCTTTGGATAATTTTGTCTATTTGTGATTTGTAAATCGGGCATTCACTTGAATTTGATTTATGGTTTGTAGAAAAGTTTTTAAATTTAGGGTGCTTAGAGAAATTGTGACAATTTGGCGCTTCAGTACAGTTGTGGCTACCCTGTACACCGCATATTTTACATATTTTAATGTTTTGGCAGTCTTTTGTTTTATGGTTCGTATTAAATTCAAAACAATTTTGGCATTGTCTTACAAATATTCTTCTTGTGTAGAACATCGCTCAAAATCGGTGTATATCTCATTACCCATTTTTCTTAAAATTTGGTAAACTTTAGGAGTTACTTTTAATACTATATTGTGATATGCAGAGTTAAATCCCATTCGCGGTACGAGACAAGCGATGCCAAACACGTCCGCACAGTTGGCTTCAGAAGCCATATATCGATTATGTTTATTTTAATTCATTTGAAAAATTCAACTAACCCTGATCATTTATTTTACTCTGGGATGCCGTCACTACAGGATAAAGTATTCTTGGTGAAATTCTTTTATTGCAATTCAGAATCTTCCTCTGAAGCTTTACGAGCGTTTCGTAACTTTAAAGGTATTCGAAGAGGTAAAGGACCCATGAGTTGCTACTCTCTAAGGAGAATGATAAAAAATTTTGAGAAGACTGGATCTCTGGAAGCAAAACCTCGGAGTGGAAGACCATCGACACGCAAGTCAGTGGCTGTTACGGTTTCGCAGAATGTTGAAGCTATTGAAACGTTATCCACGTATGGAGAAGTAAGTGCTCGACAAGTTTCTCGACAAACGGGGATTTCGTATGGAACAGTTTGGAGAGCTCTAAGAATTTTTCTTAAAAAATACCCGTACAAAATTCAAAGATTTCACGAGCTAAAAGTCGGCGATTTTGAGAAGCGTCAAGAATTCGCTGCATGGGTTTTCCGGCAAATTGATATTGATGAAAACTGGCTGTCGAATGTTCTGTGGACAGATGAAGCTCACTTTTCTCTAAATGGAGAAGTTAACACTCAAAACATCCGCATTTGGGCAACAGAAAACCCTAGGAATTTTACACAAATGCCACTTCATCAGCCCAGAGTTACTGTTTGGTGTGGGTTCACTTCTTCTTTTTTTATTGGGCCATTTTTCTTTGAAGAAATAAATGGAAGAACTTTTAAAACCGTTTCTGTAACTGGTGAACGTTATGTTCAACTTTTGAGAGAAAAGGTTATCCCCATATTGCAGGACAGACAAGCACTGAGCGAAATAACATTCTTGCAAGATGGAGGACCTCCTCATATCTCCCGCGGTGCCAAAAAATTGCTGAAGGATACGTTCGGTGAAGATCGTGTGATAAGTCGCCACTTTATACACCAGTGGCCTTCAAGATCACCAGACTTGACACCTTGCGATTTTTGGATATGGGGGTACATTAAGTCGCGTGTTTATCGATGCCGGCCTACCACATTGGTCATGTTGAAGGCTTCTATCAGACGGCACGTTTCATCAATTTCAACAGGTATGTTATTTAATGCTGTCCAATCTGTCATCTATCGTCTGCAGGCGGTGTTTGAGAATGAAGGGCGCCACATTGAGCAAGGATTGTGATCTAATACAAGAGACAAGGCCGCCAAGAGACAAGTTACCTCATGTGTTATATAAGCTGCCATGTATTATATTATCTACCAATATTTTGAAACTCTTTGTGTTGGGTTATGGGTAAATAAATTCTGTCCTCATATCTTGTCTCTTTTTCATTTGTGAACAGTAATTTGTGTTTGTTTGTCATTTGCTCACATCTTATATTATGTCGTGCAGACCAAAGTGTTATAACTTCTCGAATAACACTGTACACACAATTTTACCCCTTATGTTTAATTTATCGCTTTTCGCTCATTAAAAGAAATAGCATAAGGAATATTCTCTGTAACCCCCCACCTTTAGAAATTTTGGGCAAAAAAAATAATACTAAATGATTTTACTACCACGTTTTTCAACGCAAAAGGTTGATTTAAAAATTATATTTATTTTTGAGGGGATACATTTTTAAAAATCGTGTACAGTATAATAAACAATGATAACATTTGACAAGCCCATAGGATATTTGGAATAAAGTACTTCAAATGTATTTTGTCACTCCCATCTATATTTCATTTGTTGGATCATGACAAATTTCCAGTTAAATAGTCGAGTGTCGCCAATTATTCAAGAAATTACACATTCCTTATAGCAAGAAATCCTATTAGTAGTACCATCATAATTTTTGGTACTATATTAACATTTCAAAAAATCGTGTATTGAATTCAGCTATGTTTTTCAAACATTCAATATATTTGACAAAACTCTATCAAAAATATAAATATTTTTTTGCTACATGTTTTAATTTGCATATACCTATTTTACATATCTCAGATTGTATTTAAAAATCGTTAACCATTTCTTCTAACTTTTGGCGAAATGGTGCTTTATTAATTAACGATTTGATATTATTAGGATTCTTTCCTGGTATACAAAAAGGAAAAATACGTGTCGATCAGTTATATTTTTCAATTAATCAAACAATTTGGCCGCTGAATTTCTGATTCTGGTACAGCGCCATCTAGGGAATGAAATTGTAACTAAAATCAATTTCGAAATTTTCAATATTTGCCATAAAAAATCCCATTGCATTCTGAACACAATGGTGTTTACCGCATTGCTCTAGCGCAAATATTCGCGGAGTTATTAATTTTTAAAGTTGTGCGGGACTTTTGGATCACCCTGTATATATGAAGAAAGATATTTTAAAAAAATAATATATATATGTTTCGAATATTATATTGTTACACCTCTTTGGGATATAGAAGCTTGTGATAATGGGTTTTTCAAAAGTATTTATACTTTTATCACACACTCATAAATTAGGTATAACGTTTTCGGCATAGGAAAAATGAGCAAATTATTAATCTTAAAGACGCTGCTGCTTCATGTACTATTTTACGCTGTCAATACGCTTCTATTTATCTATTACCTTTATCAATTTCTTAAACAACTTCATTTTTTGTCTTAATTCTATTGCTTTTGTAAGTTTTCACTTCACTCAACACTGCACGAACTATGAATTAAAGCATCAATATTGTGCCCTACTCGCAATACAACAACTCTAAAAGTAGAAACAAACATGACAGATATAGATTTCAAAATCATCCCATTTTTGCTGATGATTCATAGGGCAAAAGCGCTCTCTCAATATATTTAAAATAGACTTTAAGCACATCTAGGTCTTGTATTTTTTTTCAATTCATCATGGCTTAGAAATTTAGGCAGATATCGTATGTTTTCAAAATAGTAAGGTCAGCTGTGTTGTTACTTGTGCAATATTGAAACAATACCGTGCAATGTTAACAATTATGAGAAATTATATGTGAAATATACATGAGTTCAATGTTTCTAAACTTGTAATATGGCCGCCGCAATATTTTCGATGGTGATTATCATCTCAGGAAGTTCACAGCCATCAAAACTGATCAAAATATTCAAATAGTGCGTTTAGCTGTGAATAGCTGCAATATTTATTCGGAATTTATCTGAAAACCTACGTTTCTTGTCAAATAAATCTAACACAAGATGTCAAGATGAGCCAAATGTCTGTCAAATCTGAGACATAATGGTTTTCTGCAGAATAAAAATCATATATTATATAGCACCTTTTGGCCAAATAACCAATTCTCTCTAATTACGGCATTTACCGTATATCCAGATACATCCTTCCCCAGGTCTTTTTATCTTCACACCAAAATTAAATTTTCTTTGAATAGAAGAATATTTCACGATAACATTGAAATCCAGCAAAGAGCTACGAGGGAGCTGTTTGCGTTCCCAAAAATGAATTCACGCTTACCTTTAGAAATGAAAGCAATATTGGTTCATATGTAAGTTTTTTTTTCAGACGAGCACTATTTATGAATTATTTTTGACCCAGTTCCGATACCTTTATTCACGTATATTCTTATTTCAAGGATGAAATAATTCTCAGCACTTTTTATAATTTAAAACATCGATCATTTGAATTTATAAAGTTTACCTTTTCGTAAACACACATATAAGGGAAATCTCTGGGACCAAATCTATGGTCATAGAGGTACAGTCTGCAGCACGCTGACGAGGACCAACAGCCTGAAACGCATACGTGGTTGACTTCTCTTGATTGATCAATAAATTGGGTTGGTAGTTGATTTTTGTTCTACTAGATGGTTCTCTCTCTCTGCCATCTAAAATGATCTTGTGAGTGACCAGGAAATGTCATTTTGTTTTTAAAATCAACACCTGACCATTTATATATATTTTTACTTGTTTTTCACATATATAAGTATTGAAACGTTTCTATCCTTCATAAATAAGGTAAATTTATTTTTGATATATCTTCAATATTTATTGTGTAGCTGACCGATGGTACACGGGAGCAGTACAAATTATTTTATTTTTTTTTATTTTAATCAATTATTTATCAGAGAAACGGCACCACAGAGATGATGGGTATAAATTGTATTTAACCATTGACCACCGTTTCGCGGCAATGTGTTAAATACAACGTCCCAGTTATCGTTTTGCCCTTCGTATATATATATATTTTTTCCATTGACCGGCGAACGAAAGATGTTCTGTCACAGCTATAATTCCTCCAACGGCCACACCGATGAGAACCGGACCCCAACGACCCTCCGAGACCGGACCACGAACCCAGCACTGGAATGGGCCCTGGTGACCATAACCCACCAGGACAATGCACTGCAGTCTCTAAATAAAATGGGCAATACATCCCCACCTCAGTCTCATCAATGTATAGTTTTTATCCCCCCACCCCACACAAACAAGGGAAAACACATTTTTAAAAATTAAAGCCACTTCTTTGCAATCATGAAGATTATACAATAACACAATGACAATAATTAGGATTAGCCTCCACAATAATTTTCATGGAAATAAGGGTAGTAGAGTTGTATTTATTCACAAGATTAAACATATACGCCTATATCGTTGATACTTTTGAATGAAGATGGCCCGCTTATATCTCACGTGATTGACATTAATAATTATTGCTAAAACATCTTGGTATCACTAAACCTTAGCCTTTCTTGCTGCGTCCAGCACGCCCCTATCTCTGCAGACTAAATACACGCGCTCATATTTCACTAATATTATGAAATGACGTCGTGAAACGTCATCCTTTCGCATCACCATAGTCGACAAGTAAATTCTAATAATTTTAAAAATCCGAAGCACATTTTTGTTTGTTCTGAATATAGACTAATCCATAATATAAATATTAAAAAAATAAAGCTTAATTTTAATTTTAATAAGATTTTTTATTATTCCAATATTTCGATGGAACAATCGTTCATCTTTTACTTCACAACAAAAACCTCGTAAAAGATGACGATTGGTCCATCGAAATATTGGAATAATAGAAAAAATCTTATCAAAATCCAAAATAAGCTTTTTTTTGTTTATATAACAATTTTATATAAACAAATATCCAAAACGAAATAAACAAATTTTATTGAAAATCGATTGGTAATCTTAGATTATCAGGTTTATTTCTCTATCTTAGTAGGGTAAAAAATGCGCCATTATATAAATTCTTTCACCTTATAAAATACTATTTGGTCAGTTAAATGTTACAGTTGAAGGGAGCCCTTGAACAATTCTGAATATGCATTAATTCTGAGTATGCCAATTTTATATAATGTGAAAATCTTAGCCCTTGGTGGCCGCCATCAAGGCACGCCGCTGACGTGATGGCCGCTATCAAATATGGATAGCCTAATTAGCCCTAATTACGACAAGGAGCTACGCTGCGAACTCTACGTCTCAATTAATTGTTCCGAAGCTTCTTCTTGTAATTAGGTGCTCTCTCGACTTTATTAATTAATATTTTTAAATGAATTACCTATTCTGTCCTTTTAGCCGATGATAAAAAGCTACTTTTTAGAATGAGGTAATGTTCTAATTTCCAAAAGTGGGTCTAGAACTCTGAATTATTCCCGCAGGAACAAAAAATGTCATCGCACTGTCTCCGAAGTGCAGATTGAGGAACGCTTGTGGTGATTCAAGTCGGTTGAGAATAACACAGTGACAAGTCAGCACCTAAATAGATAGCATTATATGCGAAAACCAAAGAAAAAGAGTAATAAAAGTATAAAATGAATATCATGTGGTAGAATTAATAAATATACATATACGAGATATCATGGTGAAGATTGCCATCTATCGGAATACACGCATGGACAAAACTTAAGAATGTGGAAAGTTTTCGATGTCGCCGGTTGTCTGTTTTTTTTTTTTGTTCATACTTGGTTATCTCGTGTTACTTCAATAAAGGTCACTGTGTATCAAATATCTTTGAGTTATTGTCTGAAATCCGATGTACATGCTAAAAGTTAAATCTTTATAAAGTTTTGTACATGAGTATATATATATCAAACAAACGTTAATTAACTTTATTCAATGATATTGACCCTCTTATTTTATAATTAAATTAAGAGAAGCTAGCCACGCTTACGTGTTTTAGGAAGTTGGCCCGTGTCAGCGTGGTGAATAGATCAGCTTTTTTAATCGCTGGTGTACAGCCTTCTTTACGCTTACGAGAGACACCTCTAGAGAAGCGTATGTAATTGTGGTTTCTTGATTGTTCGACGATAAGAATAGTTCGATATAAAAACGAACAGACAATAGGAAGTCACTACTCACCATTTGCACCTCGGAGACCTGGCTGATGCTCACGATGTACATGGTGACTCCAACCTCCACGGGGGCGCCTGCACCACATCCTCTTTAATCCTCCATCGGGTCCTTCAGGATTGAAACCTAATTCGAGTAAAGTTACTTATCCTGTGAAATATATAGAACAACATATTTGTGTGAAATTAATCAACGATAAGAAGCTTATCTTGTATCAAATATATAAAAAAGGTTAATATGAAAGAGGAGAGAAATGAGAAAGATATTATATATATATTATATATTTCGAAAAAAATGTTAAAAATTAAAAGGCTATTTTTATGTGAGCAATAGTTACCCAGAAATTATTTGTAAGAGGAAAAATGAAAATCAGGTAAAATGTTTATTTTAATTTTGAATTTGCGAACTTTCGAGCGAATATACTGCTCTTTAACGGGCTGATACTCTATGCACAATCTCTTAATAATACGATTAAAAGATTGTACATAGAGTATCAGCCCGTTAAAGAGCAGTATATTTGCTCGAAAACTTGCAAATTTAAAATTAAAAGAAACTTTTTTCTGATTTTTATTTTTCCTCTTTCAAATAAAGGGCTATAACAAGGTTCACACAAAAGCTTCGGCAGGTCCACGCCATATATACGGAACAAAGAATGTAAGAAAAAAAGAAGAAGAGAGTTAAAGTAGAAACGGAGCTAAAGACAGAACCATGATATGTATATTCAAAATGTATATTCAAACTAAAGAATAAAAAGGAAATTGAGAGATAGTTATAACTTAAACTTGAAAAAAAAGAAGCTCCAAATCATATATTTTAAAAGCCTTTGAATTTTCTTTTTCTTTTATATTTTTACTATATACACAAGTACATTATCATGGCTCTATTTCTAATTCTTTCTCTAGTCTTAATTCTCTTCTTTCTCTTTACCCCTCGCTATGTTTCACATATATGACACGTAATTGCCAAAGCTTTTACGTAAACCTTGTTATAGCCTTTAATTTTGTTTTAAATATATAAAATCTTTTGATATTCTATTATATAAAATTATTTATTTTTCTTTAAATAAACTCTTTCTCCTTTGTTCCGTTCTAACAATCTTTATATTTAACGTAACTACACGTTTACCTACAAATCCCAAAAAACTTATAACCATTAAAAAATCATAATTTATATACAGTTATCAGCGTCATAATCAATTCTTTCTTAATCAATTCTGTCACCGTTTGCTTTTGTGAATGGAATATACCCAAATATGGCCATTCTCATACCCATCGGTGGTTCAGTGGTAGAATGCTCGCCTGCCACGCGGGCGGCCCGGGTTCGATTCCCGGCCGATGCATTTTTTTTTTTTTTTACAATTTTTAAAACTCATTTATATACAGGGTGATCCAAAAGTCCCGCACAACTTTAAAAATTAATAACTCCGCGAATATTTGCGCTAGAGCAATGCGGTAAACACCATTGTGTTCAGGATGCAATGGGATTTTTTATGGCAAATAATGAAAAATTCGAAATTGATTTTAGTTACAACTTTATTTGCTAGATGGCGCCCTACCAGAATCAGCGATTCAGCGGCCAAATTGTTTGATAAATTAAAAAATATAACTGAACGACACGTATTTTTACTTTTTGAATACCAGGAAAGAACCCTAATAATATCAAATGATAAATTAATAAAACACCATTTCGCAAAAAGTTAGAAGAATTGGTTGACGATTTTTAAATACAATCTGAGATATGTAAACTAGGTATATGCAAATTAAAACATGTATAAAAAATATTTATATTTTAGATGGAGTTTTGTGAAATAAATTGGATTTTTGAATATAACTACTGATATCAATACACGATTTTTGAAATGTTAATATAGTACAAAAATTATGATGGCACTACTAATAGGATTTCGTGCTATAAGGAATGTATAGTTTCTTGACTAATTTGCGACACTTGACTATTTAACTGGATATTTGTCATGATCCAAAAATGAAAAATAGAGGGGAGTGACAAAATATATTTGTCGTACTTTATTCCAAATATCCTATGGGTTTGTCAAATGTTATCATTGTTTATTATACTGTACATAATTTTGAAAATGTATCCCCTCAAAAGAAATCATTTTTAAATCGACCTTTTGCGTTGAAAAACGTGGTGGTAAAATCATTTTGTATTATTTTTTGCGCAAAATATCTAAAGTTGGGAGGGGGGAGGATAGAGAGATTATTCCTTATGCTATTTCTTCTAATGAGCGAAAAGCGATAAACTAAACATAAGGGGTAAAAGTGTGTATACCAGTGTTATTCAGGGAAGTTATAACACTTTGGCCTACACGGCATAATATAAAATGTGGGAAAATGACAAACAAAAATATTACTTATAAAATAAAAGGATTTAAAAGCGCGAATGTTTCTTTTATAATAATACAAACTTCTACTGTCCTTACTGCGATGAAAAAATATATTGGGAGGGCTTGGCTCATCAGTGGTGAACCCTCCCAGCGGTTTCGCCAATTTAATCCACCAGACTGCTTCTCAGATCTCTAATACTGTATTGGATCATTCTGATTTTATATGCTACACTGAAGGATGGAATCTTAGAAATGGTTTTCAAGTAAACTATGGACATAAGCTTATAGGACAGTAGAATTACATTTAAATATTTGCATCGAGCAATGCTCTTCCGCAAACTATAAAGACTAGGCCAGTTTGTATTATTATAAAAGAAACATTCGCGCTTTTAAATCCTTTTATTTTATAGGTATAGATGGCGCGTTATTGCTTTGTAAGAAAATTACTGTTTACAGAACAAAAAGAGTCAAGATGTGAGGACAGCATTTATTATTCCCATAACCCAAAACAAAGAGCTGCAAAATATAACACATGAGGTAACTGCCTTCTCTCTTGTATTAGGTCACAATCCTTGCTCAATGTGGCGCCCTTCATTCTCAAACACCGCCTGCAGACAATAGATGACAGAATGGTCACAATTAAATAGTTGAAATTTATAAAACGTGCCAACTGATAGAAGCCTTCAACATGGCCAATGTGGTAGGCCGGCATCGATAAAAACGCGACTTAATGTACCCCCATAACCGAAATTGTAAGGCGTCAAGTCTAGTGATATTGGAGGCCACTGGTATATAAAGTTGCGACTTATCAACGAATTCCACCGAACGTATCCTTCAGCAATTGTTTGGCACCGCGGGAGATGTGAGGAGGTCCTCCATCTTGCATGAATGTTATTCCGCTTAGTGCTTGTCTGTCCTGCAATATGGGAATAACCTTTTCTCTCAAAAGTTGAACATAACGTTCACCAGTTACGAAAACGGTTTTAAAAGTTCTTCCATTGATTTTTTCCAAAGAAAAATGGCCCAAAAATAAAAGAAGAAGTGAACCCACACAAAACTGTAACTCTGTGCTGATGAAGTGGTATTTCTGTAAAAATCCTAAGGTTTTCTGTTGCCAAAATGAAGCAGTTTTGAATGTTAAATTCTCTCTTTAGATAAAAGTGAGCATCATCTGTTCTTAGAACATTTGACAGCCAGTTTTTATCAATAACAATTGGCCGGAAAACCCATGCAGCGAATTCTTGACGCTTCTCAAAATCGCTGACTTTCAACTCGTGAAAACTTTGATTTTGTTAGGATATTTTTATAAAATAATTCTAAATGTGTGTTCTCTCCAAACTGTTCCATACGAAATCCCCGTTTGTCGAGAAACTTGTCTAGCACTTACTTCTCCATACGGGGATAACGTTTCAATAGCTTCAGCATTCTGCAAAACCGTAACAGCGACTAACTTGCATGTCGATGGTCTTCCACTCCGAGGTTTTGCTTCCAGAGATCCAGTTTCCTCAAAACCTTTAATCAATCGCTTTAGAGAGTAGCAACTCATTGGTCCTTTACCGCTTCGAATATCTTTAAAGGAACGAAACGCTCGTAAAGCTTCAGTGGCAGATTCTGAATCACAATTTAAAAAATTCACCAAGAGTGCTTTATCCTGTAGTGACGGCATTCCAAGTGGAAGGGGAGAAGTTCGACCACACCTCCTTGCGGTCCCCCCTGGACCCTTGGAATATTTGACCAAATTCTGGTTCGTTTCCAAGATGACTAACGTTGCAACGGCACCCATTTTCAAATGAAGAGCAAAACTGATATCTCCAGTAATGCTACCGCGTCCGGGGTAACCGCCGCATCAGGAGCTGCAGCTCGAGCTCATGATGAGAAATCTACTACGAGGACACAATTCAATCTACTACAACTCAATATAAATGGTACCCAGAGGAAAATAAAGAGCTGACTTGTCTTCTCTGTGACAACAATGTACATAATAATTGTCCTCAGGAGACAAAATTGAATCAGAATCAGTGATTCAATATCAAAGATTATACAACAATACGAAAGGACAGACCGGGAAAATTCGGAGGAGGACTTGCCGTTTTGATTGAAACTCTAGAAATCAAATTTAAGGAAATCGCCTATAATCAGAGTAAGCCTAGAGAAGGCACGACAGAAGCTCAGGCAATAGAAATCTATCTTACAGGTAAAACAATTCCAATCATAAATGTTTATCACCACGATAATATTAGCATCAATACAGGCCTGATAGAGACATTAAGTGAAGCGTCTTCGGATATCGCAATCATACTTGGTGATTTTAACGCCGAAAGACCAACTTGGGGATCACCTGTCCAGGATAACAAAGGTCAGCAGGTTGAGGACATGCTAACCGACCTCGACCTTACGCCGTTAAATAACGAAAAGAACACCTATCTATCCAAGGCCACAGGCACAGAATCCGCAATAGACATCACAGCGATAAATTACAACATAGCACCCACAACACAATGGAAAATTCTGAAAAGTGCAATCAGTGACCAAGACCAATTTTAACAACCCTAAAATTCAAAATTGAGAATTTCCAACAGAATAGAAGAACACTGGGAAAAAAATACAGAAAAGCTTGAAGAACTGTGCAACGAAGAATTAAATCACAGAACGATTGACAAAAAATTGGAAAAATTCTCTTTGAACATATCCAAAGCTGCAAAAGTATCGATACCTAGAGGTAGACGTAAAGACCTGTGAATACTTTACTGGAAGGATCACAATATCGAGGCAATGATTGCAGAGAGAGAGACAATAAAAATGAACTTATTAAAACAAATAAAACAGAAGAAATCATAAAGGAACTCATTGAAATTAGTCACAAAATAGAACAAGAAATTTGGATATTCAAACAAGAAAAATGGGCAGAATTCTGCGAAAAAAATGGATCCAAAAAAGGAAAGCCATCACTGGAATATAATTAGTGTTATAAAACAATCAAAACCAACACTAATCCTCCAATACTTTAACCGATATGAACAGCGAGAACGAACAAACAGATGGCTGACTTAATTGCTGAATATCTTTCAAGCACTTCCAGACTCAGCTATAGGAATGAAGGCAGGACTCTAAAAAATAATATAAACAAGTTAGTTAAACAAGCAAGAAATTACCATTAACAAGATATTTACTCGAGAGACTTCACACTGATTGAGCTAAATTCATCAATAGGAAAGTTAAATCCAAGATGTCACCTGGAGATGCTCTAATCTTTGGTCAAATGATTAAACACTTTGGAGACGAAGCTAAAAATCAACTCCTACGAATACTGAACATTTCATGGCAAACTGGTAAACTACCAAAGAATTGGCAGATATCAATTATAGTGCCAATACTGAAACCAAACAAAGATGCTAAGGAATGCAAGAACTATCGGCCAATTGCTCTTACCAGCATACTTTGTAAAATAACAGAATGAATTATCCACTTTAGGCTCATAGTCTGGCTCACTAACAATAATAAAATAAACTTCTACCAAACTGCCTAAAGATCCAGACACTGTACAACTGATAAACTGTTCTACTTTTGTCAATCAATTATAGATTTCTAGGAAAAACCGCCAAAGAAGACAACGGCCATATTTCTGGATATGACCTCTGCTTTTGATCGAGTGTAGAAATTATTTGAAAGGCTGCACAACATCGGAGTAAGAGGAAAAACCTTTATCTGGATTGCAGACTTCTTAAGGGGAAGAAGGATAAAGGTTCGGGTCAAAGGAACATTTTCCAAGGACCGAAGAACATGGGCTGGTGTACCTCAGGGATCTGTGCTCAGTCCTCTACTCTTCTCGCTATATATTAACCGTTGTTTATGTAAATAGATGAATATTATTTGTATTATTTAAAGCCTCATTATGTAAAAATATATGTATATATAAATTGGACATTTGTTGTTGGCCATGGTCAAGTTTGAGCTCTTGTACGTCTAATTACGACACAACAAAAGTGGCGACGAGGATGCGCGATCTACAGAGCCAGTAAAAAGCTGAGGCAAACGGCGTCAATGCAGGTATAACAACTACATCTTTTAAACAAATCTGACTCTCGGATTATGGAGAGGAAAAATAGGAAAATGGGTTAAGATTACATCTTTTAAGCTATCTGGATCAAGAAAACAAAGGAGTAGAAAAGATCAGCATGACAAGTTCAAAGTTAATAGTACCTTTTAGATGCTATAGCCCAGTGGAGGACACTTCGATCTTTTTGTACAAAAATTTGAGGCTTTCTTTTTGGCATCTGAAGGAGGAGATTAAAGTGCTGATTTTTACCTCGCTACCAGATTCTGAAACTTTGAAGCAGGGAAACGACATTTTCTTCCTGGTCTAATGAAAGATCAACCTTATGATACTATCATTCAAAGAATTAAGCTGCATTTGGATCCAAAGAAGAAAGTGATACCACAGCGATGCAGATTTTTAAAGAGAATTCAACAGGAAGGAGAATCAATTTCGGAATATCTTAGAGAATTGAAACATTTGGCAATAAATTGTAATTTCGTCGATATGTTGGGAACCATGATGCGAGACCGTTTTGTGGCTGGAATCAAGTCGGAAATCCTGCAAAAGAAGCTACTACAAGAAGACGACGATGTCACCCTGGATAAAGTTTTTGCAGTGGCGATCTCGTTCGAATTGGCGGAGATAAATACAAGAGAATTACTAGATAAATTAGTGGCCAAGATATTCCCTGTGAATTGAAAGGATAAAAAGGGTGAGTATAATAATAGTACGGCGCAGTATAGGCCTTTCAGGCAAAGTGGCTAAGGCAAAATAATGTGTTATAGATGTTGTGAAAGACATTCACACGTGGCATCTGTTTTACCTCATAGAACAAAGACTTGTTTTAAAATGTAATAAGCTGGGTCATTTAAGTAGGGTATGCAAAGCTAGTAAAAGAATCTGGGGATGTAAATTTGTACAAGAAGACTCTATATATTCTGTACAGGGCAAAATTGATGCCACAATAAATTTAACAGTAGATGATTATTCTTTGTGCTTTACAATAGATACAGGAAGTTCAGTTACGTTAATACCTAAAGATATTTATAAGAATTATTGGCAAGGTAAAAGATTATTTCCAACATATTTAAGATTAAAATCCTTTTGTGGTAAATCAATAGAGATTATAGATCAAAGAAATGTTTTTGTAAAAGAAGCCAACCAATATTTACGATTAATGAAATGATATGAAAAAATCCAGGTAATTTTATTAGGAAGAGAATGGCTTAAACAGTTGAAACCTGATTATTCTATATTGTTTAGCATTAAAATTTTAAATAATGAATATAATAGAATATATATTTAAATATATAAAAATTTGATGGATAGGTATGCATATTTGTTTAACAAAGATTTGGGCTGTCTAAAGGACGTTAGAATACATTTTAATTTAAAAAAGGATGTGACTCCTGTGTTTTGTAAGGCCAAAAGTTTACCTTTCTCTCTAAAAAACAAAGTAGAGAATGAAATTGATCGTTTAGTGAATTCTTGCATTTTATAACCTATAGTTCATGCATATTGGACCGCTCCAATAGTACCAGTATTAAAAAAGGATGGTAGTGTAAGGATATGTGGTTACTTTAGATGTACAGCTAATAAAGCAATAGAATTAGATAGGTATCCCCTTCCATCGATCGATGAGATCTTTTTAAAATTATCTAGAAGCACCGTATTTTCGACTGTAGACCTATCACAGGCTTACATACAAGTAATGTTAGCGAGGGAGGCCAAAGCTGTTGTTGATATAAACACAACAAAGAGGTTTGTTTCTTATAAAAGACTACCATATGACGTAGCGGTAGCACCAAATAAATTTCAGAGGATTATGGAAGGCCTATTTTCTGATTTGCCAGGTGTGGCCTGCTACATAGATGATATTTTGGTTGCAGGAAAAGACTTTGAAGATCATGAACAAAAGTTGGATTTAGTGTTTAGATGATTGCTAGAAAAAGGCTTAAAGTTAAACAGATATAAATGTAAATTTAAAAAGAAATCGGTGGAATATTTAGGGTTTAAAATGGATAAATATGGACTGCATCCCTTAGAAAATAAAATTAAAGCAGTGATAGAGGCGCCTGAACCTAAAGAATGTTTCGCAATTGAGATCTTTCATAGGACTCTTAATTTATTATAATAGATTCATAAAGAATATAGCAAACATTTTAGCGCTATTCTATCAACTTTTGAATAAAAAATGTAGATGGAATTGGACGAAATATATCGAATGTTATTTAAAAATGTAAATCATTATTAATAGACTATGGACTAGGCGTAATTCTGAGTCATAGAAATGATAGAAAGGAAGAATGCCCTATAGATTTTGCTTATAGAACATTAACTGAAGCGGAAAAACGTTTCTTTCAACTAGAAAAGAAAGCGTTGAGCATAACCTTTGGCGTTGAGAAATTCAGACAATACTTACTGGGACGAAAATTTGTATTGGTCACAGATAACCGACCCTTAATTCATATATTTTCACCTCATAAACCAATTACCATATGTGCATCATCCAGAATTAAAAGATGGTCCTTAAAATTAGCTGCATTTAATTATACTGTGGAATTTCGAAAAAATAGTGATAATTCCAATGTTGACGCATTGTCACGTCTTCCTTTAGAATCGAGTGTCAGGGAGTCTCTTGATGAAGACCAGGTACTTCTTCTTAGGAAGTCGAATGAGGTACCGTTCTCTTTTATGGAGGTGGCTAATGAGACGCCCCAAAATAAAATACTGTCTATAGTATTAAGGAATGTTAGAGAAGGCAACTGTGTGTGTGGAAATTCACAAGGGTACCGAGAGAAAACCCACTAGCCCCTCATTATAAGATCAATGAGGAATTAAGTTTGGAGTTTGGTTGTCTTCAATGGCGTGAAAGAGTGGTAATTCCCCAAAAATTAATATTCTTTTATTTTAAATGACTTGCATGAAATACACATGGGGATTGTTAAAATGAAGATGATTGCCAGACGGTATTTTCTGGTGGCCAGGCATAGACAGTAACATCGAGGAGTTAACTAGAGAATGTAGAGTATGCCAAGAATCGGCAAGTATGCCCCCGGCTACCATATCGGAATGGACTTGGCCCGAAAAACCGTGGCATCGACTTCATCTTGATCTAGCGGGTCCGTTCATGGGAAGAATGTTTTTGGTTCTCGTGGATGCATACTCAAAGTGGATAGAAATTTTTATCATCAAAGATATTACCAGAAAAACGATTATAAGTCATCTTAGAGAAATTCTTGCCAGAATTAGATTGCCCTAATTTTTTGTTACAGATAACAGAAGACAGTTTGTCTCCGGTGAATTCGAGCAATTTATCAAAATGAATGGTATACGACACACTAAGACCAGTCCGTATAATCCTAGTACAAATGGTTTAGCTGAGAGATATGTAAGAGAGTTTAAAAACCTTTTGAGAAAGAATAATGGGAAGGATGATTTAGAGAAGAATCTACAAAGTTTCCTATTTGCTCATAGAGCATTCCCCCAAACTGTAATAAAGGAATTCCCCGGCGGAACTGCTAATGAAGAGAAGTTTAAGATCAAGATTCTCGAATTTAATACCAAGATGGGAAATCCGCGAGAGGTATTTCATGAGGCCGTAAGAAGGCAGGAGCAGTTTACTACAGGTTGCGAGGTTTATTTCCGCAACTATGCAACTGGACCTAAACGGTAAAAAGGTACCATTTTGGAATTATTGAGCTACCGTCACTACCTTATAAGTTGCGAGGGCGTCGTGTATAAGAGGCATATCAATCAATCGCGACCTGTGAGAAAGAAACAAGTGGAGACAAGAAATTTGTTACTTCCTCGAACATCAGGAGAGAAGCCTGTAGGTGGAAGTCAGAAATAAAGTGAAGAGGAGGTTCCAGAGGTTACATCAGGAAACAAGGAGGAGACTGCTTCTGTGCACGTACCCTCTTGCACTCCTATACCAGGGCCTGTTGCTGTGCACGTGCCCTCTTGCACTCCTAAACCGGAGGCTGCCGCTGTGCAAGTTCCCGTCCGCAGTTCTAGACCTCAGAGAGCCAGGAAACCCCTAGACCTGCTGGAGTATTATTAAGGGGGAAGATGTGTTGTGTATGTAAATAGATGAAGATTATTTGCATTCTTTAAAGTCTCATTATTTAAGAATATATGTGTATATAAATTGGACATTTTTTGTTGGCCAAACGAAAAGAATCTGAGGCTCTATAAAAACGGCATTCCAGAGTAAAATAAATCATCAGAGATAGATAAATATTTTTCAAATGTATTAAAATAAATATAATCGATACTGAGAGAGAGTTGAATTTAAAAAAATAGAAAATTATTATTTTCGAAATATAAATATCTGAGAGGATTCAAGCAAACCGCATCTAAAATATCAGGTTTTTTTTTTTGCTACATGTTTTAATTTGCATATACCTATTTTACATATCTCAGATTGTATTAAAAAATCGTTAACCATTTCTTCAAACCTTTGGCGAAATGGTGTTTTATTAATTTATCATTAGATATTATTAGGGTTCTTTCCTGGTATTCAAAAAGTAAAAATACGTGTCGTTCAGTTATATTTTTCAATTTATCAAACAATTTGGCCGCTGAATCGCTGATTCTGGTAGGGCGCCATCTAGCAAATAAAGTTGTAACTAAAATCAATTTCGAATTTTTCATTATTTTCCATAAAAAATCCCATTGCCTTCTGAACACAATGGTGTTTACCGCATTGCTCTAGCGCAAATATTCGCGGAGGTATTAATTTTTAAAGTTGTGCGGGACTTTTGGATCACCCTGTATTATACAAGAATGACATCCACGGCGCCAATTTATAATGTAACGAATAGTATTTGAATAAAAGCATTTAATCGGGTAAAACCCGGGCGTTGCCCGGGCCATTCGGCTAGTTTAATTATATGCTTATACATGCTACACTGAGGGTTGGAAATTTCGAAATGGTATTCAGAAAACGATGAATATAAGCTTTTAGGACAGTAGAATTACATATAAATATTTGCATCGAGCAATGCTTCTTCCCTAAACAATGAGGGCTGAGCAAGTAAGGCATACATTAATTATAGTGCAATAACGCGTCATCTATATATAAGAAATCATTAAAGCACGGATTTTTTATTTTTTTTACACATAAATAAACTTTTTTTTTTTAAATAAGGCTTATTTTGAATTGTAATAAGATTATTTATTAATTCAATATTTCGATGGACCAATCGTCCATCTTTTTCGAGGTTTTTTGTTAAGAAGCACACAGCAGGTCGCGTGCTTCATAACAAAAAACCTTGCAAAAGATGGACGATTGGTCCATCGAAATATTGGATTAATAAATAATCTTATTACAATCCAAAATAAGCCTTATTTTTAAAATATATTTATGTTATGGATTGCTCTATTTTCAGAATAAATAAACTTATACTCTCTTCTTGCTACGATAAAATTTCCCTATAATTAATTTATACCTAACTGGCCTTGTCCTTATTGTTTGCGGAAGAGTATTTCTCGATGCAAATATTTATATGTAATTCTACAAGCTAATGTTCTAAAAGCTTATTTCCATAGTTTTCTTGGATACCATTTCTAATATTTCACCCTTTAGTGTAACATATATAAGCAGAATCGTCCAATAGAGTATTAGAGCTCTAAAAATGGTCTGGTAGATTAAATTGGCGAAACCGCTAAGAGGGTTAACCACTGATGAGCTAAGCTTTCCCAAATTTTTCACCGCATTATGGACAGTAGAAGTTTATTTTATGTGTAAAATATACCTGCTTTAATCCTTACATTTCTTATATATATAAGATGGCGCGTTATATTGCCCTAATATATATATATATATAATATATATATAGTGTGATCAATAATTTCTAGGAATGCTAAATACTTAAAGAAATACAAAAGTATAATAAGTTTTATTTAAAATTTATAAAAAAAAGTCACAGTCACTATCTATACACTTGTTCCATATTTTTTTTTTCCTAGATATCAAAAAAACCTCTGAAAATCCTAATCTTTCAGGCTTTTCAAAATATTCTTCGTATTCTCCTTTATTCCAGATATAGAAACAAATCGACGTCCTCTTAAGACTTTTTTTAATTTTAAGGTAAATGAAAAAGTCGTTGGGAGCAAGGTCAGGAGAATAGGGTGGCTGGGGGTAGTAAAGCGATTCCATCTTTAGCCAAATAGAGTTGTGCAGTGACGACCGAATGTGGCCGTGCGTTGTCAAGATGCAAGAGCCACTTTTTCTGATGCCATATTTCGGGTCTTTTCTGACGCACAGCCTCCCTTAAATGTCGCAATACATTAAGATAGTAATGTTGATTAATGGTCTGACCCGTGCACGAATTCATAGTGTACCGATCTCTTTACTTCAAAGAAAGTGATAAGAAGACACTTAAGCTTCGATTTGATCACCTTTGTTTTCTTGAATCTTGGTTCTCCAGGCTCTAGCCACTGGCTTGATTGCCTCTTAGTCTCGGGATCATATCCGTACACCCATGTTTCATCTCCCGTGATAACATTTTTGAGATTTCGACCATGTTTTTGCACGTTTCTTTGCGATGCGCTTTTTGCTCATTCGTTAAGAGATGTGGAACAAATTTAGCCTGGGATCGTTTAAGATTCAGATCATTCTTTATGATGGTTTGGCATGTTCCAAAAGAGATATTTAAGTCTTCTGATAGCTCTCTGATAGTTATTCTTGGGTTTTTTTCGATCGATGACTTGATTTTGAGTGCATCTACGGGGTTTCTTATCGATAAAGGTCTGCCAGTGTGTATAGATCATCCTTGACGCTTGTTTGACCAGCTTCAAATCGTGCAAACCATTCAAACATCCTCGATTGTGATAGGGAATTTTCTTTTAAAGCCTACTTCAACATTTGAAATTAATCGGAAGCTGTTTTCCCTAATTTAAAGCAAAACTCTATGCAGACTCGCTGTTTTTCAATACAGTCCATACTGAAGTTAGAAAATGTTCTGATTTACTCGAGCTTATAAATTCGAAATAACTTGAGCGCGTGCGTCTGTGTGATCAATTTTTTTTCAACGTGTTGATAAATGTTTTATCTATAAGATCCGTATAAAATTTTCATTATTTTGAATATTTTACGTGATCCAGTCTCATTCCTGGAAATTATTGATCACACGTTGTATATATATATATTATATAATCTAAATACAAATATTTTATTTTTTTTAAAAACATATATTTTATTTTTTCATTCATTGACTGTTCTGCATTTGTGACTATATATATTCAAAACATACCATTTTTTTTATTATTATTTTTTGTTGTAAATATGTATATTTAACCCTACCTATCTTTTATTCACGATTATAGAATTCATTATATAAATTCTATATTCCTGTGATATAAATAATTTTATGTATATTTTTACTTCAAGAGATTCAAAATAAAAATCTGCTTGAAAGGTAAATAATTATCTTTACTTTTCCACGACTGCACCTCTTTTCAACAATCAAACACACAAAAATTTCTAATCTATAATATAAGCCGACAGGATTTACCTAGTAATAATTGATTTTCAAAAATGCCTCCGAAAATAGAAAAGCCAACTGAGCAACAATCTTCTACAAATAATTTTGATTTACCAAAATATGATGGACAAAGTTTTGATATAACTTCATGCACATTAGAGTTTTGCGCTGTCAAGAATTGTTGGATTTGATTCAAAATGAACCGGACTTTCTGAACTCTGTAGTAACCGGAGACGAATCCTGGATGTTTGAATACGACCCAGAGTCGAAAAGGCAGAGCTGTGCATGGCACACAAAATCATCCCCACGCCCCAAGAAAGCGCGAATGAGCAAGTCGCGCATCAAACGATGATCATTTTCTTCTTTGACATCCGAGGAATAGTCCATTGTGAGTTTGTCCCGCAGGGACAAACTGTAAACTCAGCCTTTTACCTGGAGGTGCTCAGGAGATTGAAACGCCGGATCGCACGCGTGAGGACTGACATTAAAGACACGGTCAAGCTCCATCATGACGCCACTTGCCACATAGCCTTCATCATTACCAACTTCCTGGCCCGGAGCAACACCTCGGTGATCCTTCACCCCCCTTACAGTCCCGACTTAGCTCCATGTGACTTCGTTTTGTTTCCGCGACTCAAGAGAGAGATGAAAGGAAAACATTGGGAAACCGTGGAAAACATCCAACAACATGTTACAACGTTCCTGAGAAGCATTCCTGTCGAGGAGTTTCAGGGTGCCTTTCACGCGTGGCAAACGCGTCTCCGCAAGTGTATTGATGCAGGAGGAATGTATTTTGAAGAATATTGAACATTTGCACAAATTACGATCAATAAATGTATTTTGCCAGTAAATGCTCATTACTTTCATAATGGACCCGGTATTATTGGCCACATATGACTAGGGATATTGCTAATTACACAAAGCATTGTGAAACTTGCCAGTTAAATAAATCTAGGGATAACAGAATTGTTCATGGACCACTACAACAGATGCCAATAGCTACACACCCAAATCATATTTTTTCTTTAGACACAATGGGAGGCTTTCATAATTATGGGACAACTAGACACAGTATCCATATGATAGTAGATCACCACAGTAGATTCCTTTGGACCTTTCCTACAAAATCTGTATCCACTGATTCATATATAACTTGTTTAAAAAATTTATTCCAAATTAACAAACCTGAAATATTAATAACTGACAGAAATGCAGCTTTTCTTAGCAATAAATTTAAACATTTTTTAGAAAAAAATAATGTTAAGCATCTACTCACCAGTGCCCATCACCCAGAAACAAATGCAAAAGTAGAAAGATTAAATTCCACTATCATAAATAGGTTAAGATGTGAATATAATCATAATTTAAAGATCCCTTGGACAAAATATATTCCTAATATTACTGAAAGTTATAATGATACAGTACATACCATAACAGGCTTTACACCTAGGTTCTTATACTATGGAATACAACCACAGTATATAGAACATGACACAGAAACACATACACCAATAGAAAAGGCAAGAAACTTAGCCATTGAAAGAACCATAAAATCCCATGAACACAGCAAACAACTTTATGATATTAAACACCCAGAACCCATTTTTAAAGAAGGAGATCAGGTATTAGTAAAAACCTTTATTTATCCAAACACAGGTAAATTAACACAAAGATATATAGGCCCATTTAAAATTTTAAAACAACTTTCTCCAGTCACATATGAAATAAATAAACCCAATTTACCTCAAAGAAAACAAACAGAAATTATACACTCAAATAAACTTAAATTATTTTACCCAGAATCAGATTTTTTACTTCAAAATAGCACTAATTTAGAAAATGACTTAATAGTAAACCAAAATTCTAACACAAAGTTAATAGATATTGATGATAAACCATATTTTTTACAGGAAGGCCATATTTTGGATATGGACAATGGAGAACAAATATCAACCCCAATTCTTTTGCCTACACACATAACTTAATGTCACTTCAAATATCTCTTTATAATCATTTAATTACTCATCAATTTTATTGAAAAATACTTTTATATACAAGGTACGTTCATTAATTTCCAGGACTGGTTAAAAAATAAAATAAATAAAAAAGCTAAAGACATTTTTTTTATACAGAGTTAAATATTGGACATTCGACCACACCTGACTGAAAGCATGAGTCTCGTGGCGCACGCGCCGATCTAAAAATAGAACAAAACAACTTCCTTGTAAGGTTCGCATTTCTAATTTTAAAATGGCCATTTTGGAAGAGCAGAGAATCTGCATTAAGTTTGGTTTTAAATTTTAAAAAAGTGCTACTGAGAGGTATGAATTGATTAAAGAAGCTTTTGGCGATGCAGCTTTATCCCGTTCAAGAACTTTTGAATGGTTTTAACACTTACTATAAGGTCGGGAAAAGGTAAACGATGATCATCATACTGGGCGTCCAAGATCATTACGTTGCGATGAAAACAAGCTCAAAATAAAGGAATTAATTAAATCTAACAGAAGAATTTCTATTAAAGACTTATCTTCAGAGACTGGACTATCTGTAGGACTGTGTCGTCAAATAGTAACAAAAGATTTGGACATGATCCGGACGTCTTCAAAATTTGTTCCCCGGATTCTAACAGAGGAACAAAAGGAGTTTAGACTGGATGTCTGCAAAAACATGGTTGAAATGACTCGGACCGATCCAGAATGGATGCAAAAAATCATTACCGGGGATGAGACATGGGTGTATCAGTATGACCCGGAAACCAAACGTCAATCCAGCCAATGGATTGAAAGAGGGGAACCGAAACCCAAAAAGGCAAGATTTACAAAATCCAAAGTCAAGACATTGCTTGTTACATTTTTTGATATTAATGGTTTGGTTCACCATGAATTTATTCCTTTCGGACGTACAATTAATCAAGAGGTTTATTTGGGGATAATGAGGCGCTTAAGGGGGGCAGTGCGCCTTAAA
The DNA here is from genome assembly GCA_030710605.1 of Cordylochernes scorpioides. NCBI lineage: Eukaryota > Metazoa > Arthropoda > Arachnida > Pseudoscorpiones > Chernetidae > Cordylochernes > Cordylochernes scorpioides. The sequence goes on from CP092886.1 coordinate 49,384,698, forward strand.
GGACCTGAAAGATGGCAAAACAATGACTGGATACTTCACGTCGGTAATGCGCGGCCGCACACAGCCCATGTTGTTTTGCAGTTTTTGGCCAAGCATTCAACCATACAGATCCCTCATCCACCCTATTCCCCCGACCTAGCCCCCAATGACCTTTTCCTCTATCCTAAATTGAAAATGAAGTTAAAAGGAAGGGAATTTGACAACGTTGATATGATAAAAGCTGAATCGAAGGCAACCTTGAGGAACCTCTCAAAAAGTGATTTTATCTCCTGCTTCGACAATTGGAAAAAAAGATGAAACAGGTGAATAGATGCAGGGGGGGCATATTTTGAGAAAAATATTAAATTAGTTTATTTATTTATTTTATTTTTTCAAAGATACAGAGCAGTCCTGGAAATTAATGAACGCACCTTGTATTATTTACATGCATTTAAATGTTTATATTTTAGGAAAAACTCATTTTAAATTATATTTGTGTAAAAATAAACATTTCTACTGCCATTTAATATTTTGAAATACAGCAGGCATAATGACATAATTATTCATATTTTAAATACCTTTTTTGGCTTCATATAAATTTTTATATTAATCTATCATTATTATTTCTTATATATAGTTTTATTTTAATTTCATATTTATATAAATTATTTATAAACAAACTTTCTTTTGTTTATTTTGAAAAAATATGGACATTGATTTTTATTGTTTAATTTGTAATTATTTTATAGACATTTTGATTTCGTTTAATTAATTATTTTTGTAATAGCCATTTTTATTTTCAAATTTTAACTTTTTTAAAATCTTTTTCACAGGGGGGAAATATTATATAATCTAAAATACAAATATTTTATTTTTTTTAAAAACATATATTTTATTTTTTCATTCATTGACTGTTCTGCATTTTTGACTATATATATTCAAAACATACCATTTTTTTATTATTATTTTTTGTTGTAAATATGTATATTTAACCCTACCTATCTTTTATTCACGATTATAGAATTCATTATATAAATTCTATATTCCTGTGATATAAATAATTTTATGTATATTTTTACTTCAAGAGATTCAAAATAAAAATCTGCTTGAAAGGTAAATAATTATCTTTACTTTTCCACGACTGCACCTCTTTTCAACAATCAAACACACAAAAATTTCTAATCTATAATATATATATATATGTGTGTGTGTGTGAGAGAGAAAGGCAAATTTTGGATCAAAAATATTCTATTAACCAATAGAGGCGGTACACGATTCTTTATCGATGTCAAATATATATAACCGTATTTGTGTTTTGTAGAAGTGAACTAAACAGGACATCGCGTCAAACCTTGATAAAGATTGTTGTGCTGCCAGTAGGAATATTTGTATACAAAAAATAAATTGATTGGTAAACGTTGGATTTTATCTACAAAGGAACCTGCAAAAATCATCAGATACACGATATTTGTTTGAAATATTGTTTGGCCTGTCGCTGGCTACCAGATGTTATTGTCTCGGATAAGGTAAACATCAATTTTTTTGGCCATTTGTTCTGTTGCAATCTCACCATATATTAAAATAATATCTAAAACATTGTATGATATTTCTATCTCTCTAATAGAATCCATTCATGACACTGCATGACAATGCAGAAGGAACATGCATAATTAACAATAGAATTATCGTCATATTAAGCTATCAAATCAACGTAATATGTATATTATTTCGTCACCTTCAGGAACCTTAACCTTCCTTTGTTGAGAGATATTTATTGTAGGTATATATAATGAAGTGGTGCATTCAACCTTAATGAGAGAGACAATTGATATTAATATATTTCAAACGAGAATTTTGTGATGGTCAGCTGTGTGTAAGTCGGTATCCAAACAACACTGTGTAGACAAAACTAATTTCCCCGACGGTAAAATGTCTGAAGACCACGCTACCTAGGCCTACCCGTATCTGTGCCAACTAAAGTCGATTATTCACCGGGTCATATGAACGATCTATTATTGATCACAACCGGAACCACGCCGAGTTTTTCTTAAGCGACTGGCCAGACGCGTTGGTCCTAGTGCCAAAAGTGCCATCACACCGCCCCTCGCTACTTAATGTTTTATTCATCTCCCAAAAAAGCAACTCAATAGAATATGTATTAAATATTAACGCTTTTTCATTTTGCACTTCTTAGTTGCCCCCCTGAATAATGGAAAGTTTCTATCAAAGGACCCAGATGTCCGCCTGGCTCATAGCGGGGAGATATTAACCTACTCAGGCGAGCTTTCATGAATACTGGATAATAGGGACGGTCAAACTTGGGACATATTTGCCCCTATATATATGAATTTATATTTAACGAATTTTAATATATTTTTAGTTGGTATGCGATAGTAACCACTACAAATATAGATGCTATCTCTCAAGCAACTTAGCCCCGGACGCCTTAATCCTTTTATTGAATATTTTCTTTATTTGAACTCTGCAGGCTTACAAGAAAAAAATCCCTTTCTTTTCAGGCCAAAAGTCGCGAAACAAAGTTAAACAATTAAAAACATATACAATCAAGATTCAAGATAAAACTAAATAAAAGAAAATATGTATGTTCAAGCTAAAAGCGTGTGTCAAAAATTATTATTTGTGTTTTAGTTTCAAATTTACTTTTATTTTACTTAGTTTGCTTTATGAAAAAGGCATCTCCTTATCGTGCAACTGAAAGTAATATCACATTTGTACTATTTCCTTTCACATTAGTTTGTTTTATTACTTGAAATTTTATTTTATCTGTTTATATGGTTTTATTTTGTCTCAAAATTAGACCTGAATAGAAGGACTTTTCATTGAAGGATCGCAATTTCTAATTGAGAATAGAATTGGGAGATAGCGTCTGTTAATCGTAGTGGATAATAATTATTAACAAATACACTACGAGTTTATTATTATATATATAATATAAATACAATCTTATTTTTATATCGCACTTGGATATCTTATATTTGTGTATTAGAGCATTAAACAGTTGCTTATGCAACAGAGATATTCGAGTGATGTGCTAGAATAAAGATAAACCTATAAATATTAAACCTCTATAATTCTATTTTAATTTAGTTTTTAATTTTTATAATGATTAATTTAGGATTAAGATAAAAGATAAGATCCTTTGATTTATATATTGACATAAAATAGTTGATTTTATTTATATAACACGGTTAACAACTATCGTTCGACACTCCATAAGGGCGTCACTTCTGCTTATTATAAAGAGATATGAAAATATCAAGACGTCTGTCCGACAGGTTATTATCATAATGGGTACTTGGCGGCGTTCGTCGTTGTTTACTGCCAGAGAGACCGTCCGCTCGCTAGGTTGGTAGAAAACAAAATGAACTGCGCATGCTCCATTAGTGGTATAATATGAAACATTTTTATGGCTATATTATAGTATAAAATATAAAAGTGTCTCTTAATCACGCTTTATATACACTGAAAATTTTCACTATCTATTAACACTCTTTCAGCATATTTGCATTTTCCTTGATTTTTTAGAAAAAAATATTAAGTGGTATTTTATTTTCCGACCGATTGCAGTCTCAGCTATCGGAAACATTATACAGTCAGGAGGTTCTTTTAAAATTTATACCCTGAATCACTTCTTCTCTGCATTTAACCCATTTAAGCCTATATGTAAAGGGTTTAAAATTGTGTGTATAGAGGTCAACATAATTTCATCATTTTTTATGATATTGTGTTTACATAATTTATTTGATATACTTCAGCATTGTAAAATTTGAGTTAGGCTTTTCTCGTGAACACAATGTGGAAATACAAGATGCGCAGGATGGAAAAATGGATATTATAATATAAAGGAAAATAATATCAAATTACTCAACCTTCTAAATCATATATGTTATAAATATGAAATTTATTTTTATATTTTCCATTCTCTCTCTTTCTACATTCTATATTTTAGAATAATTCACAAAAGAGATGATAAGAGAATCAAAGAGGGAGCCCAATCAATAGGCTCATTTGTTTAATAATTGCTATAGTCCTCGATGTGGCCACTTAGGCAATAATTCGGGCGGCCTCATTATAGAGCCAATTTCACAAACCTCCCACTTTAACTGTTGTGTTTAAGTATTTTGATCAATTCCACTTTTTGCCTTTCTTTCTGCATTTCTTTATATTTCTAGATTGTATTTTTAAATCCATTTTCCCCTCTCCTTCCGACCCCAGTATTTAATAAAAAGGTTAGTAGTAAATGGTTATCATTTTAATGTAGCCTTAAAGTTGAAAATCGCATTACGCTCACGATACAAATTGTTAATTTGTATCAGCCAACCTGAGGTAGAGAAAAACTCAAGCCATATTGAGAAGAAAAAAATGGAGCTAAACCTTCATTCCCTTAGGAAAAAAGTACTATCGTAGCCTTTGTCTATCTTGCCAATTGAGGTATCTGATAAATAACTCGATGAAATCAAATTTATACTGGATAATATTCGTAATAATTATTGTTTTAAAGTTATATATATACTTGTATCAAAATAAATGCATCACCTAAAAACACTTTTGAAAAATTTCAGAAATTTTTTATATTTAATAAAAACATAAAGGCATGTATATGTTAATTTTCTGAACCCGTAACTAGAATATATTTGCATAAAATAGCCTTGTTTATTCATGGAATAGTATATGGATAGCTTCCTATTGTATCGTTATTATTGAAGTTAGTTTTTTTATTATTAAGATCATATTGTCGCGATAAAAAGCAATTTAATAAACTCCCGAAATTAAATATTTATTTGTTTTAAAAATATTTCAGATATAGAATAAATGTTATACTATACATCAGCTAATTCGACTCAGCGCTGTTACAGCGAGAGGAAAGAACTGAGTTTTTACCCTTCCACGTAGCATCTCTGTTTCCCTGACCGGTCCGAACAGTCAAGTGGAAGTCCGAGGAAACTCGGCTCCCCTGACATCACTCCCTCCCAAATAGAAACAGCGTCCCTCTGTTTTCTATTCGATCACATGTCCCTGGGAAATCTCTTCTTGGACTTCGGGGTCGTAATAGGGTTTCATACTGACTACATAGACGACAATGGGGTTTTCGCCTTCTCCTAGTGTCCGCCAAGCCTTCTACTTTATAATTTACACTCGATATATTTCTGATCATTCGATAGGGTCTGAAATATCTCTTCAAAAACTTCTTCGACAAACCAACCTTACGACTAGGGTGAACGCTCAAACCGAATCTTCTTCCTTGTACGTCGCCTGCTGATGCTTCTTTTTTTAGCAGTCTTTGTCTTTGCTCCGAGCCTGTAGGATGTTCAGACGGGCTAACTTCCGTGCGTCCTCAGCGTTGGTCACCAGAAGGCCCACATAATCTTCTGATGTTCCTGCCAGCTGTACCAGCCTGCAGTATAGAATCCAGCGGTGTTTCAACTTCCCAGCCATGAATGAGGAAGAACGGGCTGTATCCTGTTGTCTCTTGTCTAGCGGTATTGTAGGTAAAGGTCACATATGGTAGGATGTTGTCCCAATTTTTCTGTCCAACGTTGACACACATCGATATCATGCATCGATATCGGTACGCCGTGGTGAATCTAGGAATTTTTCGGTTTAAATTATTCATTTATCTTATGGTCTGAGACATTAAATTCCCTTTTCTGTCAGTGATGATCTCCCGAGGAGCGCCGTGTTTGAGTATGACGTCTTCAATAAGGAAGGTTTCTAATTCAGTAGTTTCCGCTATGGTCGCGGCCTTTGTTATCGCAAATCTGGTGAGATAATCAGTAGCGTTTATTATCTACCTATTTCCCGCGTGAGATAAGAGGAATCTTTCCAGAAAACAATTCTTGTCTTCTGAAAAAGCGAGGTAGTTGGCGTTATTGGGACCAGTAGACCAGGGGGTTTCTGAAGTACACCCTTCCTTTGTTGGAATTCTTTACAATGATCAATGTATTGGGAAACTGTACTTTATAGTCTAAGCCAATAGAATCTCTTTTAACGCGGTCTCTCATAGGTCTATGCAAACCCCAAATGAACGGCCATTGATAAATCAAGAAAATGGGTTAGCCAAATATCAGGGAACAGACTAAACCCACGTTTAGTTGATTTCTGTCCTACTAGATGGCGCTCTTCCATCTCTAAGGCCTATATGCTCATTGTCAGAAATGCCTTTTTTTGAATTTAATATATATATTAATATATATGAAAAAATTTTGCCGGGAGGAAATTGATCCATAGAAGGATAGGGTCCTCTCCCGTCAAAAGTTGCGGCGACGGTCAATAGATGGCGTCAGTTTTTGACGTTTATTTTGACGGGAGAGGCGCCCTATGCTTCTATGGATATTAATATATAATAGATCATAAATAATATAAACTTAAACAACATGCGGTTATTTTTTAAAGCTCTAAATAAAGAATTAACACACATAAGTTTTTATTATAGCAAAAACGCAGAAGCAATCTTTCGAAAGAAGTCGATTCCCTATTTGTTTATTATAATATTTGGATTTATAAATTGTTAGTCTTTTATTATCATATTTTAGGCGAGCCATTATAGGAGAGAATATTTTCGAAAGTTTGCATACTATAATGAATAAAAAAAGTAACTTATTGTTAAATATCTTTATTATACATTGAACAACTCTTAAACACACTCATACGGTATATTTTTAAAGAAAAACTATAACACAATGGAAGACTGGCTTACGATGATCCGTTAGAAGCTATGGAAAATTTGCAATGGCTACTGTTGGACACATTCATAATTTTGAATACTTTATATATAAAGTGAAAAAACGATTGTTTTATCCTGTACATTACGGCACTGTTTGTCAATATGTAACACATTTTCAGAGTTGTCAACGAAGCAAGACACTACCGTGACTACCATTTGGACAACTTGTACCATACCATCCGTATAAAAGCCATTTAATTATGTAGTAGGTGATCTCCTCGGGGATTTCCAGTTTATAGTGATGGAAACCGCTTGATCATTGTGTGCACAGATTATATGACTAGGGATGCCATAGCTAAAACGAATCCAAAGGGCAGAAATATTCAAACATATAGGTTTATAGTTGAAGACGTCATGATGAAGCATGATATGATCAAAGATAGCGGAAAGATTTTCAATGTTCATCTGATAGAAGAAATGAAGGTCCTGTGTAGAATTAGCAAAAGAAAAAATTAAAAGAGCCAATTAACTCCACACCAACGCTCTCTGTACGAGAGATTAAACAAAACTCTTGGAGAATGTTGTTCATATATACTGGAGTTGCACAGAAAGACTGGGACCAAATCTGACCCTATGTAACCTTTGTTTACAATACAGCTAAACAAAAGAGGACCAACAAAATTCGTTATTTCATCCAAAACTTTGAGATAGAATCCTACATCGACGCCTTGCTCTTCACCTACCAAGTGAGATATCTGATGACTACGTCTAAGAACTTGTGACCGAAGCGGTAGAAGCGCATCATCATTCCTGATCACGCCATCTGATGCTATGTTATATATAAAACAGTAGGAGAAAATAGTTTTACGCTAAAGTTCAATCTGGCTATGTGGAGCTAAGCTTAATTACAATAAAGAAGCCAACCATAACACATTGTAAAAGTTTAGTGTTCTACCGATCGAGTTTTTCGTTAAAATATACTTATTTTAAAATAATCAATAAATCCTGTTTTATAAAGCTATATCATTATGCATATATCTATTTCTATGAGCGAAGAGTATTCTTCTCATTTATATCCTCTTTGAAATTCTTAGTTTTACTTTACATATCATATATACGTGAACTTCCATCAATAAATAGATCAACAGGCTAGCTTTATGTTGAACTTCTAGCTTTAAAAAGCGGTTTAAAATCCATGTTCGTAGAAAGGTTTTCTTTTTTAAAATTCGTACTTGATTTATCTTGTTATTACATATCGAACTACCTCTCACTATTTCTGTAGTTGTGATAAATATATTATATAGAAAATAATAATGAAGTATAAATGAGCAGAGAAGAAAATCCACAATGATAGAGTGGGATAATGTAATTAATAAATAATAAGAAGGATATTGAGGTGGCGGCCAGAAGGCAATGTGTGCCAAGGAAGCCCCCACATTTGAATCAATTTATTCAAGGGCCGGTATGATCGATTGGCAAAAGCAGGTGTTGGACATGATAGCCCGGTGATACATCAATGCCGGCCTGACGCGCTCTTCTCAAATTAGAATGTATTCCTCGCTTCTTTTCTCTCTCTCAAATCTCATACTGAACATTATATAGTAATGGCAATCAATTTTTCTAGAGCCACAATATTCTCATCAAAATAATTTATATAGTATATTGATTTTTATTTATATATATAATTAATTTAAATAAAAAGGCATATTCTGACCACGAGCACATGAGCTTTTTAGATGGCAGAGCACCATTCTATTCCTCTAAATGGCGCTCTACCATCTAAAAAGCTCATGTGCTCGTGGTCAGAATATGCCTTTTATGATATCAATACCAACACCTGACCTTTTTTTTAAATTAATATTTCATATATTCTCAATACTATAATATCCAATAAAATTGCTACACCAAAAATTAAACACGCCTATAGGCATTGAATTTAAACGGAAGGAGAAAATGCTTTGTTATTTGAATTAATAAATTTCCAACACATTTATGTAAAATAAGCGCCGAGGGCTATACCTAAAATGTAAGACGACACTTGAAGCTACACCGCATGAGTTTCTTTTTACGAAAAATCAAAATTTTATTTCAAGGTGAAATATCGACTATTTCTAACCTTTTTGGATGAGGTATGAATAGATAAATTATGAAGAGTAATGACGAACGGAAAAATAAAAGTGTCCAGGGATGGGAAGACCTAAAATGTGTTGAAGAGAATGTACAGGAATATATATCATACAGAAATTACATTTAAAACGTTGCTACGTCGCGGAAAGTTGTCTCAACTCGTGTAACACGTTACTAAGTTTATTGAGGTAGAAATTTAGCCTACCAGGTTTGCGGTTCATCTCTCGTACTGCAGTATTGCCTTTAGTGTCGGTCTATTCCATGCCTGTTGACACAATATAGAATCTGTAGGTGTTTTACAGTTATAGGAAACGACGTACTGGATCTCAGCGGTCTGGTATCGCTAACAGTCGAGAAGAGCGACATGGAACCCGCATAGCCTTAATGAATCGTAAAGGCACGTCAAGAGCCCTTAGTCAAGAAATGGAGTCGTTTGCAAGTCAACAATGTCCTACACGAACAGTTTGACGACGGTGAAAGCAGCATGGGGAATCAACTCGGAAACCATGGCTTCAGTTTTCATTAACGGTAGATAACAGGAGCCCCTTCAATGTGGTGATAAACGACGAAATAGAACGCCGAAATGACGCCACGTCTTTTATTCAAAAATATTTAGGTTCTGTTTTCAGCAGTATGATGATTTCAGCCGTGTTTGGTGCCATCATCGAGGAGAAGGCACATTGCCAGCCTCATTCGACATCATCACACTGGCCTACTCAAACGGGGCTCTGGTACAATTGTAAGTGCAAAGTCGAACTGCTTTTCACATGTGTAGACATGTGGTGTACTTACAGTAAAAGCAGTCGCCTACTTCTACCCACCATGATTATCATGGCCTGTACCACGTGTACTAGGGATAAAAAAACACTGGTGGTATGGGGTGTCGTGTTCGCATTTCCATATCTTTGAGCAGGTCCTGTTACAAATAACGTGTTAAGGCCCGTGGATGTACTATTCATTCGAGGCCTGGAAGCGCTACAATTCAGCAGGATGCACGACTGCAGGTTGCCGGTATTTTACGGAAATTCCTATATACAGAAAATGTTCAGCTGCTACCCGGAAAGCACGTTCTCCTGATCTGTCATCAATATAAAACGTCTGGTCAATTTTTTCGAGCGTCTGGCTCATCGCCTCACACCAGCTACTACTGTTAATGCACCGTGGCATCGTGTTGAACCTGCATGGGAAGCTGTGTAAGTAGATGCCATCAAACTCTGGTTGACTCAATCCCCAGGCGTATAATTGCTGTTATTGCTGCTAAAAATAGTTTTTCTGAATGCTAATTTCTAAGGATCCATATTTCCAAATTTATTGAAAATGCTTTTACTTGTTATTCCTAGGATAATGTATTTGTCTAATAAATATCTTTTTGAAATTTCTTCTTAGTAAATAAGACCAAATAAACTTATATAACCAATATTTACTGAAGAAATATTAGACTAGAATAGAGCGTCAGAATTGAAAAAAGAATGTAAAATCTGTTCAAATGAAAAGCCGCGTGATGTCAAAAATCCACCAACGTAATAAAACTCCAATCCAAAGGGCATCAGCCAATAAAGCACGTTCTTATTTTAGCTGCGAGTATTTCGGTCCGAGCTAGCGTGGCTGAAATAATTACCGCGCCATTACGGCTTCACGATACCTCGTCTTGGGCTCGTTGACGTTTCTGACAGGCTACGTAGAGCTTTCATTAAAGTACGCAACAACTTCTTTGAACCCCCAATGTGAATTGGCTCAAAATTAAAAGAGTTAACCATGTATTGATGAACTATATCTTGATATTTTTACTTGATTTAAATATCTAAATAATACAACAGGTTTCTGGAAGTGAGTTTCGTTTTATTTATGTCATCTCAAGCTTTCAGGCATCCCTGCCTTCTACAGGACTACATAAAACGCATAATAATAAACGTCGCGCGCGTTATATACTAATTATCAATTTTTCTACTGCCCTTACTGCAATGATATAATAATGGGAGGGACTGGCTCATCAGTGGTGAACCCTCTCAGTGGTTTCGCCAGTTTAATCTACCATACCGCTGTAATATTGCACTTGTAAGTTTTTCTTTTATACTGATACTATGCGCTCTACCATCTAAAAAGCACATGTGGTCGTGGTCAGGAGATGCCTTCTTTATTTTTAATATATATATATATATATTCAAATAGAGCAATCTATAAATATATATTTAATTAAAAAGGCACATATTGGATCAAAATATAATTTATTTTACCAATATATGCCTTTTTAATTAAATATATATATATATATATCTTATATAAAGAAAAAAAGATATTCTGCTTGTATTTTGATTGTTTTGAAGATTATGCTATGGTGGTGCAGTCGTGGCTAGATTCTTGAAATAAAAATAATATTGAAGATCAGAGATTTCTTTATTGAGCTGAGGAATGAATTATACGAAAAACATAATTTTGTACAAGTAATGCCTGGCTTAAGGCGTAAGAATAATTAAAACAAAATATTATTTACATAATTACAAAGTTTTGGGTCGGCCATCGGGGATAGAACAACACTGAGTTTTTTTATATGGGAAGAGTGACCTCTGGCGATCGATTTAGCAGTATTTTTATCTATGAAATATATTTTTAAATAAAATAATACTTTAATATAACATAATTTTAAATAAAATATTTTAATATAATATATTTAAATAATATCTTAATATAACATAAATATATATATATAAGTTTGGCTAGATTTTAAATATTACTATATGTTAGAATATCTTTTATTCAGTTAGTTTATATTTACAAATTGACTATTGTTTGTTTTATTTTAGGAAATATATATATATATATATATATATATATATAATTACTAAAAGCCAGAAAAAAAGGACGTGACTCTAATATCAGAAATATTTGAATAGAAATCCATCAAAGATCATATATGCATAATTTACCAATACAACTTAATATCAAATTTCCATGAAATGAAAGCCAGAATCAACTTTGAAATAGAAAAATCAAAATCCAGTATAGAAAATGACAGAACATAAAATAGGAAACATTGGTCAAACAAGTATAATGCTTCAAATATGATCAGAAATGAAAACACATGGAAAGTATTTCTCTCAAGCCAAATAACGCAAGATGAAATAGCCATACTATCCAAATCTTTGAAATATCGTCCTATAGATAAATCAGATGCCACCATCACAATATTGTGTTTTAAAATACTTCACTTGCAATTTTCAGAAGATAAAAGCTCGTAGAATATTGTAAATTTATATTTGTATGTATATCTACTTTCTCAAAGCTTATGTCCATAGTTAATCTAAAATACTCTTTACAAGAGTCTACCTTCAGTATCAGTATAAAAGAAAAACTTTAAAATGCAATATTACAGCGGTAGGGTATATTAAACTGGCGAAACCACTGGGAGGGTTAACCACTGATGTGCCAGGTCTTACCTTTATTTTATCATTGCAGTAAGGGCAGTAGAAAATTGATTTATTTTTAAAAGAATCATACACGTCAAAAATAGTTCAAATTTATCATTTTACTCAGTGCTACCTGTATATATATAGCTCGATTCTGTCCAGGCATTCAGAATAAAATTGCTTTTGAAAATATATATCGGATGTATTTGATGGTGCATTCATCGATTATATTAGTGATTAAGAAGCATTTTGTTTAGATGGCTCACCAATCCTAATATGCCCTGTCGTATTTCATGCCCTTTGCTATGGTGAGAGTTTCCATTGTTTATGAAAGAATCAGGATAACCAAAGAGTTAAAAATATAAAAAATTACCTTTAATCATTCAATATTATTTACACTTTCTTTGGCAATTAGCCTAAAAATCTCTTCTCCGTGATTCAAAAGAGTCTTAACCTCGCATCAAAGTTCAGAGTGGTGGTGCAAACTGGTGTATGGAATTTAATTGAAGCTTTAAAATCTCTAACTATTATTGTGAAAATATATATATATATATATAAAATGTTAAAATTTTACTAAGTGTATATAATAACCGAAGAGATAGTAAAATCTCGAAAGATACAGAAGAATTAAACTGTAATATATACAAACATGAATCAGTAATATGAAATAAACGAAATAAAAATTTAGACTCAAGGTATTTAAGTGTGCTCTTTTTAAATTGTTAATTATAAGAGTGTAATTTATTTGGATTTTTCAGAAATACAATTGGGATTTAGTTAATTAAAAATACTAAAATAGAGAGAGATACATTTAAACATATATAAAAAACTTTTATTCGCTTCAAAAGAGTAATAAATATTTTCGACATTCTATTTTGCTTTTTTCATTCGGTTACAAGAAGTTAGAATTTTCTCTAATGAAAATTTAATGAGCGTCTGTCTGATAGTGTCTGTATGAGACGACCTTGAGACGAAGTTCTGGAGGACGGCCAAATACAGTTTCTCGTGATCCCTGACTCTACCTCGGCTAACACCTTCTCTCAACAGAAGGATAATACAAATCAAGGAAAGAGAGTAAAATGGAGAGCCTCAAAATCATTTAAAGGTAAAGTAAAAAACGGAATTGTTATTAGATTACAATTACAATTATTTTATTTCCAAAGCGCTATATCCCGCAAGGGATACTTGCGCCAAACAAGGAGAAAAGTTTATTTACATAAGTTATTTACATTATTCAACGCATGAAAACATTAGAGATCCAGATTTTGAAGAAAGTTTAGAATCTATTTACAAATGTGTGTGTGTGAATTGAACTTTAAATATGATTTTTATCGGAAATCAAATCGTTAAGTTGACAAACAACTAGTTCATTCTTCATTCTATAATCTTTAAATGCTGGGCAATCGATCAGTAGATGTCTTGAGGTTTGTTTCTCAATACCACAAAAGCAACTTGAGTCCTCCACTGCCTTTATTCTATTTAAAAAACTTTGGAAATTTATTAGATACTAAAAAGAGTCGTAATAAGTGTCTCACCTAAGTTCTTTAGAATCATACATTATATCACGAAAAGGAAGCATTTTACAGAAAGACCTTCTGATTGCTAATCCACGAAAATTAGCAGAGCTCTGTTAGTAATATTTTTGAAAGAATATAAAGCCTATTAAAAGAATAATTAGAGATTAGCAGCTCGGAGATATATGGACATGAAACATAAAAAAAAAAAAAACTTTCATTTTTTAAAGAATTCCAGAGGGTATATGCCTTCCTTACCAAAAGATCAAATATCATAACGCTTTGAAGCTTAATGCATGAGCAAATAGAGCGTTTATTTTCGAAGTGATGTAGCGCTTTGTGAATAAAATTCGAAGCTTATACTACCAATTATTTATAAATCCTCTAATCCATTCAGGTGTTTTAGCAATTTTTTTTCAAATTGCAACAGTTTTTTTATTTTTATAAAGTTTGAGGTTTTCAGTTGAATATTATTTTTTAAATAATATTAATATATTGCAATATATATATATATATATATATATATAATATTTTAAAAATAATATATATGATATTTTAAAAATAATATATATAATATTTTGAAATATTAATTATATAAAGAAAGTTCATCTTAATTGGCAGATTAAATGCAAAAGATATGCATAATTTTTGTTGCTCTCTGAAAACTAGCAGAATTGAGTCGGTGACAAAGCCATAACACTAGATTTGCTGAAACAGAATGCCCACATGGAGATCAAAATTTCATCTAATTTTCCTCCTCAGTTCAGGGAATTTCATGAGATCTGCGAAGGATTCATGAAATATTCATAATTTGACAGAGAGGTGTTTAGCTGGCATAGTATCTAGGCCAATTTTATAGCCCAAATATTGTTGGGAATTTTGACAGGAAAATATTGATCAGTAAAAAGTTACATGTCTCTTAACTATGGACGCAAAAACTATTTCCCATCTATATAGGTCTGCTGTTAAAAATATAAAAAATCCCATACAAAATTTGTCTCTTACAATTTGATAAATTATAATTGATGTTATAATTGTGTATTTCTATTACTATTCAAATTTATTTATGCTACTTCACCTACCCGAGAGGTTACCTATCCTATAAAACTTATTATCCAAATTTGAATGAATGAGCTTTTTTCACCATTTTCCTAACTAAATATATAAAATTATATGAAGATTATTTTGCCTTCCAAAATATTTTTTAAATAGGAATATATTTTAAGAAATCAAAATTTAATAAATTCGAAATTTGATTATTGCAATAAAAGAAGAGGTATAAAATGAGTATATTTATGCAGAAATAAAAATTATCGAGGATTCAATCCCATTTTCGAAGAAAATAAAACTGACTCCTATTTGAAATTTTATGAGACACTTCGCCAAAAGAGATTCTTACTTTTTGATGAAGGATGAAATATTATATTTAAATTGACGCTGAATATTCATTGGGTATTTAGGGATAAATTGGGACGGAAAAATAACTTCAATTTCGTCAGTTTTTATATTTAGCCTGGACAAACATCGGCTGAATTAACGCTGGGCCTTAATAAAGGGCGCACTGGGAACTCCGATAGGAATATATTTCACTTGGTAAGGCACCGAAACACGTCAAGGAAGTTAGAAACAATTGAAATCACGCTTTTAATATAAGAATTTATCTTTTGAAAAAATAATTGTAACATCAACCAATAATATATTCTGCTACTAACCTTTGTGGCTGTTTTCTTTCTGAATCAACTTCCAACCAGCAAATGATCTTTGGAAAGTAATTGTAACACAATTTTAATCCGCAAATCAGAATTTATTAACGAAAATATATATAGAGTTAAACCTGTCTATAGCGCCCCCTCTTGGGACTCACCAAAATAGGGTTCTATAGAGAGGGGGTGCTATAGATAGGTCACTTTTAATGTAAAAATTTACATTTTAATGTTTAAAATAGGGCGCTATAGAGAGGAAGGCGCTATTTAGAGGGGGCGCTATAGACAGGTTTAACTGTATTTATTTTTGTAAAAAAAGTAAAAATTATTGATAATATATAGTTCATCCTATTATATAGAGATATAATAATTTCTTTTTTGAGGAAGCTTAGTATTTTTGTATATATATGTTCTAGTTTTAGATTCTAAGTTTGTTAAAACCACGGATAATTTCTTTTAGTATTTCAATTTTTGTTATGTGATACCAATGGGTATTTTCCTGTGGATATCGAGTAATTATTTTCTAGCACAAGACTCGATGGTTGAAACGATTAAGAACTAGAACAAATGAAGGAAATTTACTAGGTTGGGATGGATACAAACATGATGGAAAGATAATATGTGTTGAAATGACCGTATATTTAAAATTTCAAAAACCTGATTATTTACTCGCAATAACAGCTTGAATTTGATTGTAAACATAGCACCTACACTGGGACGGTACTTATACTTCCCGTCAGAATATAAATGTCAACGAAAATCCTACTTCTCAACTACACAATAGTTTTCTTTGGATTCATTACAAACGATATTGTTATTTGCGAAGTGAGTCTTAACAACTTCACTATAAACGATTTGGCCTAGAGGTACCACGTCTTCTGTCACTATATTTGGCGGGAAATTCACGACAACTTTAATATAAACGATTTGAACAGGAAGTACCCCGTCTGGCGTCATTATATTTGACGGAAAAATTATCACAACCTCAATACAAACGTTTGTAACTAGACGTTTCGCGTCTGTGTCATCACTATATTTGACGGCAAATTTAAAAACACTTCAAATAAATTATTAGAACTAGAGGCCTCGCATCTGTTGACACTACACCTGACGCCAAAGTCATAATAACTTCAATATAAATAATTGAAACTATAGGCACCGTGACTGCTGTCATTATATTTGGCGCTGCGTTGATCCTCGGAAGAGGCTTGGAGTTCGTTGATCAAAATTGAGTTAGCAATCAGTTTCGGTTATATATTTCAGTATATTAAAATTGAGAAGGCCTCTCCTGACCACGAGCGCATGTGCTTTTTAGATGGCAGAGCGCCATCTAGTGGAGCAAAAATAAACTAAACGTTTATTTAGCTTACTCCGTGATATTTGGCCAACCCAATTTCTTGATAAATCAAGAAAAGCCATCCACGAACGCGTTTCGCGCCGTTGGCGCTCGTCAGCGTGAAGTAGGCTGCAACTACTGCGATCACGGAGCAAGCTAAATAAACGTTTAGTTTAATCTGCTCCACTAGATCGCGCTCTGCCATTTAAAAAGCACATGTGCTCGTGGTCAGGAGATGCCTTCTTTATTTTTAATATCAACACCTGACCCACTTATCTTTTAATTTTTCTATTGTTTATTCATTTCAGTATATATATATATCTGAAATTATATATACCGGAAAGAAGGTGAATAATCTCTGTTGGAGCTTACCCCGACACCTATTGAAGGCGCATGCCCTATCGTCGAACTTGATATGGCGGAGAGTAGGCTTCGTTACCTTAGAGAGATTATTTCTCCGGGTGGTAACACATATAGATTCCTTTTACAAAAGGAAGATATAATTATAGAGAAAAATTTGATTATATATATATATATTCTATATAAAGGAAATCCAATCCTTAATATGACTCATGGAAATCACACACACTTCTAAAATATTGGAAAATATCTAGAATAATATCATTGGTTAAACCAACAAAAATCCAGAAAATCCAAATAGCTATCGTTCTATATCACTTACAGCAATAGTATGCAAAATCATGGAAAGGAAACGTTGTTCCGGATCACTCATCTAGGCTTCCCAACATGAGAATATCTAAGCGGCGAAACACTATTTACGCGCTGTTTAATATTCTGCGAAATTATGGCGATAGTTTTTAAAAGTACAGTTCAACTATTCGATGCAAAAATTCATGACCTGGCTATAATATTTTATGATATATTATTCTTCATGAATATAAAATAATTATTTTAAACTATAAATTGGTGATATAAAAAAGATACCACGTACCAAGTGCTGGTTCATTAAAATGATTTGGTAGTTTTTAGACAATATTTGAATCAAAAAGAGGAAGGAATAGCATATCTATCATATTTAATTAATCATTTATTTTATTTATAATAGAGCCTCAATAAAAAAATAAAATTCAGTAAAGAACGAGACTACTAAGATAATTTTATATGTTTTAATATAATACGCAAAATTATTTTATTTCAAAGTACTAGGTCACTAAAAACAGTATCCGACTTTGTGGCTGAAAAATAAACAGGCATACCTGGAACGCTGTAAACCGAATCACTCTTAAAATAATTGTTTTGAAACTCCACATACTTCTCCCGGCGGTTCCGCCATTGTTTGGAATATTCCGAGAAAGCCTCATTCGGAATTCATTCTGAGATTGCACTGATTAACTTACCAAGTATGCAATAACGAAAGCAATACCAACCGGAGAAGATTTTGAAGTAGCAAATTTCATACTGAACGGAATTATCCTCAAGTATAGACCTCCTAGTGAAATTATAATGGGCTGAGGGCGTTCGTTTCAATCGAAGCTCGTTAAGGAACTTACTAAAATGTGTGGGATTTCGCATCACTTTATGACGCCCATCTCCCAAAGACCAACGGCTTAACTGAGAGATTATATAAGATCCTAGGAGTCATGTTATCGATGTACGTTGACGTGGAACGGAAGAATTAGGATTCAACTTTACCTCTTGTCACTTTTACATATAATACAGCAAAGTAGGAAACCACAGGCCTCTTACTCATCTATTTAAATCAGGGACGCGAGGTTGAAACAATGTTGGACAATTCTTTTTACTACGATCTTTATTATGAAAATAAGACGAACATATAATTAAATTAATTATAGATGCTGAGGAGACCACGCCAGCTAATTTACTGACACACCCTCAGAATTCAGGATATTGATTAAAGACGAAACGCTGCGACACAATAAACCTGTCTATTACAATATTGGAAACCTTGTCTAGATCATCACACTCATGCAAATAGTTGAGTCATTTTGACAGAGATTTGATAGCTAAAAATATTTCGAATGTTAACTACGAAGTAAAGACGGAAACGAATTTCGCAAGAGGTATATGTCCAAAGATGTAGTCCATGTTTTAGTTATGAAAGCCTACATAAATTCTATGAACAACAGAACAATGTCGTCTATATATTTGGAACCTCTGTTTTTTTTTTTTGTAAGTGAAAAGAAACATCAGCACGCCGTTCTTCTTGGGAAAGATGTGAAGCCGCAAAATTCGATTTTATTTTCAGAATAAATTCAAACAACTGTTTATTAATAAATATGTGAATACTTCAATAGTTTGATTTTATATAAAAATGTATTTAAATTCTGTAACTGATTTTAATTATAGATTTTTGTAAAGAAATTATCTCTCACACATCTTCAAATATACACATATATATGTTTGAAATTATAACATACTAGACGAATGACCCGGGCAACGCCCGGGTTTACCCGATTAAATGTTTTATTCAAACACTATTCGTTACAATTATAAGTTGGCGCCGTGGATGTCACTCTTGTGAAACGTCTCACTCCAAACTTTACATGTACATTAGGTCAGCTGATATTACCTCCCATCTTCACCGCTAGAGGCGCTGCTCGCGAGATAAGTAGAATAATTTTATATATAGTTTTAATAATTGATTTATATATTTTTAAAAATAGCCTATCGTCTTCCTCATATTTTTTTCCTATGTATGGCAATATTGGTTTGAATTAGTGAACTACTGCGAATTTGTATACAGGACATACAAACAAACAAACAAACATTCATTTATATATATATATATATATATATATATATATATATATATATATCTAATTAAAAAGGCATATATAGGATCAAACCTTTGGTGTACAGTCAACTAAAATATTGGTAAAATAAATGATATTTTGATCCAATATATGCCTTTTTATTTAAAGATTTATTTATGGATTGCTCTATTTAAAAAATATGTATATATATTGAGACGTTACAAAAAAACAATTTCCAATTGTACATAAATTCCTTTAGGGTGTTACTTTGATTTTTCATATGTTTGTTTTCAATTTCTTTTTCTCATTCATTAAAAGTCAATGATGTACATGCAAAATTAGTAAAAACTCAATAAAAACGATATGTAAAAATAGATATAAAAAATGGCTTGTAAACAAAAGCGGCAATAAAATGAGTTGAGGTAAAATGTCTATTCCATTAACAAACATTTCACTTTTAAAATAATGAACTTTAAAATTAAAGTTTTACAAAACAGAAAATTAGCGTTTTAAAATAAAAACGTGGCAATATATATAATCGCGGCAATTTTATCACAACTCTATACAGGAATAAATTCTTCTACACTAGCGTCATTTTCTGTCTTTCTATTTGTAGAAACGTTGTCTTGAATACAACTCTCTCTTGCGCATTTTATTATACCTTCGCTTAGAATGTGTTTGTGGATCATATTTTAACAATCAATAAATATTACGGAGAAGAATATTGAGAATAATAAAATATTATATGCTCAAAAAAAGATAAAAAGGATTTGAACAAAACTCCATTTATAAAAATTAATTAATATTATAATAATAATATACAATTAATTAATTAATAGGTATAAATTAGAATTTAACCTCTCTAAAAATCTGAAACCTGTCTTTTTACCAACGATAAGAAATTATACAAAATAAGACCAAATATTATTCTCAAAGAACAATTGCAATATGATAAACATCCTGAATATCTTGGCTACACCCTGGACCCAGAAATGAACTCCAGTAAACATATTCAATAAGTTATTAGAAAAGGAAGAGACAGGAAGAGTGGGAAGTCGATGCAATAACACTAAAATTAATTACAAATCTCTAATTAGACCTATCCTGGAATATGGATATTAAATCTATGGTACAGCATTTGAAACAAATCTAAAATCACTGGAGAGGATACAACTAAGCGCAGCTAGAATTATCACAGCTCTTAGAAATACCTGCCCTGATGATATTGTACTTTACGAAGTAGACATTATGCCCTCAAAGGATAAAAGAAGCTCAATCTGCCAAAATACATAAACAATATCAAGAGTTATAGAACCTCTAATTACATACCCAATTGGGAATCAAATCTAAGACTAAAAAAGAACGCTCCTCCAAAAAGACAAAAGAAATGGAGTTTTAAAATGCAGAGTAGAAAAAATTATTTAGCAGAAAAATTTTCCATGTGAACAAATGCAAAATGTTATTTTCAAAGCCACTAAAATGAACCTACCAATAAATGATATACTTGTATATAAACCCCTGATCTAAGAGGTATACCCATTAATTCAACAATTACAAAACAATTCGTTCTAGAGCCGAATGTATTGATTTAAATTCCTTTAAAATACGTAATATTATCGATAAAAATTTCAAATGCTTCATTTTTCGAATATATTGCTACAATATCTAAAAGTAAATATAGACCCTGAGATATAGCTATAAACAATTAAACTAATTTTATCTTAATTTAGAGTTTCAGAAACCTTATTAATAAAAAGGTTGATTGAATAGAGTGATACAGTCTGAGCATTTAAAAAAAGGGATTTTCTGATAGCTCTCTAGAAATAACACTCGGACAATGCACTAACCATAGGACCATGAGGTCGTGGATATAGTAATCTTGAATATAGAGCTTGCCTGGTCGGCATTCATAGTTCTTGAAAAATAGACACTTCGGTCACTTTTGTCTTCGTCAGTAGAAATAAAAATAAAGTATTTAAGATAATTTCAACGCTTTGCTAAACACTTTATATTTATTTATCTTAACGAAAGTATTTATTTTTTTAATTACAAAATATTTTCTCACAATGAGTTTATTTTTATTTCAAAACGCTAGCTTTCATGCGATAATCGCTCTTCAACGGGCTTAATAAAACATCGACTATATCTTACTCTTCATGATAAAATTGTGAAAAAGTATTAAAATTACAAATATATTCTCACAATGAGTATCTTTTTTATTTAAAAAACGCTAGCTTTCAAGCGTTAATCGCTCTTCAACGGGCTTACTATAATATCGACTTTATCCCACCAGAAATATTTACAAAAACAAACGCGCACAGCGTGGATATTTATAACTGAAAATATTTAATTGGTTTGTAATTTAACTATTTTATGGAATATGTCTATTTTAATTTTTAGGGCATCCAGAATCTATAAAATTGATCTATTGATTTCTTCTGAGATATTGGTATTGTGATGGTAAATCTATTTTTCTGTTTATGCTGTTATATTCATTGGAAACGAGAGATTCTATGAGTAACCGTTGAAATTTGTTCTTAATGTTATTGTAGTGGCATTTCGTTTCGGTCACCAATATAACATAACACAAACGAAATGCCACTACAAAAACAATAAGAACAAATTTCAACGGTTACTCTTAGAATCTCTCGTTTCCAATGAATATAACAGCATAAACAGAAAATATATTTACCATCACAATACCAATATCTCAGAAGAAATCAATAGATCAATTTTATAGGTTCTGGATGATCTAAAAATTTAAATAGACATATTCCATTAAATAGTTAAATTACAAACCAATTTAAAATTTTATAAATATTATAAATATCCACACTGCGCGCGTTTGTTTTTGTAAATATCTCTGGTGGAATAAAGTCGATATTATAGTAAGCCCATTGAAGAGCGATTAAAGCTTGAAAGCTAGCGTTTTTTAAATAAAAAAGATACTCATTGTGAGATTATATCCTACTATATTTATTAAGCCCGTTGAAGAGCGATTATCGCTTGAGAGCTAGCGTTTTGAAATAAAAAGAAACTCATTGTGAGAAAATATTTTGTAATTTTAAAACTGTTTTCACAATTTCATCATGAATAGAAAGTATTTTTATCGAAACGTTGAGAAAATAAAACTTTGACTGGCCGAAGTGAATATAGTTGTTCTAGGAAACCGAGGTCGGTTAAAACAACCTCCCTGTCAGTCCGGTCCATAGGTGCGATGGCACGCACGTAAACAATTTACTCCGGACCTAATCCTCCCGTATTTCATGGAACGGGGGTAAAGGATTTATGGATTTTCTTCTTAAGGGCAAGATTAAACCTAATGACGCGCGAGTCTTATTGAATTCCTAATATCCAAGAAAGATGAAAAATCAGATTAAATAATATCTCTCAATTGGATCCGTTATACAATATCGTAATTGATTTATTTATAATTCAAAGTAAAAATAGGGTTGTTATCAAATAAGCCTTTTCTAATTAACTGTTTAAGACAATTATGGTGTTAACTATTTTGTCGCAGATAATGTATGCTCAGGTTTACCTATTTTTATAAAATATACGCTCTCTTTATATACTTTGTTATCTACTTATATAATTGCCTTATTCTGTCTGTGTGAAGTTCACTGTCTGAAGTTCACGGATAGATTTTGGTCATCAACGCGCGCATCATCATTATGATCATTATCATTATCTATTGATAATAATAATAATAATTATTATTATTATTATACTTATCTACTTATATAATTGCCGTATTCTGTCTGTGTGAAGTTCACTGTCTGAAGTTCACGGATAGATTTTGGTCATCAACGCGCGCATCATCATTATGATCATTATCATTATCTGATGATAATAATAATAATAATTATTATTATTATTATACTTATCTACTTATATAATTGCCGTATTCTGTCTGTGTGAAGTTCACTGTCTGAAGTTAACGGATAGATTTTGGTCATCAACGCGCGCATCATCATTATGATCATTATCATTATCTAATGATAATAATAATATTAATTATTATTATTATTATACTTATCTATTTATATAATTGCCTTATTCTGTCTGTGTGAAGTTCACTGCGTGAAGTTCACGGATAGATTTTGGTCAGAATGGATAAAATAAAAAAAGGGATGGGATGGGAATCGAACCCACGACCTTCCGCTTACCGGGCAGATGCCATGACCACTAGGCTACCCTGGACATATTTTTCCGTTCACATTTTCATTTTTATATTTTCAAGACACACACAGTTTGGGGCGGGACGTTTCACAAGAGAGACATCCACGGCGCCAATTTATAATTGTAACGAATAGTATTTTAATTAAAACATTTTTAAAACACACAGTTTGGAACGGGACGTTTCACAAGAGTGACATCCATGGCGCCAATTTATAATTGTAACGAATAGTATTTGAATTAAAACGTTTTTAAAATATATACGCACTCGGGTAAAACCCGGGCGTTGCCCGGGCCATTCGTCTAGTATATATATAGTGGATTAGTATTAATTAATTAAGTGAATTAATAATAAAAAAGTGAATATAAACAAGTTATTTATATATTGATTATAATAATAGAAGATAGACTAACATATCTTAACAGGTATATTTTACAGAAGAAAGTGCGAAAAGAGGAAATCTTCTAGTTCAGCTTGTGAACTGCTACCACTAAGTAGACAAGAGGTTTTGAAAAATTCGGACCTTTGTTCACTTAATTATTGAATATTTATCCATTATCTCTCAAGGTGAAACATCCTCTTTGATCATTATCAAAATAACTCTAAATCTTTACCTAAATATCTATTAATAAAGTGAATTTTGGATGAATAACCGAAAAACATTCAAACTTATCTTATTATAAAAAAAAAACTGTGATTCTAAGATGCTTTTTTATTTTGGGATCGCGTATATGAAAATGCGAAAGGTTCTTGGAAATATTGTTTTATGGAAAGCATGTTTCTCACAAACCATGTGGTTAATATATCTATTATCTTTAAAAATACGCGAACTCATTTTAATATATAATTATTAGAGTTTTATTCTCCCTTATTAGCTAGAATGTCAATATATAAATTAGTTTGATTTTTAATGAACTGCGTGAATGATGGAGAATAGTAAAGTCTCTCAGGATGGTTTAAAATATTTTAGATTTCAAAACTGGTCCGATGCTTTGGAACGCGATTTTTTTGAAAGTTCGAATTTTCAAAAGCTAAAGGGATCTCATGTTTACATGTTTTCAAACGAATATATATTATATATATATATGACATAATAAAAATATGATTTTTATTATTCATTAATATAATTATATTTTAAATAATCATAGAACCAAACACAGAGTTGATTTTTAAAATCCTCAACAAAAGGAGTACAACCCAAGATGTTTTTTGTTTATACTTAGATTATATCATTATAAAATTGAATGTATGCAAACTGTTTTGTTCTTAAAATATAATCATTAAAATAAATACAATTTTGGAAATAAAAGTTATCATTCACTTCAATCCACGACTGCATGAATGAATTGGTAACGTACCTAAAATACATCTTTTTTTATGACATATATATACTTAGTCTAACCATAAATATTGTTACAAAACCAAATCAGTGATAAAAAAATTAATTTGACCGCGTTAAGTATTCAAAATACAGTTGTTGTTATTTGAATATCTCGTGCACACGTGCTCAGAAAAAAAATCGAAATATATTTGTTTTTTGATAATGGGTTTGGGTATTAAAGAAAACCCTATATTTGTAATAGCCTTACACAAGGTAGGCCAAAAGCTTTCACCCTTTTTAAACTTTTACAAAATTTGAATATTACGCGTCAATTTGTTTATCGAATCATTGAAAGGTTCAACAAGGCTTGCACTATTAATGACCTTGAAAGATCTGGTCGACCTCGCATGCAACGAACGCAAGCAGCTATAAAAGCCATTCGCGAAATAATTCGTCGAAATCCACACTGCAAACAAAATATCTTAGCAAAGCAGATAAATTTAGCTCCAAGATAGTTTCAAGGATAATCAACGAAGACCTTGGACTGAGAGCTTTCAAACGACGCACAGGTCATTTGATAACCCCTGCTCTTAGAGATATTAGAAGGGTTAGATCAAAAATGTTGTTGGCGCAGCATGATGGTCGGTGGCATGAGAGAATCCTTTTCACAGACGAGAAATTTTTCACTGTCGAGGAAAAGATTAATCGTCAGAATGATAGGATATATGCTTGTAGCTCTCTAGAAGCTTCTTTGAAAGTCAGAAGACTTGAAAAAGTCACCATCCTTCTTCTGTCATGGTTTGGTGGGGAGTTAGCTACCAAGGTGTAACAGATCTCCACTTCTGTGCCAAAGGGGAAAAAATACAGCTAAAAACTATAAATAAGAGATTTTGTAACAAATAGTAAAGCCTCTGAATACAAAAATGTTTAATGGAGAACATTGGATATTTCAACAAGATTCAGCTCCTGCTCACAAAGCTAAGTCAACTCAACAATGGTTGGAGACGAATGTTCCGGAGTTCATAAAGGCCATTGAATGGCCCTCTGGGGCCACAGTTTGTGGGCATATTTAGAGGAGAAGGTGTGCTATAAAAGATATCATAATTTGGATAAATTGAAATCAGCATTGGTGAGAGCAATGAAAGAAATACCCTTAGAAAAGGTGCGTGCCACCATAGATCAGTGGCCCGAACGTTTGAGATCCTGTGTCAAAAATAAGGGAGAACATTTTGAATGCTTGTATATATTTAAAATCTATGTCCTATTGGCTAATAAAATATGTATTTATATTCCATTAGTTTTTGTTCTTAATCATTTAATTTATAAAATTGTTTTTAACAGAATTTATGGCTAGACTGTGTATATATAATATCAATTTAAATATATCAAAATCATTCAAATATCTAAGAGTTCTGAACAATAGACAATGTTCATATGATTATACTTTAATGTAAATCAGTAAACAGGCATAATAAAAGTGTAAATATGAATAATTGCTGATTGGCCAGAATATCCACTAAATGAACCACATCTATAACGATACAATTATTTCCAATAATCTAAGGTGGTTTGAATTATACGGCGCTAATATTTACCTCATAAATAATTATTTAGACAATAAATGAAACCAAAATATGGTTAATGCATACCATATCAAAATCGGATATCACCCCCCGCCAATGTTCCAAATATATTGTATTGAGGCATCTGACTTCCCGGTTCAAAGAGCCACTACGACGTAAGTGGTTAGTAAAAATAAAACAAAGAAGTTGTCGGTAGGACCGGTAGATTGAGGCAGCTGAGGCGGAATGGAACTAGATTGTCAGGCGACAGTACTGTCACGTCCAGGCGGGTAGGCGGAGCATAATTAAGATGGACTGAACGGGAAGGATCTCTTTGTGAAAGTGGACACCAGAACGAAATTTTTGGGCGACAGTGATAGTCTAACAGCCTACAGATCGGTGTGGCATCCGTGGTGCCAGAAAAACAGGTTTCTTCCTAGTGTGACTGAGTGGACTAGCCTGGAGGTTTGGAAGACAGCGCCAAGGATACTTCTGACGACGGAAGTTCTAAACATGTATCTTATCGTCTTCGTTCTATATCAGACTACTGTAAAAAAGCGCAAACTTTGCTGAATCCCTTTAAGAACTAATGTATACTTCTTTGTACCATCCTGTGACTAGATGGAGAACACAAACAGCGTTTTGGGCCGACGTAACAGTATTGTTCATTCTGCTTATAAAGTTTATACTTGCCTGGAATTTCTACCATTCCAAACTCCTATCTACATAGTGTCATCATACAAATATGATCTGCGATAGTTACGTTTTAAATTATATACTTTCTAAAGTAGAACTAACGATACAATGCACGTAGTTGAAATAATCTGGTGCGTTAATTGACCCAGCCGCTGGGAGAATTACAACTAATGAGCCGACCCTTCCTATTTTTTTTCCTATTAAGTCAGTAATTAAGGATAAAACTTTATTGATTTATTGATTATTTTTTAACACACTCTATCTATTTTTGATAAATATAACATATAAGCAACGCTGACTTTGTTAAATGGTAAATAAATTTACCATTAATTATTAAATTTGTATAAATATTATGAATTTTTGAAATACTAGATGAGAAACTACAAATGATTGAATTGAAAGGCTGATAAGGGGTGAATACTAGAGTGGTTATTATTATAGTGGTTTTACTTGCTTAATCTACCATGCTTCTGAATTATTGAATTGTGTATTATTTAAATATTTCTATATTTCTATAAGATTTATTTTTTTGGTGCCGAATTTTAATGATACCGTTAAACCTGTCTATAGTGCCCCCTCTAAATAGCGCCTCCCTCTCTATATCGCCCGATTTTAAATAGGTAGTACAATGCGATTTACATTAAAAGTGACCTGTCTATATCACCTGAGGAGGTGATAGAGAGGTCTATAGCCCCTATTTTGGTGAGTCCCAAGAGGGGGCGCTATAGACAGGTTTAACTGTATATTATTCCTTCGACCACAGTTCTTCGACTTAAGGGATAAGATAATAAAGTTTTTTTTTTAAATCTCACAGCTCGAAATATACACACACAAGTGTCTATGTAAAATTTGGACCTTTATAACATTGTATTGGGCATAAAGCATTAGCGCGCCATCTGTTTATAATAAATGGAACTACGCTATGTATAAAACTTAAGTAAATGGAAAGTCTGTTTTTGAAGGAGAAAGAGGCAATTTTGTTTACATTTAGTTATATTGTGTATCGTTAATAAAAGTCATTGTGTATCAAATATCTTTCAGAGTTATTTTATGAATTCCGATATATATGCTAAAAAGTAAACTTTTTTAGTTTTGTCGATGAGTGTATTCAAGCGAGAGAGTTTTATTATTTATAAATATAACAACTCTCTCCTCTCTTATCTCCAGTCACGCTGGAAGTATTTGACAAGTTAGGCTATCTAAATCATTTAAAATTTCTTTTAGACGTAGAAAATTTCTTTTTATATTAACGTGAATTTTACACACACAATATTTGCAATACATAGAATTAAAATTTTCATTCAGTATATTTCTTTATTTATAATTCAACCCATAAACTAACTCGCGGGCGCGAACTCTTCTCCGAGGTTTGAACACAACTCGAGGCCATCCGGTAGAAGGTTCGTTATAAATTTTCTACGTACATCGTTTCTTTTTAAATTATAGATAAATTACGCATTGCATGAAATTCTATTTTATAATTCACAAAAGAACACACACACACATTTTGTATATAAATGATAATATTTTATATATTTGTTATTTATATACAGGGTGATCCAAAAGTCCCGCACAACTTTAAAAATTAATAACTCCGCGAATATTTGCGCTAGAGCAATGCGGTAAACACCATTGTGTTCAGGATGCAATGGGAATTTTTATAGCAAATAATGAAAAATTCGAAATTGATTTTAGTTACAACTTTATTCGATAGATGGCGCTCTACCAGAATAAGATATTCAGCGGCTAAATTGTTTGATAAATTGAAAAGTATAACTGATCGACACGTATTTTTTCTTTTTGAATACCAGGAAAGAACCCTAATAATATCAAATAATAAATTAATAAAACACCATTTCGCCAAAAGTTAGAAGAAATGGTTAACGATTTTTAAATACAATCTGAGATATGTAAAATAGGTATATGCAAATTTAAACTTGTAGCAAAAAAAAAAAAAGATATTTTAGATGCGGTTTGCTGGAATCCTCTCAGCTTTTTAAATTTCGAAAATAAATTTCTATTTTTTTTTTTTAAATCAACCTTCTCTCAGTATCGATTATATTTATTTTAATTCATTTGAAAAATATTTATCTATCTCTGATGATTTATTTTACTCTGGAATGCCGTTGCTGTTTATGCCGTGTCCAATAAAGAGCCTCAGATGTCTCCATGCATCTCTATCACAGCAGCAGCAGCATTGTCCACTATCTTGGGTGTGTAAAGCAGCTGCTCTGGGTCTATGTCAATTTTCTGCAAGGCTGCGGGCATGAGAATATGTGGGTAGGTGTTAGTTCCACACCAGGACAGTTGTTGCATGTTCTATAGGTTCTTGTGCCATTTGGATGTATTGTCATCCTTTATAATGTTTTGTTCTAAATCTTGTTAGAGTTTTGTAATTTTTCTCTCAGAGTTTATTTCACATTTTGATCTTTTCTTATTTTTTGTTTAATTATCTTGCATTTTGCAAAAGCATTAGCGTCAAATAATGACATTTGTTTTTTCCTTTGGCTCAACTTTCTGGCTTCTTTTGCAAATTCAACTGCCATTTCATTACCCCCGATCCAAACACTGGCAGGAATCCATTGTAGAATGCAGTTATTCTCCAATTATATCAGTTGAGTAAGTAAGGAGTGTATTTTCTGTGTGATTATAGTATTGCCCTTCTGAATTGTTTCTAGATCAGATATGAAGTCGTTGTACGGTATATTATAATTCCTTCTGCTTGATGCAGGGATGGTTGGTTCAGGCATACATCAAGAGCTTTCCAGATAGCTGTCAGTTCACAAGTCAAGTTTGACGAAATCTTTCTTGCTCCTTCTTTGATTTTGATGTATGTTCCATCTTGCAGTATTATGTTAATTCCAGCCCCTCCATTACTTATTGTAAGGTCTGATGATCCATCTGTATATACTGTTAAATAATTTATCTGATCGCATAAACCAATTGTGTCAAGTCCTTTCTTTTTAAGTATGTTTTTGTTCTCTTTTTTTTCATTGCAGGGTTCATTCAGGTTAAGATTGATGATTACATTTGATGGAATTGGGGTAGGAATGCTCTTTCTAATATTGTTGTTGTACTGAAGTTTTGGAAGATCTTTTAAGCCTTTCTTTTTGTGTCCAGTTTAAATAGGTTCTATGGGATATGTGTTCGGTTTATTCAGTTTCTAAGCTATTGGTGAATTTTATTGTTTTTAATTGTCTTCTGCTTTCAAGTAGGTATAGACCACATTCTCTCTAAATTTTCTAATTGTTGGTATTTGAAATAGAACCAGTGATTAATTTGGCCGCTTTTGCTTGAACACTGTCTAGTCTTCTTTTTAGTGATGAACTTGAGGAGCCCAAACAGGTGTTGCATATTCCATTATTGGCCTTATTAAGGTGATATATGTGGTTCTGAGAATTTTGGGTTTTGCTCCCCAATTTGTTCCACATAGCCATCTCAGAATGTTTAGGTTTCTGGTAGCTCTATTTGAGGTTCTAATTATGTGTTCTGTAAATCGCAATTCATCATCAAGTATCACACCTAGGTAATTTGCAGATCAAATTTTATCAATTATATGGTTGTTTATGCTTATTTTGGAGTTGAATTCATGCCTTTTTTCCTGCCAGTGAAGGAGACCTATGGGTTTGTGTTTATTGGGTTTATTGTCATTTTGAGTTTCATTGCCCACTTCTCCAGTCCTCTCATTGATGTGTTCAGTATTTTTCTGATATTTCTGTACAGCTACTTGTGTGCCATATGGCTATATAATCTGAATAACAGGCAACTTTTGTGTCTTCAGTGAGGATGGATGTTGTTAAGGTTGTGTCGTAATTAGATGTACAACAACTCAAACTTGACCATGACTCTTTTTTTAGCTCTTATTCTTTTCGTTTGGCCAACAACAAATGTCCAATTTATATACACATATATTTTTACATAATGAGGCTTTAAATAATACGAATAATATTCTTCTATTTACATAAACAACAGTTAATATATAGCGAGATGAGTAGAGGACTGAGCACAGATCCCTGAGGTTCACCAGCCCATGTTCTTCGGTCCTTGGAAAATGTTCCATTGACCCGAACCTTCATCTTTCTTCCCCTTAAGAAGTCTGTAATCCAGATTATGGTTTTTCCTCTTACTCCGATGTTGTGCAGCCTTTCAAATAATTTCTACACTCGATAAAAAGCTAAGGTCATATCCAGGAATACGGCAGTTGTCTTCTTTGGCGGTTTTTCCTAGAAATCTATTATTGATTGACAGAAGTAGAACAGTTTATCAGTTGTACAGTGTCTGGATCTTTAGGCAGTTTGGTAGAAGTTTATTTTATTATTGTTAGTGAGCCAAACTATGAGCCTAGATGGGATAATTCATTCTGTTATTTTACAAAGTATGCTGGTGAGATCAATTGGCCGATAGTTCTTGTATTCCTTGGCATCTTTGTTTGGTTTCAGTATTGGCACTATAATTGATATCTTCCAATTCTTTGGTAGCTTACCAGTTTGCCATGAAATGTTCAGCATTTGTTGGAGTTGATTTTTAGCTTTGTCTCCAAAGTGTTTAATCATTTAACCAAAAATTAGATTATCTCCTGGTGACCTCTTGGATTTAACTTTTCTATTGATGAGTTTAGCTCATTCAGTGTGAAGTCTCTCGAGTAAATATCTTGTTGATGGTAATTTCTTGCTTGTTTAACTAACCTGTTTATATTATTTTTTAGAGTCCTGCCTTCATTTGTATAGCTAAATATATTCAGCGAAAAATAGCGAAAAATATTCAGCAATTATTTCAGCCATCTGCTTGTTTGTTCTCACTATTCATATCGGTTAGAGTATTGGAGGATCAGTGTTGGTTTTGATTGTTTTATAACACTAATTATATTCCAGTGATGGCTTTCCTTTTTTGGATCCATTTTTTTCGCAGAATTCTGCCCCTTTTTTCTCTCTCTCTCTTGTTTGAATATCCAAATTTCTTGTTCTATTTGTGACTAATTTCAATGAGTTACTTTATGATTTCTTCTGTTTTATTTGTTTCAAAAGGTTCATTGATATTGTCTCTCTCTGCAATCATTGCCTCGATATTGTGGTCCTTCCAGCAAAGTATTCACAGGTCTTTACGTCTACCTCTAGGTATCGATACTTTTGCAAGCTTTGGATATGTTCGAAGAGAATTTTTCCAATCTTTTGTCAATCGTTCTGTGATTTAATTCTTCGTTGCACAGTTCTTCAAGCTTTTCTGTGAATTTTTTTCCAGTGTTCTTTTATTCTGTTGGAATTTCTCAATTTTGAATTTTAGGGTTGTTAAAATTGGTCTGTGGTCACTGATTGCACTTTTCAGAATTTTCCATTGTGTTGTGGGTGCGATGTTGTAATTTATCGCTGTGATGTATATTGCGGATTCTGTGCCTGTGGACTTGGATAGATAGGTGTTCTTTTCGTTATTTAACGGTGTATGGTCGAGGTCGGTTAGCATGTCCTCAACCTGCGGACCTTTGTTATCCTGGACAAGTGATCTCCAAGTTGGTCTTTCGGCGTTAAAATCACCAAGTATGATTGCGATATCCGAAGACGCTTCACTTAATGTCTCTATCAGGCCTGGATTGATGCTAATATTATCGGGGTGATAAACATTTATTATTGATATCATTTTATCTGGGAGAGAGATTTCTATTGCCTGAGTTTCTGTCGTGCTTTATCTAGGCTTACTCTGATTATAGGCGATTTCCTTAAATTTGATTTCTAGAGTGTCAATCAAAACGGCAAGTCCTTCTCCGAATTTTCCCGGTCTGTCCTTTCGTAGTGTTGTATAATATTTGATATTGAATCTCAGATTCTGATTCAATTTTGTCTCCTGAGGACAAGTAATATGTACATTGTTGTCACAGAGAAGACAAGTCAGCTCTTTATTTTCCTCTGGGTACCATTTATATTGAGTTGTAGTAGATTGAATTTGTGTCCTCGTAGTAGATTTCTCATCATGAGCTCGAGCTGCAGCTCCTGACGCGGCGGTTACCCCGGACACGGTAGCATTACTGGAGATATCAGTTTTGCTCTTCATTTGAAAATGGGTGCCGTTGCAACGTTAGTCATCTTGGAAACGAACCAGAATTTGGTCAAATATTCCAAGGGTCCAGGGGGGACCGCAAGGAGGTGTGGTCGGAATTCTCCCCTTCCTCCTGAAATGCCGTCACTACAGGATAAAGCACTCTTGATGAATTTTTTAAATTGTGATTCAGAATCTGCCACTGAAGCTTTACGAGCGTTTCGTTCCTTTAAAGATATTCGAAGCGGTAAAGGACCAATGAGTTGCTACTCTCTAAAGCGATTGATTAGAGGTTTTGAGGATACTGGATCTCTGAAAGCAAAACCTCGGAGTGGAAGACCATCGACATGCAAGTCAGTGGCTGTTACGGTTTTGCAGAATGCTGAAGATATTGAAACGTTATCCACGTATGGAGAATTAAGTGCTAGACAAGTTCCTCGACAAACGGGGATTTCGTATGGAACAGTTTGGAGAGGACACACATTTAGAATTTTTCTATAAAAATACCCTAACAAAATTCAAAGTTTTCACGAGTTGATAGTCAGCTATTTTGAGAAGCGTCAAAAATTCGCTGCATGGGTTTTCCGGCAAATTGATATTTATGAAAACTGGCTGTCGAATGTTCTAAGAACAGATGATGCTCACTTTTATCTAAAGGGAGAATTTAACATTCAAAACTGCCTCATTTTGGCAACAGAGAACTCTAGGATTTTTACAGAAATACCACTTCATCAGCACAGAGTTTCAGTTTTGTGTGAGTTCACTTCTTCTTTTATTATTGGGCCATTTTTCTTTGAAAAAATCAATGGAAGAACTTTTAAAACCGTTTTTGTAGCTGGTGAACGTTATGTTCAACTTTTGAGAGAAAAGGTTATTCCCATATTGCAGGACAGACAAGCACTAAGCGAAATAACATTCATGCAAGATGGAGGACCTCCTCATATCTCCCGCGGTGCCAAACAATTGCTGAAGGATACGTTCGGTGAAATTCTTTGATAAGTCGCCACTTTATACACCAGTGGCCTCCAATATCACCAGACTTGACGCCTTACAATTTCGGTTATTGGGGTACATTAAGTCGCGTTTTTATCGATGCTGGCCTACCACATTGGCCATGTTGATGGCTTCTATCAGATGACACGTTTTATAAATTTCAACTATTTAATTGTGACCATTCTGTCATCTATCGTCTGCAGGCGGTGTTTGAGAATGAAGGGCGCCACATTGAGCAAGGATTGTGACCTAATACAAGAGAGAAGGCAGTTACCTCATGTGTTATATTTTGCAGCTCTTTGTTTTGGGTTATGGGAATAATAAATGCTGTCCTCACATCTTGACTCTTTTTCTTTCTGTGAACAGTAATTTTTTTGTTTGTCATTTGCCCACATCTTATATTATGTCGTGCAGGCCAAAGTGTTATAACTTCTCGAATAACACTGGTACACACAATTTCACCCCTTATGTTTAGTTTATCGCTTTTCGCTCATTAGAAGAAATAGCATAAGGAATATTCTCTGTATCCCCCTCCCCCAACTTTAGAAATTTTGCGCGAAAAATAATACAAAATGATTTTACTACCACGTTTTTCAACGCAAAAGGACGATTTAAAAATGATTTTTTTTGATGGGATACATTTTCAAAATTATGTACAGTATATAGGATATTTGGAATGAAGTACGACAAATATATTTTGTCACTATGTCGCCAATCAGTCAAGAAACTACACATTCCTTATGGCAAGAAATCCTATTAGTAGTGCCATCATAATTTTAGGTACTATATTAACATTTCAAAAAATCGTTTATTGATATCAGCAGTGTTTTTAAACATTCAATCTATTTCACAAAACTCCACCTAAAATATAAATATTTTTTGCTACATGTTTTAATTTGCATATACCTATTTTACATATCTCAGATTGTATTTAAAAATCGTTAACCATTTCTTCTAACTTTTGGCGAAATGGTGTTTTATTAATTTATCATTTAATATTATTAGGGTTCTTTCCTGGTATTCAGAAAGGAAAAATACGTGTCGTTCAGTTATATTTTTCAATTTATCAAACAATTTGGCCGTTGAATCTCTGATTCTGGTAGAGCGCCATCTAGCGAATAAAGTTGTAACTAAAATAAATTTCGAATTTTTAATTATTTGCCATAAAAATTCCCATTGCATCCTGAACACAATGGTGTTTACCGCATTGCTCTAGCGCAAATATTCGCGGAGTTATTAATTTTTAAAGTTGTGCGGGACTTTTGGATCACCCTGTATTTTGATATAGAAAGGGATTAACTGCTTGATTCAGAATGCATAAGTATTGTAGTATTCTGTGTTTAAATATAGACAATATATCATCATCATCATAGAGCGCGTGAAGCGAAAAATATTGGATTCGAATATAAAGAAAATTGTAAAATAAAATAAATGTAACCTTTTAAATATATATAATTGTAATAAAATAATCTCATCTGGTGAGTAATGTTTAATTAATAAATTAAATAATAACTATACAACAAGTATCATGGTATTGGTAATGTATTAGCCGTGGAAAATATAATAAAAACACTTTAGATTACTATTTGTTTTAATTGAGCTTATGAAAGGCGTGAAGAATAAAGAAAATAAAAGATCACGTATTTACATATCTACGAAAAGAATTGAGCCGGCCAACGGGAAATAACAACAATAGGTTTATATAGGAAGAGCCGCGACATCTGGCGGTCGATTTTACAGAGTAGTTTGTTTCAGAAAATATGATTCAAAATGAAATACATATTTTATATACCATATATATGTTATATATTAAATTTTAAGATGAGAGAGACATTATTATTTGCTTGGTTTTGAATACCTGAGTATTTCGCCAATAGTATGCAGTCGTGGAAAATTTAATAAAACCAACTCAGATCACTATTTGTTTTAATTGTGTGTGTTTTGTGAGCAAATATAGCAGATATTTAGAAATAAATATCTGAGTTGAGATGTGAAGAATAACGAAATTAAAATTCAATTTCGTTTCTAATTAAATTTTAATTAATTAGTCACGTATTTACAAAAATATTTACAAAGGAAACAACAACAAAGCAACAATGAAATTATATAGACTAAAGTGGCGATATCTGGCGGTCGACTCCACAGAGTCTTTTAGAGAAGATATATTTTAAAATTGAATAAATAATTTTTGATAAAACATATATTTTTCTATTTATTAATATATATATATATATATGATCAAAAATAGATTGACGTGTTATAAGAATTAGATCACATGACGCAGGTCAGCCAATAAAAGAGCCTCTCTCACGCAAGGTTTCTTTAATAAAAAATGCATATATCTCGGCCAGAATCTTCCCGAGTTTGTTTCATTAGTCTAACACGCGGAGGCTTTAGAGCAAGTTTCTTTAAGTAATAAATCTAGGAAAGTAACTTGAGCTTCTCATTTTACATTTCTATTTATTAATTATGTGATTATTCATCATTTTAATAAAGTATTTAAATGGACTCGTATGCAAAAATATCTTATCTTATTAAAACTCATCTCGTCTTTTGTTTAGTTATCGTAAAATGCCTGTAGAAGGACACATGCGACCGAAAGCTTGCTAATAAAATTCGCACAAGATACTCCCCTCAATCTCCGTTTATTTCTCTAAAGTAGTTAAGTATATTATGATGCACTAACGCGCCATCTGTTATAAATTCGATACTATTATAAACGCGTATGATTCTCTCAAAAATTAAACAATCTATGCTGCCCTTACTGCAATTAAAAATTTAATAGGAGGCCCTGGCAAATCAGTGGTGAACCCTCCCAGAGGCTTCGCCAGTTTAATCTATCATTTCTACTGCCCTTACTGTAATGTAAAAATTAAGTTTCTATTGATATCCATTCAAAGAACGTAAGACTTCGGTTAGCCAATAAAATGCGATCACTTTCTTTCACGCGAAGTTTCCTTAGAACTTAATAGATCCTCGCATATTTACGAACTGGTTTCATTATAGCTCAGGCTTCAAACTAAGAAGCATTTACAGCTTTTTAACTATATAACTACAAGAGTATTGAACTCAAGCTTCTGATTGAGGGAATTATATACGATGCGCATTTTTGTATTTTGGCTTTTAAAATAATGTATATATAATTTTATATATAAAATTAAAAAATATTATATATATATTTAGTATATTTTAATTTTTATTTTAGGATATGAAACGTCTTTATTAGTTGGTATAACGGTGTCTCCTTTGGGCTAGGATATACACATCTTTATAAAATAAAATCTTATCCTAGGTTGCACTTTGAGGTTTCTAAGAATTTTTAACTTGATTGTTATCATCCTCACTAAATATTTTTACAGCTGTGAAAGACCATGGCTATCAATTCGATGAATAAATTCATTCTATATCTATTGAGGGGAATATAATCTTGTGCAAAGGTTGATTACAGGATGGATTTTACTTCATATACGCTGTATTTTGAAATAAAAGTTCTAAATTTTTAAAATTGTGGTCATTTATACAGAATTACATATATGCCGATCAGGAAGAAAAATATTTATTTATATATTTGTTAATATGCAAATAAGACTCCCTCATTTTAGCAAATATGTTTCGTAGGTTTAGAAGTTAGTCCGACACTGCTATCTTTGAACCCAAACATTTCTAACTCATTTTAGTCTGTAATTATTTATTTATTACCTATTTGACTTCTATTTATCTTTGAGCTTTGATATAGCGTGGAATTGAATTGATGGAACTCGAGAATAGTCATATCGATATGGAAAAACGCCTGATTTATTCAGAAAGTTACGACTCTAGTTTCAAGATACCGAAGCAATCTCTAGTATATATATAGGCCTGTGATTGTCCTGTATTCTCAACTCCACAACATGACGGATATTTGAAGGTAACTTCCACACTCAATAGAAACATTCACGCAGGAGCCTAGGTTTTGATCTTGAATTAGGTACTGGACAAGAATCAAATTTTGATCGAACGGTTTCTAGAAGGCATAGTGATATTGGCATTATGCAATGTCCCAAGTTTACCCAGTTAACATAGTTACACAAAATTAGCATTTTAATTGTAAGTAAAAAATATGGGAATATAACAACTGGTATAAAGTTATATTCAAAGGTAAATATTTTCTTAACGTTTATAGATCGTTTCATAACGCTGTGATTTATCTACTAAGAAGTATAAACTCTCATATTTAAGTCGGAAGCACGAAAGCCTTCAGCTTTGTAATCTTATCAACAGGAATCTTTCTTACTGGGTGTTGAGAGTTATAGGTTTTCGCGAATGAAGTTCCTTGACTGAGAAATTATATAGGCGATTTATTCGAGCATTTTGTTCCACCATTGGTCCACACTTATGTAAGACACAGTATTCGTATTGATGAAAGTTAATCCTTGTTCATACAAATGATATATGGAGACAACGTGTTCACAAGTTACCAGAATCCTAAATATCGACTAAAGACCCAGGTCTAAACTTTGGATTAAAAAAATATTTTAACAAAATTTTCTATTTTATAGAAAATTCATTGTGACATTTTTGCTCGTTTTTAACTCTTGTTTATATTTCTCTCTTCTGAAATAACGACACGCATCACGCGCTCTACACATTTCTCAATATCTTCATGAAGGGGCAGAAAATATGCAACATATTGAATATTGAACATATTGCAATATAATTGGTTTTCCTTGACAAGGTTGGGAGTAGGTCTCGCTTCTCTTTCACCCAAAAATAATAAATAAATGAAAGTTTAAAGTGAGTACTTAATCTTATATAATATAAAATATTTAGCTGTTTTTCGGAACCATATTCGTTGAGCAAACATTCATTCGGGCCAAACATGGGTGAAGTCGGGTTAGTAGTGCATGAATTTGCACCTGTTTAATTCAATTTTGCCTACATTGAATTCAATCACCAGATCATTTGTTGAAAACTGCCTGTGACCTCCAATCTCCTTACGCCATCTTCCGGTTATATCAAAGCCAATACCCAATCTTTGGTTAGATTGGCAATAGAACCAAGATTTCTCATATTTATAAAAGAGGCATTTCTCTATTCAAAAATTCTATTTTACATTTATTTATTGGGTGCACACATAAATGGAATTCACATCCCGCAGTGAGCAGAGAGAGAGAGGCATAAAATATTTTCTGATAGAATATCAAATATGTGGTGTGACATAAATAGGGCGAGAGCATCCTTTGTAATCTCCCTTTTCCCAAATCAATATTGCGAAAAGGAGTGATAGTACTTTTGGGTTTACTAAATATTCGGGAATTTCCTTTAAAAAATGCAAAGCTCTATTTTCAGATGGTATTTTGCTATTGAAATATCGTATTTAATGTAGCTATTCATGATTAAGTATATATATATATTTTTTGAATATAATAACACAATTATATAAATGTATTTTAGATATATTAAGGATATATATTATTCTTTTTTATAATTCGGATTTGGAATTGTACATGTCCAAATCATGACGTTACAAATTTTACGCCATATAAATAGGCTGAATTTATCAAATTTATGAAGCGCCATTACAATATATATTCACTGATATTTTAGCCGTTTTAAAATATCTCTGATATAAGATCTAGTTGATATAATATACAATGAGAGGAATATCCATGTTTAAATAGGCTACAAAGATATTTTAAATCAGAAGAAAAAGTGAATAAACGGTTATGTACACCGAAATACCCCGACATATAAGGGTGACATACAATTTGATCAGTACATAATATTATGAGAAGAGGATATTTTTGCCTACATTGTACTTAATCACTAGATCATTTGTTAAAAACTGCCTATGACCTCCAATCTCCTTATACCAACCGGTTATATAGAAGCCAATACCCAATCTTTGGTTAAATTAGCAATAAAACCAAGATCTCTCATATTTATAAAAGAGGCATTTCTCTATTCAAAAATTCTATTTTACATCTATTTATAGTGTGCACAACAAATAGAATTCACATCTCGCAGTGAATAGAGAGAGGCATACATTATTTTCTACTATATATTCACTAGCGTCAAATCTCGCAGTGAATAGAGAGAGGCATACATTATTTTCTACTATATATTCACTAGCGTCAAATCCGACCAAAGGTAGCCACCACCAATGCCACTCACTACATTTATTACAAGGAGAGTATAAATTGGGTAATCGACACACACACACACACACAAAAGGGACGACAGTAATGTTGTATTGACATACTTGTAGGTCAGTGTCACCTACTTGACGGACACTTCAGTCAGTAGCCGCCTTAATTAGGCTGCGACCTCCATTCGGAGAAGCCCCATAGAAATCCATAATGGTTGGAACGCTCAGTATAAACTAGTCTCTCCCTCGGATGTGATATAACGACCCATGGGTTTCATAGGTAGTTTAAGATATACCAACTTCATTACAGAAGACAGAGCAATAGAATAGTCAGGATGTACATATCCAATATACTTGTGAATGCAGGCAAGGATTTCTAACGCAACTCTTCTTTAATACTTTTAAAATGAACAGTAATAGTAATATGAAGTCTTTAATTCAATTAAATTTCTTTATGGTTATTTTATTGATATTTTTAAATATCATAGGAGGTATATATTCAATATTTAGGAATACAAGAATAAGGGAATATAAGCAAGATTATAATATATTTTCCCCCATCAATAAAAAATCAACATAAACTATATTTTATATAATAATTGAATAATATTATTTTATAGCTGTAATATAGTTTGACAGTATTATGGTTTCGAGAATATATTAAACATATCAATCTCTCTTCAAAGTGAAATAGAATCTCAGCTATATAGACCGTAGATTCGGCCTGACCATACGCCCAAACATTTATTTGGCAAATTTCGCTAAAATTTCTTTAATACTTCGAAGATCTCGTGAAATAAAAGACAACTTTGGGCCGATGAGGGACATTAACCAAAGCTGGTGTTGTAGCTTTGTGACCGATCAGAATCTTATATTTTTCAGAGAAAACCAATAAATGGCGCTTACTTTTTAGCATCTATTTTAAAAGGGGAGGCGACCTTTCTATATAAATATATTTATAGAATCGTATTTTTTACAAACCTTTACTGATATTTGACACAATAAAGAGAGTTAAGATAAAAGCAGTTCTGAGGATAATATCTGTAGTAAAGAACAAAGATATATTCTCCCACCAGCTGGACAGATATGCGCGCGCAGTGTGCCTCCCAGAAACGGCACTTGGGAAGAAAGTTTTCGGGAGGTAGCAGCCGTTTTAGATGCTCCCCAAAACTTTCCGCGTCTTTCAATTTTAGCATAATCTGAACGTTTCTATTAATCTCAATCACAACTCATGCCATTATTCCGCACGCACACATAATATATATAAAGAAAATAAACACTTTAATTCCCTTATTAAAAATAAATAGATAAAACACATCTTTCACTAACCAAATATAAGTATCTTAAATGGTAGTTTGGTTTATTTTCGATACGAAAATATCTTTATTTACGGGGCTGCTAACCAGAATGGATGAAATTTGAGCCCCGATGGACAAATAAAGCGGAATATATACAAAGCACTATATATATTGCACTGTTGGAGGGGCCTGGGGATGGGTGGCCAGGGGATCATCGCCGGGTGAGGCCAGGAGAGCCGGGATGTAGAGGAGGATCAGTGTATTTCCGATACAATTTGCACGTTTAAACATAATTCATAGAGATTTATATATACCAATTTCTGAAAGGTTAAAAATAAAATAATCAAATAATGACTAGGTGTCTCTTACAAAGCCATGACATGTCTTACATCCACTATATTAATGAATTATCAAAGTATAAGATATGCTACGGTATGAAAAGATAACTCCTAACTAGAATTGATTCAGACCATGTTCTATCATAGACCTAGAAAACTGTTGCTCCTGGGAAGTCCCTATTGCAACTTTTGCAACCTCTAGTTTCAAAATATCTCGTTCACATATAAACTTCCTTTAAATCTATTTTATATATGTTTTCATGTTTATATCCATATATGCTTCCAATGTGTGTATATAGTTCTTATTTTTCAAATATTGACATTCCTATACTACTCTTATACCTATTTCTCCCTCAAATTAGAATAATTTGTGTACTTATATGGATATTGTCACGTAAACATTTAAGCAAAGACACATTTCAGGATGACACAGCAATTTATTTGTGGCACACACTTAAATTTATAAAATACAAAGTAAGCAAAAAAGAGAAGTATACAGAGTAGCAAAATATATATTTGAAAATTAATATTCTTTTCGCATAAAAAATAAATATTCAGCTACAATATTATATGTTCTGAATATGTAATCTATATTAATAAATTCCATCTAAATTACATCCTTTTCTCTTTAAACAACCCGGAAAAATTGCATATAAGACGAAAGGCTATAGAAGGAATAGAAAGTGCCTGCGTATAATTTCCTATTCAAATTTATCATACATTAATAAATGAGTAGAG
This sequence comes from Cordylochernes scorpioides, assembly GCA_030710605.1. Taxonomy (NCBI): domain Eukaryota; kingdom Metazoa; phylum Arthropoda; class Arachnida; order Pseudoscorpiones; family Chernetidae; genus Cordylochernes; species Cordylochernes scorpioides. The sequence continues at coordinate 49,427,461 of CP092886.1, forward strand.
AAACGAATTAGCAGTAAGGAATGTGCTATCGTGATGTAGGTTGACATCAACATGTCCAGTTGGGTCGATAATGTCTATGCACTCCCTCACACCAACTGTTGTTTGTGCCGGATCATTAAGGTTGCTAGGCGTTGTGGAAGGCTGCGCGCACGTTGCAATCATTACATTATTGGGTTGTGTCCCGAGACAATGTTTACGTCACACACGTAGTGTGGGCATTTCCTACACCAATATTGGCCCGTGATATATATCACATGTTGGTGCCTATACGTATCTGTGCTTAAATTGGTCTATTTAGGGTTATTTTTATCTCGGAGTGTATGAATATATATATATGATTTTTAAAAACATATAAATATATAATATAAGCCAATATGACCAAATAAATGTTCTTATCTGTACTTTAAATATGACTAACTATATGTTATATTGATAAATACCATGTAGTAAAGGTTACACTCTGACCACTTTCAACAAGTTAGAAGCAATTTTAGCCGGACTCCGATTTCTTCCGGTTATAATACTTGGGTTTTATATTTATACATTTATATAATATACGTATTCACTTCTCAAACCTAAAATTTGATATTTTCTCTAATTTGAATTTTTCGCATTGATATTATATTTAGACGACCTTGTCTTCATCGTGTCAATTCAGGATGGCGAGATGCTAGGAGGTTGTAGGATTCCAGCGCGCTATCGTCGATGGAGTCTTCAAGTGTTAATCAATATGCCGAGAAAGACACTATAATAAGGGAGCTAGAGGAATGTAAACAATGATGCACTATCATTCTGGATCATCTTGGAATTGTCTTCTGCAGCTTCGAAAGAATTTCAAAAAATATTTTTGAGGGTTTAAAAAGAGGATTTACTCTATTTCGATTATATATAAATTTTAAATAAGTGATTATATTTTAAATTAAAGGTGATATTCGCGCCAAATATTTTCGCTCACAAGTACATTAATATCTACGATAAAATAAAATACACATTTAATACCAAAATCAATTTTTGATAGTGAAATATTATATAGGTAATGATGATGATATCGCGAATAAACGATAAAGAAACTTCAATGTACTTTATTCAGGCTTTTATTTACCGAGTATTCTTTCTCCCTGAGTGTTGCATCTCTATTTTACGTTAAATATACGTGTTGGGAAATAAGTAAAAGAAAATTTAAAAAATAATAAATAAACGAATGAATAATTTAAATAATTTTTGTGTTTATCTATTGTACTTACTGTAGCGATAGGCAGGTGATATTCTGAAGGTAGTGAACGGCAAAGTGTGATGAATGAATTTAACATATGAGCTTTATTCTATTATGATAAAATGATGAATAAAAATAAAATAATTTCAATCGGAGCAATTATCCTTAACTATTTATGCAGATCAAACTTTTTGCTAACTTTAGCCTTTTCAATTTCTTCAGTTTATACAATGGGCTTTTTATCAACTTTAACCTTTTCACTCTATTCAGTTTCTTTTCAGGCTTCTCATCAGCTTTTCTAGCGTTTTCACCTTATTCAGTATCTATCCAGGCCTCCCATAAACTTCTTTTGCCTTTTTTTTTACTTTCTTCTGAGCTAGTGTTCTTTATATCCTTGGCTCAGACATTCATAATAAACTTCTTCTGAGCTTGAGTTCGTCAACTCCTAGGCTCAGGCACTCCTCTCATTATAAACAATCCTTACTAACTCTATCAATCCCGCGCCGGCCATCCCGCCGTGCCTTTTATACCATACCTTGCTTGCGCAAAGTCTCACCTGATTGGCTTTCCCTGTCACGTGACAAACAAATGACACAATGCAAATGAATTAATTTCAACAATACGTGTATATATATATATATATTCTCAGCATCGCATCGTTATAATAATCCGACATTTGAATAATAAATGAGATTCGAGGGATATTATTTCGCCCATGCATATACATTCTATGAAATATACCTGAATCATATAAAAATTGTAATTTATATAATATGATACACTCTTTACGCGCAAGGAGCATTTTTCATTTATATAGATATATCAATTTCAGAATGCTAGGCGATATATATTGATCATAAATGAAATAATTTCTAGCACAGCCTGTTACTTCACTCGCGTTGGCAGATTCGAGAATATGGATATATCGCTGGTACCATTCCTGTTTTAGTTCCCCTGATGCGTGCAGTAATCATATATTTTATTGCCTGAAATATTATTTCAGACTTCGGAGAAAGTATTCCGTGGAAATTGACACAACGCCTCCACATTGTTACAAAAATCGAGAGCTTGTGAGTATTGGCTTTCCGGATGGTAGGCTGCAAGTGAGTTGGTTTCGTTCATCCTTCTCGTCTGCTCCATCATTTGAATTATTGATAGTTAGCAATAGTCAATGACGAGGTTCTTAGGTTGTCTCTTAATTTCCTGTGATATTAAGACATTTTTGATTAGAGAGTTTGTCCGGTATATCCTAGATGAACCGGTGATACACTGGTGATACTAAGACATCAAAACCGCTCGCCCACCACTACTGGAGACCCACTGCCGAACTCTCAGATATAGAATGCCTGACTCATTTGTCTCTAAATAAATAAAATGAATAAATCTTTGTTAGCTACGGTAATAATATACGAGTGATATCTAGGTCACGGCATGGATAGTATTGCCCTGCCTAATCTGTGTGTAGAGGCCTTTTTTGGCTCTTCGGTGAGCACTCTCATAAACTGTCTATCTTATCCTCGAAATATATAGTGCCTATAACCATTGGCTTTATTTCAACCTCAATAACGAAATATATACCAAATATAACCTTCAAAACCTATTAAACATGTATGTATGTACCCGTTTTATTTGACATCTTATTTGAGCAACAATAAAGAATATTTGGAAATGCGTGTGTTCGCGTGTGTGCTGGTGCGTGAGTGTAATACGGTATCGAAAGTCACCTCTCTCTTCTTTTTATTTATAAAATAAAATCTTAAAACAGGTCTAAAATTCATATATTTTATCTCTCCCATTCTGCACAAATTTCAGGTGAATACTTTCATTTTATAAAGGTATCAAACAAATTATCATATATTTATAAATTTATCAAGTATGATAAATTATATTGAGTTATAAATTATTTTGAGAATAAAAAATATTTGCTTTTGTTGTTATATTAAGTGAGAAGTAATTCGCTATTAAGTCTTTCTTCGTTGTTCGCAAAAGTTCCTTTGTCTATAAAGCTGGGTCTTTGAATGCAAACTATTTTTAGTCTAACGACATGGAGACAAACAAAACCTTTACGCCCCAAAATGTTTGATCAATATTTATATACATATATTCTATTGAGAAAATTTCAAAAATATACTTAAAATACCCTCATTCATATAGAATTTCAACGTTATATTTTTAAAGTTACGCAGATTAAATTATTAATTTTGAAGAGGAATGGTGTAAACTAAATAGAGTCGGCATCAATCCTCCCCACGTGGGCCGCCGCTCATTTGAATAATTTCTTCATTTATAGAGATTTCCCTAATTAATTCCTCTGAAATATAGCCAACAATTCTCTTATCCACCGAGAATATTTAAATTTACGATTATTGTTAAAATAATTAAATCAGATTTACTTTTTAGGCTAACTTAAATAATCACATCGATTTCCAACACATGTTTACACATGCATTTGAAATTGGAATATCCCTGCCTATACTTCGTGTTCAAATTTCAATTAATAAAAATATATTCAGGAAAAGGTTCAAGCGATATATCTATATAAATTGATTAACTATATATAGAGCCTAGTCACTAAGGCTACATAATGAGTCGCTTGTGAATTAAATTAAGCGTCGTCAGAACTAGGGCAATCATTGACCCTTCCTCCAGCGCCGGCCGCAGCCCAAGGCGCTGAATCTTAATACTTCTTGTTTCTATCTCCCTAGAAGTAAGCGATCAATAAGAACCACCCTATGTGGGCGTCCAAGGATCTGGCCTTGGTTACCTAGCTACACCTTGGCAAACTTCCAGCCTTCTGGAGGTCAATGCTGTTTTTACCTGCTACGAAAACCATTTCGCCTTCTTTTTCGTGCACGCAAAGGTCTCGCCAGGCGGCCGCCCCGGTCTTGCCCCACATGTCACCCAAATGATGCTGAAGGAAGGCATGAATATTAAAATGTAATTAGGGAGTTGCCCTCGACCCCTAGTGAGAGAAGGATTTGGGTCATGTCCAGATAATTTCCTGATGAAAATTGAAAAAGATTAGTGTTTGCATCTAACTATATTCATTGTTTATGGATTATCTCTCTCGTCCAGCCTTTTATATTTCTAATGAATTAGTGAATATATATATATATTTCTCATATATATAAAAGAGAAATTATCTTTTATATCTTTTACATTTTTAAAAATTGTAGTTCATATTCAGATCGTTTAAGCTTAAGGAAATTATGGCTTTGATTAAATGAAAATACCCACTATGTGAAACAAAGAAATGAGTAGGTTAAATATTTTTAAAATATATATTATATATGTGGCCATTACTTGGTCTAAATATGTGTGTAGAAAAGTATATATAAAAGGATAAACAATATTCTAATAAATGAAAATATTTAAAATAAGACTTATCTCTCTTGAATCACTTGTTCTATTGTTGTTTTTTTTAATAGAAATTTTAGATATACAATATTTGAAATCAACAGTCAACTTAATTAAAAGACAAATATAAAGAGACGCAATTCGAAATTAAACTATATCAGAATAAATTTCAAATTAGCAGCGTGCGTCAACATGGAAAATAAAAATTTAAAAATTATATAGAAGTTTAAAAGCCGAATTTAAACTTAATTTGAGGATTGTGAACAAATGTCAGGGACGGAGGTTGAAGGGATTTTACTCTAGTTTATATTTACACAACGAAATTAAATGAAAACTTTGGTATGGAGGGCTAATTATAAGAAAACATAAGCGACTGAAAGTATTCTTTTTAAAATTAAAATCAGGGATCTATAATTAAGCTGACATGTTTTCTTGTAATTAGACTCTGTGGCAATGTCTGCGCGAAATTGAGTTGGTGAACTTCGCTCGAACATCCGGGCCACTCGGCAGACATCGTCTTCCTCAGCAGCATTGTGCTCGGCAGCTCAAGATGCTCACGTTCTGTCGCTTGTCGCGATTGTTAAAATAAAATTACACTTCAAATAAATTAGTCTGTAATGAAGTAAATGTGCTTTTATATCAAGTAGTTCATCGATTGATGTGAAATGACGAAATAAACAGAAAAATGTATACGCGAGTAATAGTGTTACCCAGTATTTATTAGAATAAGAACAAATGATTGTTGGGTGAAACGTTTCCTTTATTTATTATTTGAAGTAATGCAAGAGAGAGAGAGATGGGGGGGGGGGGGGGGGAGATGGAGATCGAAACTACTTTTATTAATAAAAAAATATATAAGGGAAATACCAAATTGAATGATAGTGGACATTGCTGCTGCTGTGATAGAGATGCATGGAGACATCTAAGGCTCTTCATTGGACACGACAACAACAACAACAACCAAATTGAATAAATAAGACTAAATAATGATAAGTATATGGATGAAATAAATAAGAGAGAGAGCTTCACTCTTCTACGGGAAAATAAAACTTTTGTAGAATATTTTTATGGTTTCATTTTTGTTTTCATATTTCATATTTGACCGCAGAAAAGCAAACTTATTCGAAAGCTTAAACCACTCTAAAAATGTATTTGTTATTTTTTAATATCAAACAAAATAATGAATGAAAATAAATTGAATCACATCAATACTCATCCACTCTTACATATACACACACGTACTCATATATACTCATGATATCGCACAGAAATCCAAACTTTAATCAATCAATTAATAAATAAAAATATTACTTTGAACTTGAAAAGTATTCTAACATATATATATATAATTTTTATAATATACATATCAGCTTAACACACACATATATCACCCTAGTTGTGTTTTGTTTTTTTTGGACAAGCTCATGACGTGTCAAAGCCGAATTTATTGCTTGGTTCTGTTGTTAAATCTTTCTGTTAAACAATTGAAACATTTCTCTAATATATTCATAATATTCAACTCAAAATAATAATATAAATTTATCTTCCTCATTACATTTCTCTTTTTTCTACAATATACTTTTAGGTATATATATACGCTTTTATGAAATACATTCTTTTTTGAACAATAGATACAAATTCTTCTCCCCCAGATAGTATTTTCTATCTACAAATAATGTGTCAATAATAAATAAAAGACACTGTGTCTTATGGTTTAATATTGCAATATTAACTGAAAATATACTTTCAATAGTTAGGATACAAAACTTTTAAAATTCAAAGAAGATCCTTACAAATCCAGTTCCATATCGATCTCTTAATGCTAAAATAAACTCAAGAATAAACTCTAGAACTTGTTTGATGGTTTTTACACCTCTAGATAAACTTAAGAAACACTTGGAATTTTTAGAAAGGCTTAGAAATAAGAAAAGAACTTTGAAGAATTTTTATTATTAGAAAAATCTGTGCTATACTGGTGATGTCGTCCAATTTTACTTTTATAATGCAAGTTTGTTCTAAAATATCAGGATGATGGTTATTGGAACCCGCTTAGTTAAGCTACTATTCTAAGTAGGGGCCCTCTCTCGTATATACTAGGTTCAAACTTAATGGTATAATTGTTTAATCTTTATATATATATATATATATATCTGCTTATGGACTGAAATGTCTGAGAGGCCATTTGCTTCTAGGATTGATTGATATTTATATATACGAGATTTTCATGATATATTATGAAAATGGATAAAACCCTAATCTTAATACTTCTGGGTTTATATATAATTTTCACACTTAAATAATATTTACCAAAATATAGCTGTAGAACATGAATTTAAAAAGTTCGTATTTTTTCATAGACCTGAACAATATAATCAGAGGAAGAGATATTTCTCAGAATTATATACAATTTAAAACTCGATCTCTCTCTCTCTCCCTCTCAGTAAACACTTCAAATTTAACTTAGCAGCACGAGCCAAACACACTTCATATTTGAATAATGGAATATATAAGTAAAGCCTTTTAGTGTTTTCTAAAATATCGATAACTTAAGAAAAAATAAATTTATATTTCTCTCAAATATTCTCCCTATTTTTAACTATAGATTGCTCAATATTTTCCCATTATATAAAAAATATTGAAACTTTAATAGATATACAAATACATATATAAATAGCGTAATTCTATATTCAAATTAATTGATTTATTTACATAGCTGAAATACCGAAAATCATCTTTCTCTTTAAAAGCAGACCTTGTGTAACCATCAAAGTTTTCGAAACTAACGAGAAATTAAGCGGCTGCCTGAACGCACTTGGCTTCGGCGTGAAGCGAATCGAGCACGTCCCTAATACAAAACAAAAGGAAACTTTTTAAACTAATTAAATAGGAACGTCAAACTGAGTTTTTCCAGTTGTTTTGTGTTTTTTCATCATTCCGTAACAAAATTTTGTGCAGAAAAGACTAGTGGTTTGCAAGTGGCCGCTTGCCAACTACGTCAATTACCAGAAGCACGACACCTGAATCCATCACTCTACGGCGTAGGAAACACGACGGGATATATAAGATCATAGTATTATTCTGAATTCAATAAAATCTGGTGAAGAAATCTTCGAATGATTTTTTAAAAATTCCTTCACTTTGTAATATAATGTATTAAAAATATTAATTAATATATTATCAAATTCATATCTCAGGGTGGACCATTGTCTCCGTTGTTATAACCGATATATTTAAATGATCTGCTAACTAATTTGCAATCCCCAAACTCTGAAATAAATTTGCTATGCTGATGATGTAACAATAATATGTTGGAATAATGGGTTAAAAAATCTAAAAAAGTCGATTGAGTTTAATTTGGAAAAAATAGATCAATGGCGTAATGATAATAAGCTAAATATCAATCTTGATAAAACTAGTATTTTACACTTGCACAATAAAGACAAAATTTCAATTAATTTTAGAGACAATATTATTGTGCCCGTAGAAGAAATTAAAATTCTTGGAATTACGATTGTGAATCATAGAAGGAAAAACAAATTTAATTTTGGCCCTCACCTTAACATTATACTAAACAAAACCCAAAGATTAAAAAATCTTCTTTTTTCAATATGTGGAAAATCTTAGGGTCTTAGCACCCAAAAAAGGCTTACACTTTATAAATCTATAATAAGACCAACGTTAACTTACGGAACAGAAATATGGTTTGAATTTATTATCAAAAATATATGTACAAACTGAACTCAATGCAATATCAAATTCTGCTATGGTGTACCCAAACATATAAAACAACCAGTTATAACTGTGTTCACACCTTAGCCAATATTCCTTTGATCACTGATTATATAGAATCTAGAATTATAGGTTATGAGTTGAATAATTTATCAACAGAAGATAAACAATTTTATGATTTGTATATTCCAGGTATACTCAAAGATTTCATTATATCAAGGATTAATTTACTGAAAAAGAATACTAATCAAACATTTCAAAGTTTCTTTCCTTATGATATTCCGAAATATTTTCGACCAAACTATTATAATTCACAATTTATCATAGATCATGGAAATTTCAAGTTTTTCTTAAGAAGATTCAGGCTGTGCAAGATTCGACATGTTTCTGTGGATTGGGGAAACAAACTTCAATACATCTCTTGCTAGAGTGCCCTGTCTTTCAAGATTACAGAGTCAACAACGGTTTAATAGCTTTAGGCCCTAGTGATTTAATTTCAAGTAAGAACACATATATAAAATTTAATTTCCTTTGTAAATATATTTTGGATTTCATTAAGAAAAATGGTCTTTGGTGTAACGATCTCAAGGAAATATTGGACATATCTTGTGGTTGTAAACAATATATAGGTGTATGCGTGTATTGTGTGTATATATGTATATATTTTTAAATTTAATGATGTAACTGTAAATAAAATTCAAATAATATCTCTATATGTAAATAATATTTATGATTCTTTCTAAGTCGCTTTCTGTGTATCTTTCCATGTTGAATATTTTCTTTGTTATATTTGTATGTACATTTAGCGCAAGTGTCCCTAGGGGGACATAGCGTTTTGAATTGAAATAAATAAATAAATAAATCATATCAAATCAAATTTCTTACTTCTACTTATCGTTAATCTTAAAAATAACTAGTGAATCTGATTACTGTCAATAATTGATGAAACATTGAGGAAATCGATGACAATAGATCTTGAAATCTTTCTAAAAGAAGCAAAAATTGATGAAAGCGAAGAATATTTAATTCACAATCAAATCCTTTTCAAAATTTTATTAATTAATAGTTCTTAATATTAAAATTATTTATAAAATAGTTTTCATTGATAGCTATTTATATTACTAGTTTTTTCCCAAGTTAGCTTTAGAAAAAATGTCTAATAGCACGATCAAATTTTCATATAGTTTAAATTCAGTGTCAAATCGATAAAGTATATGTGGGAATATACACCTGCCTAAGACGCGTCCAAGACCTTGTATAAAATCAGGATATGAAACCGGCTGGCATATTGTAATGGCAGCTCGCACGGTTGTAATTAACTTTTTGTTGGCTCGAAGTTGTCTGTTCTTTTGGGAAAAAGCTCCACTCGGGCAAGTGCAAGCTCCTTGGTGATAGAGAAACAGCTGTTCCCAACACACATTTCCTGTTTTAAAAATAACACCCCGATAAATTAAATTGAAAATTAAATCGGCGCAGCCAACAAAGGTTAACTGGTTTTTAAATTGAGATTTAAATATAATTTTGAGAATTCTCCTAGAGTTTGGATATTTATGATGGCTCCGATCGGGTTCTATTGCTTTATTGGTCTCTTTGAATTCAGAACATTGGAGAAAAAGGCTTCGAGAATATATATATATATATATATATATATATATCTTTTATAAATATATAATATATATATAAAGAGATAATATATTCATTATATTTAGGGCTAACCTTTGAACGGTATTTGAATTTATAAAGTTTTTGAGATTTGAAATACTATCCTTCAAGAAAAAATCGTTCTTTGTGAGGTTTAAATAAAAACATCGACTATTTCTACTAGGAATTTTTGTAAGCGTACGAACATAGGATAGATATTCAAAACCTAAATTTTGAAAAAATTAAAAGCATTTAAATTATAATAGGAATATATATGTTTTTATTTTTTGTATTATAATCTAATATTGAGGGTAAAAGGAACGGGTATATAATTATTAAATGATGTGATATTTCATGGTAAATCTCTCACTACATTTTTATAAATTTAAAATTAATTAATGTAATTATATATTATATATAATTATTGAATATAGAAAGGGATTGACACACACATATTCATATTCAAGTTTTAGAAATAGATTGATTAGAATTTATTCGGAATATTTTCTATATATTTTATGCTTAATATCTCCTACAATCAAAGTCTCTATCCGTACTAACCAAATATTGTCTAAGAATACGCAAATATTTCCAAGTAAATGTTAAATGTTCTCGAATTGAAACTGTTTAAGAGACTGTGGTTAATTCGACAGTGCTAATGGTAAGACTTACCTCTTAACGCCAGTCCTCTCATTTTTAACGGCTCTTGGGGCATGGGGGCGACTTGACCAGATGACCAAATATTTAATTATTTTAAAAACGAGCCATTTTAATTAGGCCCCTCATATCACCGCCACAAGCCATTAGGTGCACCGCCCGCCAACAGAACCAACCTCGGCACAAACTGCTGATACTTGGGGTAATTAATTACCGCGCAAGTTGGCGATGGTTTAATTGTTGCCTGATGGATGCTCCTTTCTTCTACGGCTCTCTACACGGGCTTCTACTCGAACATTGTAGGTTGATTCAATTTGAACGATTTTTGGAATTGAGCGATAGGTGGATATATATATTTAATTGGTCATTAGAACAATGCATTGAGTTTATCAACTTAGTTGAAACCTTAGGAATGAGCCACAGCATAAATAATATGATAAACCTACTACATTGTTATAATGCATAATGAAAAGGAGAGTTGCCTCTTTTGGTACATGAATATCACACATCCTCCCTCAACAATATATTAGTTACATCTTTTCACACAGAATCATTCAATTAATTAAATAATAAGGAAACACTTTTTTTTTTTAATTATATTTTCATAGCTCTATGTTATGTTAGAAAATCGGTTATATTATTACATTCACCGCATCTAGACCATCTATTTACTTGAGAGAATTTGGTAAATTTTTACATTCACCACATCTCGACCATCTATTTACTTAGAGAATTGGGCGAATTATTACATTCACCACATCTAGACCATCTATTTATTTAAGAGAATTTGATAAATTTTTACATTCACCACATCTCGACCATCTATTTACTTTAGAGAAATGGGTAAATTATTACATTCACCACATCTAGGCCATCTATTTACTTGAGAGATTTGGGTAAATTATTACATTCACCACATCTAGACCATCTATTTATTTAAGAGAATTTGATAAATTTTTACATTCACCACACATCTCGACCATCTATTTACTTTAGAGAAATGGGTAAATTATTACATTCACCACATCTAGACCATCTATTTACTTGAGAGAATTGGGCAAATTATTATATTCACCACATCTAGACCATCTATTTGCGTGAGAGCATTGGGTAAATTATTACATTCACCACATCTAGACCATCTATTTATTTAAGAGAATTTGATAAATTTTTACATTCACCACACATCTCGACCATCTATTTACTTTAGAGAAATGGGTAAATTATTACATTCACCACATCTAGACCATCTATTTACTTGAGAGAATTGGGCAAATTATTATATTCACCACATCTAGACCATCTATTTGCGTGAGAGCATTGGGTAAATTTTTACATTCACCACATCTCGACCATCTATTTGCGTGAGAGCATTGGGTAAATTATTACATTCACCACATCTCGACCATCTATTTGCGTGAGAGCATTGGGTAAATTATTACATTCACCACATCTCGACCATCTATTTGCGTGAGAGCATTGGGTAAATTATTACATTCACCGCATCTCGACCATCTATTTGCGTGAGAGCATTGGGTAAATTATTACATTCACCACATCTCGACCATCTATTTGCGTGAGAGCATTGGGTAAATTATTACATTCACCACATCTCGACCATCTATTTGCGTGAGAGCATTGGGTAAATTATTACATTGACCACATCTCGACCATCTATTTGCGTGAGAGCATTGGGTAAATTTTTACATTCACCACATCTCGACCATCTATTTGCGTGAGAGCATTGGGTAAATTATTACATTCACCACATCTCGACCATCTATTTGCGTGAGAGCATTGGGTAAATTATTACATTCACCACATCTCGACCATCTATTTGCGTGAGAGCATTGGGTAAATTATTACATTCACCACATCTCGACCATCTATTTGCGTGAGAGCATTGGGTAAATTATTACATTCACCACATCTCGACCATCTATTTGCGTGAGAGCATTGGGTAAATTATTACATTCACCGCATCTCGACCATCTATTTGCGTGAGAGCATTGGGTAAATTATTACATTGACCACATCTCGACCATCTATTTGCGTGAGAGCATTGGGTAAATTTTTACATTCACCACATCTCGACCATCTATTTGCGTGAGAGCATTGGGTAAATTATTACATTCACCACATCTCGACCATCTATTTGCGTGAGAGCATTGGGTAAATTATTACATTCACCGCATCTCGACCATCTATTTGCGTGAGAGCATTGGGTAAATTATTACATTCACCACATCTCGACCATCTATTTGCGTGAGAGCATTGGGTAAATTATTACATTCACCACATCTCGACCATCTATTTGCGTGAGAGCATTGGGTAAATTATTACATTGACCACATCTCGACCATCTATTTGCGTGAGAGCATTGGGTAAATTTTTACATTCACCACATCTCGACCATCTATTTGCGTGAGAGCATTGGGTAAATGATTACATTCACCACATCTCGACCATCTATTTGCGTGAGAGCATTGGGTAAATTATTACATTCACCACATCTCGACCATCTATTTGCGTGAGAGCATTGGGTAAATTATTACATTCACCACATCTCGACCATCTATTTGCGTGAGAGCATTGGGTAAATTATTACATTCACCACATCTCGACCATCTATTTGCGTGAGAGCATTGGGTAAAATATTACATTCACCACATCTCGACCATCTATTTGCGTGAGAGCATTGGGTAAATTATTACATTCACCACATCTCGACCATCTATTTGCGTGTGAGCATTGGGTAAATTATTACATTCACCACATCTCGACCATCTATTTGCGTGTGAGCATTGGGTAAATTATTACATTCACCACATCTCGACCATCTATTTGCGTGTGAGCATTGGGTAAATTATTACACTCATCACATCTCGACCATCTATTTGCGTGTGAGCATTGGGTAAATTTTTACATTCACCACATCTCGACCATCTATTTGCGTGAGAGCATTGGGTAAATTATTACATTCACCACATCTCGACCATCTATTTGCGTGAGAGCATTGGGTAAATTATTACATTCACCACATCTCGACCATCTATTTGCGTGTGAGCATTGGGTAAATTATTACATTCACCACATCTCGACCATCTATTTGCGTGAGAGCATTGGGTAAATTATTACATTCACCACATCTCGACCATCTATTTGCGTGTGAGCATTGGGTAAATTATTACATTCACCACATCTCGACCATCTATTTGCGTGTGAGCATTGGGTAAATTATTACACTCATCACATCTCGACCATCTATTTGCGTGTGAGCATTGGGTAAATTTTTACATTCACCACATCTCGACCATCTATTTGCGTGAGAGCATTGGGTAAATTATTACATTCACCACATCTCGACCATCTATTTGCGTGAGAGCATTGGGTAAATTATTACATTCACCGCATCTCGACCATCTATTTGCGTGAGAGCATTGGGTAAATTATTACATTCACCACATCTCGACCATCTATTTGCGTGAGAGCATTGGGTAAATTATTACATTCACCACATCTCGACCATCTATTTGCGTGAGAGCATTGGGTAAATTATTACATTGACCACATCTCGACCATCTATTTGCGTGAGAGCATTGGGTAAATTTTTACATTCACCACATCTCGACCATCTATTTGCGTGAGAGCATTGGGTAAATGATTACATTCACCACATCTCGACCATCTATTTGCGTGAGAGCATTGGGTAAATTATTACATTCACCACATCTCGACCATCTATTTGCGTGAGAGCATTGGGTAAATTATTACATTCACCACATCTCGACCATCTATTTGCGTGAGAGCATTGGGTAAATTATTACATTCACCACATCTCGACCATCTATTTGCGTGAGAGCATTGGGTAAAATATTACATTCACCACATCTCGACCATCTATTTGCGTGAGAGCATTGGGTAAATTATTACATTCACCACATCTCGACCATCTATTTGCGTGTGAGCATTGGGTAAATTATTACATTCACCACATCTCGACCATCTATTTGCGTGTGAGCATTGGGTAAATTATTACACTCATCACATCTCGACCATCTATTTGCGTGTGAGCATTGGGTAAATTATTACATTCACCACATCTCGACCATCTATTTGCGTGAGAGCATTGGGTAAATTATTACATTCACCACATCTCGACCATCTATTTGCGTGAGAGCATTGGGTAAATTCTTAAATCCACAAACATCTTTACACCATCTATCTACTTTTAGTATAATCTTGTAGTTATTACATTCCCTACATCTCTACCACCTATTTACTTAGAGAAAATATTATTTTCGGCGAAAATTTCAAACGATTTTTAATTCGGAAATTTTTAAATTCTCATATAAATATCGAATCATTTCCTAAATACATACAAATATATATTTACTCAAGGAATATTAAATTGAAATTATCCTCAATCAGGCGTTTCCAACCTTCTGTGAGAATATATTCCATTCAGAAAATTGATGAATGCATCTCATTGTAGGAGTTGTCTAATGCTAATTAGAAGCATATCAAATACCCTATCTCCTATTACAGTACATCCAGGCTCATATACATGTCTATCTATGCTTCTGAATAATGAATATTTTAATCGAGTCAGCGATTATCTTGATATTTTATCTTCGAGAAACATCAGACAATGTAAAATACTAAAAATAGTTCGGTTAACAAGTGGGATAGTTAAAAGGACGATATTTCACGTGGAGAAACTACCGCGAACGTTTGATTTATTGAAGGGTTCGGACAAATGAATTATATATTTACCAGATGAAGATCGATTATGGTCGCGCGATTCCCTGCTAAGTGGTGATCTACAGGTTCTTTTTAAATTAGTCCTTCTATTTAAAATTGTTTGGCCAATCAAATTTGATAATTTAATTAATATGTAAATTAGGATAATCGGAATAGCTATAATTAATAAAGTTTTGAATTAAGAACTATAATGGGAAATTTAATCTCTGGACAAATAATTAGGCCCTAATAAGATAATAATTAGTGTATTGTGTATTGTAATTTTATTGTTATTATATTCACATATATATGTGAATATGTTAACAACAAATATATAATAACTCAAATAAATTTGGAAATAGTTTGCTTTGTGAAAAATGTTTACGAGTTCAAAATTTGATATGTTCTTTTTTGGCGCAGTAGGTTTATACTAATAAAGAAAATCATTTTAGGACTGAAGTATGATATAAGTTCAAATATAAATGGGTATATTTTATACCAATACCACTTTATCGGTAGAATTTAGTTAATCGTAGCCAGTGAATATAAATTCTGTTTCTCTGAATTCTACTTCAGACATAACGGAACATTCCACTTCCGAGATACATATAAATCTCACATTAGGCATCAATAGAATCTCATTTGAAAATTGAACTGGACTTATGAATTTTTAATAAACCGCTCAAATAATGGAAACTGGAAAGGTTATGGCTGACAAGTCAAGAAATTCAATTAACCTATATAACTCATTGGGAGATTAAAAATGAGATATATTTATGCATTTATATCAGGATATTGTGCGACACCGATGGATTGCATATTTCCATCAGCAATATAAAATGCATTCTGAATATGAAGTGCGATTATTCATAGCAGTAATGGGATATCTATTAGATGAATTATTCTTGATTATCAGTCTTATATAAGATCGAACTTGGGAACTCAAATTTTATTCTCTCTATTCCAGGCCTCCTCAACAACTGAACAGGAAATAAATAAATTTCTGTAACGAAGATTAAGAGCAGAAGACAGCGGCAAGACCTGGGCAGAGCTGTAGGTCTGACTGCGACTTTTGACCAATGAAACTTCGTAGAGTGTGGAGAGCATGGACTTCCATCCAATCCAAAATATGAAGGCGCTGAAGCAGATGCTGGGTGTGTGTGTATGAGTGATCAGTATACCACCTTATGATGATGTCCGGCCAGGTTATGGTTGGGCTGGCCAGCGTCGACTTGTCGGAGCGCCTGGTTTAGAAGGGCCTCACCATCGCAAAAAAATTGCTGAAAGCTTCTCAATATAGGAAAATGGAGAAAAATAAGTGATTTAAAAAACCTTCGGAGTGACCCTTGTATCTATGTTATTTAAAAAAATTGTTTAAAGTTACATAATGCTATACTAATAGAATATATCTCTCTATTTCTTATCATATAAATATAATTTTAAAATAAATAATACTATAAATTATATTAATAATTATATATGATATATATGCCCCCCCTGCACCACATTAACGAGGACCAACAGTCCAAAAGGCGTACATGGTTTTCTTGATTTATCCAGATATTATGGAATAACCTAAATCAACGGTTAGTTCATTTTCTTTCTAGTGGAATGCGCTCTACCCTTTAAAACGTCATGTGAATATGCATTCTTCAATTCTTAATGTAAACATATTTTAACGATACTTCCCGCCCTCCTTATAAATTATATTCTTCAAAATATGTATTGATAATACATTTGACGAAGAGAAGTTTCGCCACATATTAATATTGATACTCGAGTTATAAATTTATAAATATAAAATAAAAGGATTATTAAAGGATATTTCCTCTATTTGAAAGGAAAATTAATTAAAAAGAAATATTGTTTTTTTTTATCTTTCGTCTACCAGACCACGAGGAGCGACACTATGGCAGTCAAGGTGACGTCGAACTGCTACGATCAATTGATTTGCCGTGCGTGACGTTCTCAGAAGGCTCTTCCCAAGTCTATCGATGACTTAAATCTTCTAATTTTGCTCAGCGCTGTCACGTACCGTTGAAAGCTGCGGTCAAACAAGTGGAAAGTGGCTTTGATTACATTTGAGCAAATCTCAGGCGTCAAATTGACAGCACCGCACACACTGGAGAGTGGGTTTTCTTTACATCCTGTGCCAGGTCATCACGAACATCTCGAGTTATGAGAAAAACTATATTTCCAGTTAAGGCTTTCAAAAAAATTTTTATGCTGCAAATAATATATTAATTAAAAGCTAATTTCAAATGTTTAATAGAATTATGAGATCGTATCAAAATTAAACTCCCGAAAATAGATATTTTAAAATTTGAAGAGAAAATAGCAATTTTCTAGAAATTTTCATTTGGATAGTTAATTGAAGGTCTTAGGTTTATTAATTTAAAATAACAATTATCATATTCAGTTTCAATTTAAAATTTACGTTGATTTTCCTATAGAAAGTAGAGAAAGTTCATTTCATTTGTATTTAATGAATTTACAATTCAATTTGGGATTTCCATTTCATTATGTTGATAATATATCGTCTGTTAAGACGATCTTTTCTTCACCTTATCTGCTTCTGAAACTCTCTTGGGGAAAGGCTTCTCCAAAGAAATGGAACTGGGAATGTCGAACAAGTGTTCCGTACTCTTCCACGAAATTGTTTATAATATAAGAAAGATATATATTAAAAGGCTTATTTTGGATTTAAAATAAAATAAAACATTTTATTTATGACAAAATGCCAATATTCCAATAGGCTATACGCCTAACTTTGTCAGGGCTTTTCTTGTTTTCAAACTGTTTTGATTGATCACGCGATGCCTTCACGCGACGATATATAAAATATATTCACAACACAATTGGGCTAAAATTTAAAATATATACACACAAATGTAAATAAACTATGAAAATAAATAATAATATGAGTCCTAATAAGTATAATATATATATATTAAAAATAAAGGAAGCATTTATAATTTATTTCTATTGTTCTTTTCATATATATATATATATATATATTAAATATGACTTATTTTAAATCAATAAAAGTTCTATTAATCCAATATTCCGATCGATCAATCTGGACTCAATAGACAACTGGTACATATTGCCTTCTATTTTGACGCACGCACAAGAGGTAGAAATATTTTATCTCAAATAAATAATTCAAAATATTTCCTTTACGTATGAATATTCACACAATTATGGATTGCTCTATTTACAATAATATTAGTATATTTGTGTTTTTTTTAGTGTGAAAAGTTATCTCTTTCTTTAATAAATGACTAAACTGATTCAAATACGCAGTTCTCCCATCGCTGTAGATAATTCTGATAAGTGTCCAACCCCTGT
>CP092886.1:49446251-49461549 GCA_030710605.1 Cordylochernes scorpioides
ACTTTGCGCAAGCAAGGTATGGTATAAAAGGCACGGCGGAATGGCCGGCGCGGGATTGATAGAGTTAGTAGGGATTGTTTATAATGAGAGGAGTGCCTGAGCCTAGGAGTTGACGAACTCAAGCTCAGAAGAAGTTTATTATGAATGTCTCAGCCAAGGATATAAAGAACACTAGCTCAGAAGAAAGTAAGAAAAGGCAAAAGAAGTTTATGGGAGGCCTGGATAGATACTAAATAAGGTGAAAACGCTAGAGAAGCTGATGAGAAGCCTGAAAAGAAACTGAATAAAGTGAAAAGGTTAAAGTTGATAAAAAGCCCATTGTATAAACTAAAGAAATTGAAAAGGCTAAAGTTAGCAAAAAAGTTTATCTGCATAAATAGTTAAGGATAATTGCTCCGATTGAAATTATTTTATTTTTATTCATCATTTTATCATAATAGAATAAAGCTCATATGTTAAATTCATTCATCTCACTTTGCCGTTCACTACCTTCAGAATATCACCTGCCTATCGCTACAGTAAGTACAATAGTTAAACACAAAAATTATTTAAATTATTCATTCGTTTATTTATTATTTTTTTAAATTTTCTTTTACTTATTTCCCAACACGTATATTTAACGTAAAATAGAGATGCAACACTCAGGGAGAAAGAATACTCGGTAAATAAAAGCCTGAATAAAAGTAAATTGGAGTTTTTTAATCGTTTAATCGCGATATCATCATCATTACCTATATAATATTTCACTATCAAAAATTGATTTTGGTATTAAATGTGTATTTTATTTTATCGTAGATATTAATGTACTTGTGAGCGAAAATAATTGGCGCGAATATCACCTTTAATTTAAAATATAATCACTTATTTAAAATTTATATATAATCGAAATAGAGTAAATCCTCTTTTTAAACCCTCAAAAATATTTTTTGAAATTCTTTCGAAGCTGCAGAAGACAATTCCAAAATGATCCAGAATGATAGTGCATCATTGTTTACATTCCTCTAGCTCCCTTATTATAGTGTCTTTCTCGGCATATTGATTAACACTTGAAGACTCCATCGACGATAGCGCCCTGGAATCCTACAACCTCCTAGCATCTCGCCATCCGGAATTGACACGATGAAGACAAGGTCGTCTAAATATAATATCAATGCGAGAAATTCAAATTAGAGAAAATATCAAATTTTAGGTTTGAGAAGTGAATACGTATATTATAAAATTTATAAATATAAAACACAAGTATTATAACCGGAAGAAATCGGAGGTTCGACTAAAATTGCTTCTAACTTCTATAAGAAAGTGGTCAGAGTGTAACCTTTACTACATGGTATTTATCAATATAACATATAGTTAGTCCTATTTAAAGTACAGATAAGAACATTTATTTGGTCATATTGGCTTATATTATATATTTATATGTGTTTTTCAAAATCATATATATATATATATTTATACACTCCGAGATAAAAATAACCCTAAATAGACCAATTTAAGCACAGATACGTATAGGCACCAAGATGTGATATATATCACGGGCCAATATTGGTGTAGGAAATGCCCACACTACGTGTGTGACGTAAACATTGTCTCGGGACACAACCCAATAATGTAATGATTGCAACGTGCGCGCAGCCTTCCACAACGCCTAGCAACCTTAATGATCCGGCACAAACAACAGTTGGTGTGAGGGAGTGCATAGACATTATCGACCCAACTGGACATGTTGATGTCAACCTACATCACGATAGCACATTCCTTACTGCTAATTCGTTTCTCTACTCATTTATTAATGTATGATAAATTTGAATAGGAAATTATACGCAGGCACTTTCTATTCCTTCTATAGCCTTTCGTCTTATATGCAATTATTCCGGGTTGTTTAAAGAGAAAAGGATGTAATTTAGATGGAATTTATTGATATAGATTACATATTCAGAACATATAATATTGTAGCTAAATATTTATATTTTATGCGAAAAGAATATCAATTTTCAAATATATATCTTGCTACTCTGTATACTTCTCTTTTTTTCTTACTTTGTATTTTATAAATTTTAGTGTGTGCCACAAACAAATTGCTGTGTCATCCTGAAATATGTCTTTCCTTAAATGTCTAGGTGACAATATCCATATAAGTACACAAATTATTCTAATTTGAGAGGAAGAACTAGAGATAAGAGTAGTATATGAATGTCAATATTTGAAAAATAAGAACTATATACACACATTGGAAGCATATATGGATATAAACATGAAAACATATATAAAATAGATTTAAAGGAAGTTTATATGTGAACGAGATATTTTGAAACTAGAGGTTGCAAAAGTTGCAATAGGGACTTCCCAGGAACAACAGTTTTCTAGGTCTATGATAGAACATGGTCTGAAGTCAATTCTAGTTAGGAGTTATCTTTCATACCGTAGCATATCTTATACTTCGATAATTCATTAATATAGTGGATGTAATACATGTCATGGCTTTGTAAGAGACACCTAATCATTATTTGATTATTTTATTTTTAACCTTTCAGAAATTGGTATATATAAATCTCTATGAATTATGTTTAAACGTGCAAATTGTATCGGAAATACACTGATCCTCCTCTACATCCCGGCTCTCCTTGCCTCACCCGGCGATGATTCCCTGGCCACCCATCCCCAGGCTCCTCCAACAGTGCAATATACAGGGTGTACCAGGTAAATTGGGAATTTCAACAATGGTATTTTAACTGAAATTTTTTGCAAGTAAAAATTAAAATATCCGAATGAAATTTGACACAGTAGTAGATAAAAGGATATAGTTTTATTTATTCAATGTAGTTTCCATTATTAGCTACAACAGTCTCGAGGCGAGTGCGGAATGAAGCACAGGCCTTGGCGACGATGACCTTGTCCATTTGGGTCATCACCGTGTGAACTGCTTTCTTGACAGACTGGATGGTGGTATGAGGAGCTTTGTTTACATCTCTCTCAACAACGCCCCATACATAGTAATCGAGGGGATTGCAATCTGGAGAATTAGGGGGCCAAATATCAGGACCCCAGTGACTAGGGACGTTAAGTGTCAGCCACGATTGTGTCTTTTTTGCCTTATGGGCTGGAGCTGAGTCCTGTTGGAAGACATACTTCCTTCCTGCGGCCACCATGTCCATCCAAGGCTTCATAACGGTCTCCAGAACATTGATGTAGGTGTCAGCGTTCATCCTAAGGCCCTTCTCAAAGAAATGGGGAGGCATGACATCACCTTCACTGCTGATAACGCCAAGGACCATTACGGAGGCAGGAAATTTCGTGTGCATCACGACAGGTATCTCTGAGGGGTCTTTACAGATCCAGCGATCATTCCTGGGATTTACCTTTTGGTCCACGTCAAAGTTCTTTTCGTCAGAGAAGAACCTTAGCATGCCAAAAGAGTCGTGTTTCAGGTTGTTGAGGAGGGCAGCAGCCTTTCCTTTTCTGTTATTCTTCATATTCTCAGTCAGCAACTGACCTTTCCGAAGGGCATAAGACTTGAGACCAAGGTCCTCATGGATAGTTCTGACAATTGTCATAGAGCCAACGTCCATTTCCTTGGCTATGGCCCTCATGCTCTTCCCAGGGTTTCCATCAATCTTCTTTTTGACATTTTTGACAAATTCTTCGCCTCTTACCCTGTCCGATCGATGCGAGTGCTTTTTCCTTGTAGCTATCCCCTCTTTGTTACTGTCGGCCTCATCAAACTGCTTCTTGACACGATAAATAGTGGTTTTGGGCAACTTAAGAAAATCCACTATCTCTTTGGGGCTCCTTCCGGCGCGCAGAGCAACGATGATGGCAGCTCGATTTTCAAATTCTCGGTTACTCTTCATCACTACACTGCGCACACATGTACTGTTGCATTTACATGAATATGGCTACGTAATGAAAAAAAACAAGTTTTTAATCTCAAGTAGTTTTTGTTTTATGGACTGTCAAAGTTAGTCCCAATTTACCTGGTACACCCTGTATATAGTGCTTTGTATATATTCCGCTTTATTTGTCCATCGGGGCTCAAATTTCATCCATTCTGGTTAGCAGCCCCGTAAATAAAGATATTTTCATATCGAAAATAAACCAAACTACCATTCAAGATACTTATATTTGGTTAGTGAAAGATGTGTTTTATCTATTTATTTTTAATAAGGGAATTAAAGTGTTTATTTTCTTTATATATATTATGTGTGCGTGTGGAATTATGGCGTGAGTTGTGATTGAGATTAATAGAAACGTTCAAATTATGCTGAAATTGGAAGACGCGGAAAGTTTTGGGGAGCATCTAAAACGGCTGCTACCTCCCGAAAACTTTCTTCCGAGTTCCGTTTCTGGGAGGCACACTGCGCGCGCATATCTGTCCGGCTGGTGGGAGAATATATCTTTGTTCTTTACTACAGATATTATCCTCAGAACTGCTTTTATCTTAACTCTCTTTATTGTTTCAAATATCAGTAAAGGTGTGTAAAAAATACGATTCTATAAATATATATTATATAGAAAGGTCGCCTCCCCTTTTAAAATAGATGCTAAAAAGTAAGCGCCATCTATTGGTTTTCTCTGAAATATATAAGATTCGGATCGGTGACAAAGCTACAACACCAGCTTTGGCTAATGTCCCTCGTTGGCCCAAAGCTATCTTTTATTTCACGAGATCTTCGAAGTATTAAAGAAATTTTCGTAATTTGCCAAAGATGTGTTTGGGTGTATGGTCAGGCCGAATCTACGGTCTATATAGCTGAAATTTTATTTCACTTTGAAGAGAGATTGATATGTTTAATATATTCTCGAAACCATAATACTGTCAAACTATATTACAGCTATAAAATAATATTATTCAATTATTATATAAAATATAGTATATGTTGTTTATAAGATGGGGGAAAATATATTATAATCTTGCTTATATTCCCTTATTCTTGTATTCCTAAATATTGAATATATACCTCCTATGATATTTAAAAATATCAATAAAATAACCATAAAGAAATTTAATTGAATTAAAGACTCCATATTACTATTACTGTTCATTTTAAAAGTATTAAAGAAGAGTTGCGTTAAAAATACCCTTGTATACATACACCACAAGTATATTGGATATGTACATCCTGAATATTCTATTGCTCTGTCTTATGTAATGAAGTTGGTATATCTTAAACTACCTATGAAACCCATGGGTCGTTATATCACATCCGAGGGAGAGACTAGTTTATACTGAGCGTTCCAACCATTATGGATTTCTATGGGGCTTCTCTGAATGGAGGTCGCAGCCTAATTAAGGCGGCTACTGACTGAAGTGTCCGTCAAGTAGGTGACACTGAGCTATGTCAATACAACAGTACTGTCGTCCTTTTTGTGTGTGCGTGTGTCGATTACCCAATTTATACTCTCCTTGTAATAAATGTAGTGAGTGGCCATGGTGGTGGCTACTTTTGGTCGAATATGACGCTAGTGAATATATAGTAGAAAATAATTTATGCCTCTCTCTATTCATTGCGAGATGTGAATTCTATTTGTTTGTGCACCCTATAAATAGATGTAAAATATAATTTTTAAATAGAGAAATGCCTCTTTTATAAATATGAGAGATCTTGGTTTTATTGCTAATTTAACCAAAGATTGGGTATTGGCTTCTATATAACCGGTTGGTAACTCCACGGGGAATCCGTACAGGGCTAGATGCCCTAATAAAGTTGTTTTGTTTGTTTGTTTGTATAACCTGTTGGTATATGGAGATTGGAGTTCATAGGCAGTTTTTAACAAATGATCTAGTGATTAAGTACAATGTAGGCAAATTATCCTCTTCTCATAATATTCTGTACGGAGCAAATGTCCAGAAAATCACCAGCATATGTCGAGGCAATTCAGTGTAAATAACCGTTTATTCGCTGGCTCTTCTGATTTAAAATATCTTGGTAGCCTATTTAAACATGGATATTCCTCTCATTGTATATTATATTAACTAGATCTTATATCAGAGATATTTTAACACGAATCAAATATAAATGAATATATCTTGTAATGGCGCTTCATAAATTTTAAAAATTCAGCCTTTTTATGTGGCGTAAATTTTGTAACGCCATGATTTGGACATGTACAATTCCAAATCCGAATTATAAAAAAGAATAATGTATATCCTTAATATATCTAAAATACATTTATATAATTGTGTTATTATATTCAAAAAAAAAATTATATATACTTAATCATGAATAGCTACATTAAATACGATATTTCAATAGCAAAATACCATCTGAAAATAGAACTTTGCATTTTTTAAAGGAAATTCCCGAATATTTAGTAAACCCAAAAGTACTCTCTATCACTCCTTTTCGCAATATTGATTTGGGAAAAGGGAGATTACAAAGGATGCTCTCGCCCATTTATGTCACACCACATATTTGATATTCTATCAGAAAATATTTTATGCCTCTCTCTCTACTCACTGCGAGATTCCATTTAGGTGTGCACCCAATAAATAAATGTAAAATAGAATTTTTGAATAGAGAAATGCCTCTTTTATAAATATGAGAAATCTTGGTTCTATTGCCAATCTAACCAAATATTGGGTTTTGGCTTTGATATAACCGGTAGTTAGCATAAGGAGATTGGAGGTCACAGGCAGTTTTCAGCAAATGATCTGGTGATTGAATTCAATGTAGGCAAAATTGAATTGAACAGGTGCAAATTCATGCACTACTAGCCTAATGACCCGACTTCACCCATGTTTGGCCCGAATGAATTTTTGCTCAACGAATATGGTTTCAAAAAAAACAGTTAACAATTTTATTATATAATATTAAATACTCACTTTAAACTTTCTCATTTATTTATTATTTTTCGGTGAAAGAGAAGAGAGACATACTCCTAACCTTGTCAAGGAAAAACACTCCTATGTTACTTATTTTCGGCCGCTTTATTAAGATACCGAGAAAAATGTAGAGCGCGTGATGCGCGTCGTTATTTCAGAAAAGAGAAATATAGACAAGAGTTAAAAACGAGCAAAAATATCATAATATGTTTTTTATAATTTTATTAAAGATAATTTTTTTATTACTCTTAATTTAAAGAGCGAAGTGCTGTGGGAACTTCGTGAGCGCCGAGCCGCTACGGTAACCTTGAAGGCCTACAGGGAACTCTGAAATGTGGCTGACTAACGGGGCAATGGCACCCCCCCATCCATATATATACATGGACAAGACACCACCACCACCAATTGTGAAAGTAGTTATTATATATAGGGATTCATTAATATATTATATCATCATCATTGTTGTGAAAAAGTTTGTTAAAATATTTTTAATCCAAAGTGAGATCTGGTATCCAGTCAATATTTAGTATTCTAGTGACTTGTAAACACGTTGTCTTCAAATATCATTTGTATGAACAAGGATTATCTCCATCAACACGAAATCTGTGTCTTACATAAGTGTGATGGTAGAACTGAATGCTCGAAGAAATCGCCTATATAATTTCTTTAGTCAGGGAATTTATTCGCGAAAACCTATAACTCTCTACACCCAGTAATAATGATTCCTGTTCATAAGATTACAAAGCTGAAAGCTTTCGTGCTTTCGACTTAAATTTGAGAGTTCATACTTCTTAGTAGATAAATCACAGCGTTAAGAAACGATCTATAAACGTTAAGAAAATATTTACCTTTGAAGATAACCTTATTCCAGTTTGTATATTCCCATATTTTCTACTTCCAATAAAAATTCTAACTTTGTGTAATTATTTTAACTGGATAAACTTCGGACATTGCATAATGGCAACATTACTATGATTTCTAGAAAGAGTTCGATTAATATTCTTGTTCAGTACCCAATTCAAGATCAAACCCTAGGCTCCTTGCATGGATGTTTTCTATTGAGTGTGGATGTTACCTTCAAATATCCGTCATGTTGTGGAGTTGAGAATACAGGACAATCACAGGCCTATATATATATACTAGAGATTGCTTCGGTATCTTGAAACTAAAGTCGTAACTTTCTTGAATAAATCAGGCGTTTTTCCATATCGATATGACTATTCCCGAGTTCCTTCAATTCAAATCCACGCTATATAAAAGCTCAAAGATATATAGAAGTCAATGAGGTAAGCAATAAATAATTACAGACTAAAATGAGTTAGAAATGTTTGGGTTCAAAGATAGCAGAGTCGTACTAACTTCTTAACCCACGAAACAAATTTGCTAAAATGAGGGAGTCTTATTTGCATATTAACAAATAAATGAATACATTTTTTACCTTCCAGATCGGCGTATATGTAATTCTGTATAAATGACCACAATTTTAAAAATTTAGAACTTTTATTTCAAAATACAGTGTATATGAAGTAAATTCCATCCTGTAATCAACCATTGCACAAGATTATAGTCCCCTCTATAGAATGAATTTATTCATCAAAATGATAGCCAAGGTCTTTCACAGCTGTGAAAATATTTATTGAGGTTAATAACAATATGGTTAAAAATTCTTAGAAACCTCAAAGTGCAACCTAGGATAAGATTTTATTTTATTAAGATGTATATGTATCTTAACCCAAAGAGGACACCGCTATATGCCATGTATATAAAATGTAAAATATTTTATGTATAAGTTTGTATATTCGACAAGTTACTTAGACATGGACCCGTCTCACGTAGGTAGACCTTCAATTGGGGAACATTCACTAAACTTATTAACTACTTCGTTCTTCTTTTATTTATTTTTAGTAAGTAAAAAGTATACAATTTTTAATTAAGCAAATACACTCATGGACAAAAATAAAATAGGAAGTTGTGCACCTTTTGGTATGTACATCGGGATTCAGGCAATAACTACGAAAGATATTTGATATACAGTGAGCTTTATTGAAGGTACACGAGATAACATTGAGTGAACAAAATTGTCTCTGTCCCCTTAAATTACAAACTATATATATATATATAGACGACCGGTGACATCAATGACACTACTTATATATTAGTTTTCTTATCTATACGTTTATAAGCGTTGACAAGTGTAGCTAGACAGTCTCCTAGTTGCTGTACTAAGGCTAATTATCATAAATAGGCCTTCAGAAAATTCCCATTCAAAATGAGATGAAAGCACTCTGTTAGTTCAGAAGAAAATAAAGATTATTAGTTTATAAGCGTTGACATGAAGATTCAAGTGTAGCTAGACAGTCTCCTAGTTGCTGTAATAAGGCTAATTATCATACATAGGCCTTTAGAAAATATTCTTTTAAAATGAGATGAAAATGATCTGTTATTTCAAAAGAAAATAAAGATTAGTAGTTTATAAGCGTTTGCATGAATATTCAAGTGTAGCTAACCAGCTTCTAAGTTTCTGTAGTGAGGCTAATTATTATACGTAGGCCTCTAGCAAATCTTCTTTTAAAATGAGATGAAAATTCTCTGTTATTCCAGAATAAAATAAAGATTATTAGTTTATAAGCGTTGACATAGAAGATTCAAGTGTAGCTAGACAGTCTCCTAGTTGCTATAGTAAGGCTAATTATTATACGTAGGCCTCTAGAAATTTTTTCTTTTGAAATGAAGATTCTCTGTTATTTCAGAAGAAAATAAAGATTTTTAGTTTATAAGCGTTGACATGGACGAGTCAAGTATAGCTAGACAGTCTCCTAGTTTCTGTAGTAAGGCTAAATATAATACATTGGTCTTTTACAAATCTTCTCTTAAAATGAGGTGAAAATTCTCTTTTATTTCATAAGAAAATAAAGATTATTAGTTTATAACCGCTGACAAGGAAGATTCAAGTTTAGCTAGACAGTCTCCTAGTTGCTAGAATAGAACGACATCTGATATGTATACCTCTAACAAATATTCTTGTATTATTTTCGAGCCCAGAAATTTCACAGAAGAAATTGTAAATTACATATCAGTTTATCAGCCTTGACATGGAAATTCCAAGTATAGCCAGCCAGCCTTAAAGTTTCTCGAATGAGGGCTTAAGAAAAATGAGGCTTATATCCATAGTTTATAAGATATATTTTTATAGGAAAAAAATAATTACGCTTCCCATCGTAAAGAGACGTTTACATTTAAAAAATAATATAAATTATATTTTCAGGTTTATTTTCTTTAACGCCTCAGGATATCATAATTTTGGTAATTAATAGAGACGTTTCATATCCTAAAAAAAATGAAAGTATTCTAAATATATATAATATTTTATATATAACATTATATTTTAAAAGCCATAAAATGCTAAATATGCACATCATATATAATTCCCGAAATCACAGAATCTTGAGTTCAATACTCTCGTAGATATGTCGTAAAGGAAATGTAAATATATCTTAGTTTGAAGCCTGATCTATAATGAAACCAGTTCGTAAATAAGCGAGGATTTATTAAGTTTTAAGGAAACTTCGCGTGAAAGAAAGTGATCGTTTTTTATTGGATAACCGAAGTCTTACGTTCTTTGAATGGATATCAATACATACTTAATTTTCCATTGCAGTAAGGGCAGTAGAAATGGTATATCAAACAGGCGAAGCCTCTGGGAGGGTTCACCACTGATGTGCCAGGCCCTCTTATTAATTTTTTCATTACAGTAAGGGCAGTAGAAATTTCTATGAAAATAGACACTTCGGCCAGTTATAGTTTTAATCGGCCAGTAGAAATTGTTTATTTTTTAAAAGAATCATACGCGTCTATTAAGTTTCGAACTTTCATAACAGATGGCGCGCTAGTGCATCATAATATACTTAACTACCTTATTAAAATGATAAATAACCACAACATTAATAAATAGGAATGTAAACTTAGAAGCTCAAGTTACTTTCCTAGATTTATTACTTAAAGAAACTTGCTCTAAAGCCTCCGCCTGTTAGACTAATGAAACAAACTCGGGAAGATTCTGGCCGAGATATATGCATTTTTTATTAAAGAAACCTTGCGTGAGAGAGGCTCTTTTATTGGCTGACCTGCGTCATGTGATCTAATTCTTATAACACGTCAATCTATTTTTGATCATATATATATATATTAATAAATATAAAAATATATGTTTTATCATAAATTATTTATTCAATTTTGAAATATATTTTCTCTAAAAGACTCTGTGAAGTCGACCGCCAGATATCGCCACTTTAGTCTATATAATTTCATTGTTGCTTTGTTGTTGTTTCCTTTGTAAATATTTTTGTAAATACGTGACTAATTAATTAAAATTTAATTAGAAACGAAATTGAATTTTAATTTCGTTATTCTTCACATCTCAACTCAGATATTTATTTCTAAATATCTGCTATATTTGTTCACACAACACACACAATTAAAACAAATAGTGATCCAAGTTGGTTTTATTAAATTTTCCACGACTGCATACTATTGGCGAAATACTCGGGTATTCAAAACCAAGCAAATAATAATGTCTCTTTCATCTTAAAATTTAATATATGTAACATATATATGGTATATAAAATATGTATTTCATTTTGAATCATATTTTCTGAAACAAACTACTCCTTGAAGTCGACCGTCATATTAATGTGATGGATATTGACTGCGATGCCCATCTTCTCAGTAGGAATAAGAAAAAATAGGTTTTTAAAATAATTATTCCAAAATACTGGCATGTAAATATTTTTCTGTAAAAAAATAAAAGAGCACATGGAAATTAGGCAAACATATGTGTTTGCTAATGACTGTGACTGCATTTTAAACGCTTTTTTTTTAAATAGATAAAAAAAAAAAACAAAGGCCAGAACAGAAATTAATAAAAATACGAAAGCCATCATTTACATACCGTAACGCTAATTTTGTAATTTTTTTTTTTATTTCAGTGTGTGCACTTACCGTAACTTAGTTAATAATATAAATTTATCTCTCAATACTCGATAATTTTGTAAAAAAAGTAGCACTCGTATAAAGATATTTCAAAAAAAGTACGCAAGCAACTTGAAAAATATGCAGAAAGCTCATTGGTCGCTTAATTGACCTGGTGTTGTTACTTCGCCTCGTATTTATTCCGCGTAAAAAAAAAAAGATTCTTCAAATGAAAAAAAAATATATAGACAAAATACTAATCAAAATGTACCCGAAAATTTCCCTCCGATTTATAAAAAGCGACCTGCAAAATTTGGTACCAATTGGTTCAGTAGTTTTTGAGTTTATCGCGAAACAGACAACAGACATTGACTTTATATATAAGAATATTTATAAAAAATAGAGAGTGTTAAAAAATATAATCAATAAATCAATAAAATTTTATCCCTAATTACTGACTTAATAGGAAAAGAATTAGGAAGGGTCGGCTCATTAGTTGTGAATCTCCCAGCGGCTGGGTCAATTTAACGCACCAGGTTATTTCAACTACGTGCATTGTATCGTTAGTTCTAATTTAGAAAGTATATAATTTAAAACGTAACTATCGTAGTTCATATTTGTATGATGACACTATGTAGATAGGAGTTTGGAATTGTAGAAATTCTACGCAGTATAAACTTTATAACCAGAATAAACAATACTGCTACGTCGGCCCAAAACGCTGTTTGTGTTTTCCATCTAGTCAGAATGGTACAAAGAAGTATACATTAGTTCTCTAAGGGATTCAGCAAAGTTTGCGCTTTTTACAGTAGTCTGATATAAAACGAGAACGATAAGAGACATGTTTAGAACTTCCGTCGTAAGAAGGATCCTTGGCGCTGTCTTCCAAACCTCCAGGCTAGTCCACTCAGTCACACTAGGAAGAAACCTGTTTTTCTGGCACCACGGATGCCACACCGATCTGTAGGCTGTTACACTGTCACTGTCGCCCAAAACTCTCGTTCTGGTGTCCACTTTCACAAAGACATCCTTCCCGTTCAGTCCATCTTAATTATGCTCCGCCTACCCGCCTGGACGTGACAGTACTGTCGCCTGACAATCTAGTTCCATTCCGCCTCAGCTGCCTCAATCTACCGGTCCCACCGACAACTTCTTTGTTTTATTTCTACTAACCACTTACGTCGTAGTGGCTCTTTGAACCGGGAAGTCAGATGCCTCAATACAATATATTTGGAATATTGGCGGGGGGTAATGTCCAATTTTGATATGGTATGCATTAACCATATTTTGGTTTCATTTATTGTCTAAATAATTATTTATGAGGTAAATATTAGCGCCGTATAATTCAAACCACCTTAGATTATTGGAAATAATTGTATCGTTATAGATGTGGTTCATTTAGTGGATATTCTGGCCAATCAGCAATTATTCATATTTACACTTTTATTATGCCTGTTTACTGATTTACATTAAAGTATAATCATATGAGAATATTGTCTATTGAGTTGAACTCTTAGAGATTTGAATGATTTTGATATATTTAAAGTGATATTATATATATATTTCCGTTTGAAAACATGTAAACATGAGATCCCTTTAGCTTTTGAAAATTCGAACTTTCAAAAAAATCGCGTTCCAAAGCATCGGACCAGTTTTGAAATCTAAATTTTTTTAAACCATCCTTAGAGACTTGACTATTCTCCATCATTCACGTAGTTCATTAAAAATCAAACTAATTTATATTTTGACATTTTAGCTAATAAGGGAGAATAAAACTTTAATAAATATATATTTAAATGAGTTCGCGTATTTTTAAAGATAATAGAAATATGAACCACATGGTTTTTGAGAAATATGCTTTCCATAAAAAACAACATTTCCAAGAACCTTTCGCATTTTCATATACACGATCCCAAAATAAAATAGCATCTTAGAATCACAGTTTTTATTTTTTTAATAAGATAGGTTTAAATGTTTTTCGGTTATTCATCCAAAATTTACTTTATTGATAGATATTTAGGTGAAGATTTAGAGTTATTTTGATAATGATCAAAGAGGATGTTTCACCTTGAAAGATAATGGATAAATATTCAATAATTAAGTGAACAAAGATCCGAATATTTCAAAACCTCTTGTCTAGTTAGTAGCAGTTCGCAAGCTGAACTAGAAGATTTCCTCTTTTCGCATTTAATTCTGTAAAATATACCTGTTAAGATACGTTAGTCTAACTTCTATTATTTTAATCAATATATAAATATATATATAACTTGTTTATATTCACTTATTTATTATTAATTCACTTAATTAATTAATACTAATCCACTATATATATAACAAAGTATATAAGGAGAGCGTATATTTTATAAAAATAGGTAAACCTGAGCATACATTATCTGCGACAAAATAGTTAACACCATAATTGTCTTAAACAGTTAATTAGAAAACGCTTATTTGATAACAACCCTATTTTTACTTTGAATTATAAATAAATCAATTACGATAATGTATAACGGATCCAATTGAGAGATATCATTTACTCTGAATTTTCATCTTTCTTGGATATTAAGAATTCAATAAGACTCGCGCGTCATTAGGTTTAATCTTGCCCTTAAGAAGAAAATCCATAAATCCTTTACCCCCGTTCCATGAAATACGGGAGGATTAGGTTCGGAGTAAATTGTTTACGTGCGTGCCATCGCACCTATGGACCGGACTGACAGGGAGGTTGTTTTAACCGACCTCGGTTTCCTAGAACAACTATATTCACTTCGGCCAGTCAAAGTTTTATTTTCTCAACCTTTCAACAAAAATACTTTCTATTCATGATGAAATTGTGAAAACAGTTTTAAAATTACAAAATATTTTCTCACAATGAGTTTCTTTTTATTACAAAACGCTAGCTTTCAAGCGATAATCGCTCTTCAACGGGCTTAATAAATATAGTAGGATATAATCTCACAATGAGTGTCTTTTTTATTTAAAAAACGCTAGATTTCAAGCTTTAATCGCTCTTCAACGGGCTTACTATAATAGCGACTTTATTCCACCAGAGATATTTACAAAAACAAACGCGCGCAGCGTGGATATTTATAACTGAAAAATTTTATAATTGAAAATTTTAAATTGGTTTGTAATTTAACTATTTTATGGAATATGTCTATTTAAAATTTTAGGGCATCCAGAACCTATAAAATTGATCTATTGATTTCTTCTGAGATATATATTGGTATTGTGATGGTAAATCTATTTTTCTGTTTATATGCTGTTATATTCATTGGAAACGAGAGATTCTAAGAGTAACCGTTGAAATTTGTTCTTAATGTTTTTGTAGTGGCATTTCGTTTGTGTTATGTTATATTGGTGACCGAAACGTAATGCCACTACAAGAACATTAAGAACAAATTTCAACGGTTACTCTTAGAATCTCTCGTTTCCAATGAAAATAACAGCATAAACAGAAAAATAGATTTACCATCACAATACCAATATCTCAGAAGAAATCAATAGATC